>JAJTJO010000853.1:600000-891138 GCA_024550625.1 Dendroctonus valens | reverse complement strand
AGTAGTAATAGATTCTTTCAGCTTTTAGTGAACTCATAAATACGCAATGTTTCCGAAGTTATCTTGCGGTTAAAATAACACCCTTAAATCGCAATTACTGGAAAACGCGTTATTTTTAAATTTGATGTTCCATAAAAAAATAAGTTTGCTTTAACTTTTTTTGGGCGGCACGCGCATGTATGTTGGAACTAATTTTTAAAATGTGGCCCACTTTGTCAGCAAAAGTCGAGTGGTCGAACCTATCTTTCCTCCTCCTCGTGAGATAGAGTCTCCAAAAAGTTATTTTTGACCTCCTCATCCGGTTTCAGGTTTTTTTTTGGACACCTTGTATATACAAGTTTTGTTTAATGGGGTAAAATCCTAGCAGAGAAACGTCTAGTAACCGCCCATTGTATCTACTATAATTCTGTTTGAATCCAAACAAGGACTGGATTGTTGAAAGATTTCAAATACAACATTTACAGTAAACGCAAATTGAAAGACAAACGACAACTCACTCAACTAAGTACCTTAAATAAGTGAAAAACCGAAATGACTCATTACGAATGTAAAAGCCAATTACACAAACGTGTTTTGCCTCTAGACTCAACTATTTTTTCTATCCGGGCGTTTTTCTCCTTAACGAAATCACTAATGAAGAAACTGAAACCTAAAACAAGAAGAAAATCTGCACCGAGGTCGAGCAACGCGACCTCGACGACTCTCCAGTCGCCAACTCGAAAACGGCTCCCGTTTCGTTTTTTTTTTTAGTTCTGTTTTTGCTGCTCCTGCCACCACGCCCTCAGGATGGCACGAGCAGACGCGCATCAACCCAATGGGGCATTCTCGAAAATTTCAACCTGCCACCCATTAAACTTTAGCCAAGAAGAACTGGTCTCATTTGGGCATTCACTATTTGAAAAAAGATATACACATCCAGAATGGTCCTTTGCCATCGATACCAGCTCTTAGATGAGGTCGAAGCTTGATAGAGAATCAAGCTGCACTTGCGGAAATTTTAAGAAGAGCCCAGTCCCAAAAGAAACAAAAAGATGGTACCACACGCAGCACATGTGCATCAGGCCAGGCTGCATGCAGTTCAGCAATGGTTTATTTTGGTGTCAGATCGACTGTGGGCAAAGATTTATTTATATGACGACGTGGGTGTACGTGCACTCCGGTAGGTTCGGTGCAAATACCCTCACATTAAAATGCAGACGGTACCAGGGGGTAGGAACAGGCGATCGATCGAAATAAAGACGCCACATTGTATTTTGATTCGAGAAACATTTGAATGTTATTGGTACCATGAGGAGTGGGCGGTGGCAGCAAGTACCAAGCACCCCACCCAACCTTGGTACCAGCATCGCGTGTAAGACCGGTTCCCATGGTAGCGCATTGAGTGCACCGCTAATTGAAACCGAGAATACGTGATGTGTGATGGTACCGATGCGATGTTGTTTTTTCCACGGTGCCCCCACACGCGCCGGCATTTGTTTCGGGTACCATTTGGTCAGATTATTTAAAGTATCTTGATCGGTTTTTGCTTTAGCGCATAAAACATTCATTAGCTTGCAAAAACTGATGTCAAGCTTATACTTGGCTTCAACGTTTTGGGTACATTTCAACCATCATCAGGGCACATGAATTACATATGTTCCCAATATGAATATCGGGTGGTATCTATACAAACGATGTGTTCTTGAGCCGATTTAACATGTCCAGCTCAGTAAAGCGCAAATAATTTTCTGTCGTTTTTTCTTACATAAAACAATTCTATTTAACAATAGAAAATATTGTTTTGGAATATTATCTAAAGTTAAATTCAGAGGAGATTCAGAGTACGAGCAATTTTGGAAATAGCAGGGTTTTATAAAAGTACACTTTAAAGCAAAATGCACTAAAATCACAGCTAGACATAAATGCAACTCAAAGTGTGCTGTCGTGTCGGTCCCTTCTAAATCATACATTTTACAGGGTGATTCAAAAGTGGCGTCACTCCGCTGGGGGTGTTGTCTGGGGGTGTTTTGGGAGTAAAAAAATAGAAAAAAAAATAGTAAAAAAATTAATTCTTATCAAAAACGGAGATATTTGCCAAAAACTAGATCAGAATTACGGCAACGATGCTTTTCAAGGTAATCTGCCTAATTAACATTACGTAAATACCTGTTACTTCTTAATTATTGAAAATTGTAGTAACCATGGATAAACACAAAACAAAGAAAGAGAAAGCAATAGAAATATTTTGAGGTTAGGATAACTCTGTCAATTTGCCGTCAGTGCTGCCATCCTTTTTGAGGCAGATGAATGATATACCTAAACTCGCCTCACATGTAAACAAACATCTCCTGTGTAAGGTTATGTATCAATGATTAATATTAATCAAATAAAATACAATTAAGTTGTTAAATCACAAGAGGTTGACAAAGTTCTGCCCGTTTAACTCCAGACCTGTTTGTTCCCCAATCACTTTATTTTGCACTCTTCGCCGCAGTCTGGGATCTCCTTTTGATCAGCTTCTCGTATTCGGTTAATTAACTCCTGCTCAATTTGTACCGGTGCTCGGCAGATCAGAGAGTTAATGTGTCCTTGTGTCCTGTGTATCTTACATACATGGTATGAGTGTGGCCCTTCTGGGGAGTTATAGGGACAATTATCCGGTGCCTGGGAAAGTGTCAGTGGTTGTGCAATGCTCCGAGCACTCCTGGAAGGCTCTGCTGCAATTATCTCCAATACTTGTGTCTCTGTGTCTAGAACTCGAGCACCTCTAGATACACTCTGCGTCAATTCCTGGAGCCAATCGTCCAGTGACTCTAGCCCTTTGCTGGTGTAAGGTCATACACCTTCTGCTATATTAGTGTGGCATTTTCCCATAACTAATCACATGTAAATTCGATTTGGTTACATTTGTGAAAGGAGCTTCAAAGTAAGTCACAGATTGACAAATACTTGTATTATTGACAAAGGCTATATACCTGTAGCTATCTGTTAATGACAAAAAAATCATTGCCGCTTTGACTTTTCAGCAAAAAATTGTAGGAGAGGTCTTTTTAAATATCAAAAAATTTCGTAATTTGAAGCAAAGTTCGTAATTTTTCTTTTCGATTGGTTAAGTATTCCAAAAGGCTACCAAGCAAACATGGGACTATTTAAAAATAATACTTAACAACAAAGTTAAAATTCGATTTTCAACTATTAATATCTTCTACAAATTTTCGAAAAAATGGTTTTCAATATTTTTCTCGTGCTCTCCAAGTGATCCCATTTTGAACGCCACTTTTGAATCACCCTGTATATTGGGTTTGATTCATAGTTTTTTTCTTATATAAAAATATGTTCAAGTATAAATGAACCAAAATAAAAGATTTTGTATGTATGTACCTATGCAATGATACTTTTTCAATTTTTCAAACTTTAGAAATGGAAAACCTTTGCCGATAATTTCGAGAAGCTACAGTGTAACTACCAACTGGAAGTGAAAGTAAAAAAATTTCCCCATTTGCAGCTCTAATAATTACTCAAGTTTCCAACAATCTTAGCACAGACAGAAAAAACAACACCGTTGCGCTTGCCAGGTTGAACTTGAGAGCAAGAAACTGTGAGCTTTGATTAAAACGTATACTGAGAGATCCCAAACGGCGAAACCTCTTGACAAATGTCCCGAGTAATTCAAGCAACTTCTTACAGTACTTCTAGACACTTGAGGAATTTCAGAATGCAGATCAGATTAAATAAAACGTCTCCAAACAGACAAAATGTTCAGAGAATTTCGTAAAATGCCCTCAAAAAAACGATGTCTATCTGGCATAAAGAATGTCGCCACATTCACTGTAACCACTCTAATTATATAAAAATTCCATGAAAATCACAGTCATAATAAATTATAGACTACAACAAAGTGGCCGGGTCATTAAAGCTGGGAAGTTGCGTGTTGCCGCCCTTCAGGCCAGACCTAGCCTATGTGGACTCTGGTTTTAATACACTTGGAAACTGGGTGTTGTTATTTCATATTTAATAGGGCGTTTTTTCTTTGGGCTAGGCAAAGTGGCAGTTGATGAGATTGGAACCATAAAAACCACAAGTCGTGTAGACGATTTGTAGTCGAAAATATATTAAGGCACAATGTTTTCAAGTGGATAGGAGGAGTTCAACTTGAAACAACCTAAATTCAAGCACTGGAAATTAAAATTTAAAAAAATAACGCTGTTTTATATTTGTTCGAACGGGTTCCTAATAAACCACTTGTAAAACAGGCTTTTCAAATAGTTATTTTGACGTCCAGGGCTGGAATCTAAGTGGCACAGTCGGTAGGATTTAATTTATATATCTATTTTTATATAATTTCTTTGAGATGCAAAGAAACACTAAAGAATAATTAAAATGCCTGGTGAGGTCGATTGCCAATTAATAAAACACTGCCGATTCAATCCTCAAAATCTGATTTGAAAAAAAATTGTGAAAATAATTTATTAGAGGCTGAAAATGTTGCTAGATTGCAAACTTAAACTGCAAGCTTTAAAAGCATGTTACAAATTCACACGCAAGCACATATTTGCCTTAAAAATCATGCTGATGGTCCAGAAAAAGCCTAAAAAGGTTTAGTTATCGAAGAAGTGTTTTTTTTGCCACACATGATAGTAATTCTCTATTGGCAAACAGGCGCAGCCACTTGTATTCGAGCGCCGGAAAGAAAATTAAAAAAAAAACGTATTTTAAAAGTTTTTATTGTACAACGCTGTCATAACAAAAAAAGGTTTTTTGAAGGAAATTCTAAGCAGATAGCAGAATGCTTTTGCGAAGACCAAAAAATTTACTTGATACAAGAGCCTGAAAAAGTTGGAAAATAAAGAAATATATTCAGCTGCATTTACTGCGGCAAAACTCTATCTGAATGATGTACCGAGTGTCTCAAACGAGAAAAAGTGTTTGATTTGTTCAGTTTCCTTCAACTATTTTCTCGAAAAAAGCCTCATGAAATATTTGAAAAAAACCGAAAAAACGAAAAAATTCCAGTTGTTTTAGTATAGATACAATTTAGTATAGATACAAACTAGCAGCTCTCAGAGAACATAAAGGACAAATTGATGTCAACTTTGCAGGAAATAAGGAGTTTCCTTCTGTTTCATCTTGGAATCTACCAGTTCTTTAAATAAAGTTAACAAACCTACAAAAAAAGGTTTTTGAAAATAGCAATTTCCTAAAAATTTATTCCATTGCTAATGGGTGTAAACCATCTCAATCTTTATGATTTTCTCAGATCCGAATTAATTAGTTTTCACATGTGTCAAATACTCCTAAAACGGGCCAATATTTTTTAAATCCGTTTTACAATCTTCGTTCAGTCTATCTGCAAGACTGTTTAATAATGTTCATATTTTGTAAAGATTCTGAAACTCGAAACTATCTTTTGTTGTGCATTTTGCGAAAGTACATTTGTTGCTTCTTTGGGTTTGGCCCTCAGATCTACTAAGTTACTTGAGTTTTTCAGCCGATTTTTTGGATTCTTTTCAAAATCCAGCCAATTAAAAGATCAGAAATTTTTATTTAAGAATATTTTCGAAAAATCTCGTAAAACACTAATTTCTTCTTCAATTAGAGATCTATAGGACACCCTTGTGGACGGCGCAAAGAGATGTGAAAGTAAATCCAAAAACAAGCTTCTCCTCTTTTCTGATGGCAAAAATCTGCTGAATCTTCAGTATAAAATAAACAGCTGCTATACCAATGATAACGCTTGGGAAATGAAATACAGAGTGTTTTAGGGATATGGGACAAAGTTATGAACACAAACTGGTTTCAATTTTACTTCAGTTAATTCTTGAAATTTTCAAAAATTTTGTTCGGGTTTTTAGTTTACGACAATGGCAAGACTGAAACTCTCAAGTGCTGTTCCCAGTTGAGATTCTTCCTTACTTTTACTTTCCTTGTACCTTTTCTCGTTTGGAATATGTGTTGCAAGAAACTTTACAGATATCGTTAAAAAATCCGAATGAAGAAAGCGATTTTCGAAAGCAGACCTGAAGCTGGCGAAACTCTCACTTCTAACATAAAAAGCGCCGTTTTTATTCGTTAACTTTAATAAATTAGTAATTTTTATGTATCCTGGGAGTCAAATTCACTAGCTTTCAAGATTTTAGGAATATTCTGATGGACGCAGCAATACAGCACTTTCCCAAAATCAATAAAAAAAACTTCCTACTTTGGAAAAACTAAAAGAATTCCTACTTTGGCAAAATCGCAAAATTTTTTGCAGCATTACTTACCATCGCCACAGTAAATTTGGGCTGCTCAAACAAGGAATTATTGCTTGTTAACCCGATTGTTTGGTCTGATTCGAATTAACCATGCTGGTAGCAATCAATTAAACATTATCAGAGGGCATATCTCATAGTTTAAATACTTAAAAACCGTAATCTGGGCCGACTTGTATACTCTAATCAATGATGATTTCCAGCTTGAGTAGCTGCCGGAGGCATTAGGGTTAAAAACACGTGTCGCACAACCCTTTTGCGTATTCATCGATGTCAACAAAGGGGTGTCTTTAACTTGCGGCCTAACCCCAATACAAAGACTCGTCCTTGCACTTTTCTTGACCCTTGAATTAGGGTGTTTCGGAACGGGTTTAGACCAACCAAGTGAAATGTCTTTAAGCATAATGCAAAACTTATAAAACCACTCGGAATGTTAGAAAGTGGGTCGACTAACAGTCGACAAGACACAAGTGTTACAAAACACACTCAGGCGAGAGAGAGAATGTAAGTTGCTTGAACGCCAACGAGATTGTACGCAATAGAAACTATGCACGAATGTTCGATTAGGCCTTGACACGTAACATTAGTTATATTCGACTTATCAAAAGCCTTCTTTATACGACTATAATTGGTCTAATTGACCCTTGACTCGAGGAATTTACAACAGATTTGTTCATGCCCCTACAACTGCACTTTCAAAGGGTAACGAACTGAAAATGCATCGAATTAAATTATAGCTTTCTAGCTTAGCCTAGTAAGTAGAAGTTCTTCCTGACTATCATTCGATACATAAAACAGACCACCGGCGTATAAAAAACGAGCCTTAGTGGAACCTATCGGCACTTGGATATTACCATCTTATGATGCAGGGCCGGATTGGAGAAACCAAAGTTTCCACCAGAATCACATTATTTCCTTTTTTCCGAAAGAAATTTAATAAAAACAGATTCTTGTTTACCCAAGAAGCAAGGCCAGAAAACATTTGGCAGGACGATTTGTTTTTCACTTGGGAGTCGGATGAAGGGTCGAAATGTCCGGCAATTTATCAAAATAGATTGAGGTTTATCGACAATAATGCTGATGAAGAAAACATGGAATTAAGAAACGTATGTCAGGGCCTGGGCTTGAAGTATACCCATTTACATGCACTCATTAAAGCTCTATTCAAAGTGTAGCACATATTGATTAAAAAAAATACTTAACTATTATACGGTGGTTCTTCAGTAGAAAGCTTTTCGAACAAAAGCGCACCCTTATAAAGTGCTTTCTTTGGTTTCAAGTACCCAGACTTAGATGGGTTATTAGACGGCAAAGTGCCATGGGAGAGACATATGGGTGGCGTCACATGAGAATCAACAACAGTGAGAAATGTAAAGTGCCATTCGAAAAAGCACTCACTACTTCAAAGCTGGAAATTGTTAAGTAGCCATTTGCTGAAGGGAAGTAAGTAACGCAAGTAACGAAGGCTTCAATTAATCGCCGATTGGCTGACTGAAAATGGAATAATTCGAACAGATGCTTTGGTTTTATTACCATAAAAATGCCTAATAGGCAAGGTAAAGAACCGCATGACCCGAGCAGTTTAAACAAAAGCTGCCTAGAAGAAGCAGCAGCAGAAAAGCGACCGATGGCTTAAAGAAGGACAACCGGGGTCGTTCACTTAACCATCTAACTGAGCTTTCAAAGCACTGTTCGGTGCGGCTTTGTAGAATTTCGGCGGGTCCAGCTAGTTTTTGATAGTCATAGGAGCTAAACATGTGCAATTCACGGCTTCACTCACATACAAACACCAATAAAATATGTTTGTTGTTATCTTGTAGGGGCAGAAAAACCGTTAGACTATCATCCCCCTATGCGATACATAGACACGTTTTGAGTCACATGTTTGTTTCAATAACGGCACCCCCGCCTAACATTTGTTTTCTCTGTCGCATCCACCCCACGGGATCGGAAAAGGGCCGCCAAAGGCACGCTTTCAGTGCTTATTTTAGCAACACATCTGCCCGTTCCCTAACGTGTTGTGTCTAGGTCGTTAGCCCTTAGAAATGCCATTTGGGGGGTGGAAAAGGGCCAGCTGTGTCGGACGAAAATGCATGATGTGTGAACGATCCGAATGTGCAAAATCATCATCAAGTCCCAGGGATGGATTGCCGATTGATGAGCGACACTTTTCCATGATAAAAGTATTAATTCGACGGCCAGTATAAAATGCACGCCGGCCGAAACTGTTTACACAATTGAGTTAATTGTTTGTTTAAACATGACTATTTTTAGCTTGGTGAACTCAAAAATATTTTTACTGCAAAAATGCATGTTGCTATGCTAAATTTTACTGGCATTTTTTTAAAGCCTTGCTTTCAATTAGCAGGTAACTTCGAAGTTTCGAAGCAGGTCACAAGTTTAGTGCCGCATGAAAATACACAGCAACCAAAAATTGAATAAATATTTCTATATACCAAATATATTTGGTACATTATTTATCTATATCAACACTTCTAGCAGTTATTTCTTAGATGCTATCCAAAAGTGGCTCTCTACGAGTCGATTTCTTTTAGCTTTTAGCCGGTTTTTTTTAACACATAATTTTTCATTTAAACAACGTTTCGCCTGTAATTTTTTGGATTTTGAAACATTTTCTTTCAACATTGATGGAGATGCTCAAGCTTCTGTTTGTACTTTATTGGATTTATTTGTACAATTAACGATTCGTTTCAGTCTTTTAGGAAACTAATAATGAAACGGAATCGATTTTTGAATTGTTTCTTTTTGGAGATTTTTCAAAAGCATCAATTCACAGCAATTTTGCAATTTATTAAGCGAATAATTATGAAAAACGTGTAAAAATATCGACATTAATTTGGACTTTTTTCGGAATTTTGTTCGTTCAAAAAACGTTCAATTTCCATTATGGACTTGAAAGTTTTGAAGAGAAATTTGATGAATTATAAATTATTTACTTCAATTAATTCAAGTTAAATATGGAAATGTTTGAAGAGTGATAGAAAAGCTGCTAGCCGTTCTAACTTTCAACGTTGATTTTCTAGCAATAAGCTATCTACATTTTATACTTCCAACGAAAGTAACTACAAGACGAGGAAATTAAGTACCAAAGTTGCTTAAATTAAACAAAAACCGAAAATATATTAAACATAAATTGAAAAAATCTGGAAAACAATCGGAATTTACAAAACAAGAACTTGGTTCGGGCATTAAAACTGTTAACATTTCATGTTTCCAATGGCCCTAAATTTGCTTTCAGATTAGAGAGAAATCAGAAAATAATGTGGTAAGTTTGGTATGTTTTGCGTTTATTTAATGTCTTTCATGTTACAAAATTTGATTCTTTTGAGTATGTCGGGAACATATTCATTAAGCCTTTCACATAAATTAATTGAGGAAAAATGTTTGAACTTCCGAAAGGTGATCGGTAAGTTTCCAAAATAAAAACTTTCATCGTTTATCATCGATTAACTCTTAAGTTTTGAATAAAAATGTCATCATTTTCTGTTTCTCATGGAATCAGCTGCAAGTCATCGAAAAGCAAAAAATCTGCCTTATTGAAAGTGATTTAGTGTTTTGCAAAAGATGCATTTATACATTTCACACAGCACATACAGCCCTCAAGAAAATTTTAACATTTTTTCACGTTTGGTGGGGTCTGTTGCTCTATTCGCGATCAAATATTTCTGGCAAAAAAAACAAGATTAGATGGTTTGAAATGATTCACTTAATGGCCTTTGTTAGGTTTGAGGCTTTTTCTGCATACGCAAAAACTTCCAAACTCTTGAATTGCGTTTCTCACTCAAATCGCCATTTTAAGTCACATTTGTAGCTCATCTAAATTGCAACTTCCCAGTAAAAGTAAGAGTCTCAGAGAAGAACAAATGTGGACTTTCGAATATAAAGTTTTAAATACTGAGAAACTAAACTTTTCATATTTGATAAATAATTTTAAAAAAAGCACTTGGTTCCAAGATTTGGAATAAAATCACAAAAATATGAAACAATTTCTATTGAAACTTTTAAAAGTTCATACAAAAGTATCTAATGGAAATTAAGACTCAACTTATACTTTTTTTTAACAAAACTTGGAATTAGCAAAACTGGTAGACCGACTGCTTTTTGCCTTTGGAACTTATATTTAAGTAATAATTAAAGAAATAATTTTATCTGTTGTTACGACGACGACGACGACGCCTTGCCACTTTCTATGGCGTTTATCGCCGCTAAATTATCTTCAACAGATTCAAATTTTATGACCATCATTTTAAAATTTAAGCTTATTTTGTTTACTTAATTTAATTTAGCTGGCGGGTCCTTAAAAGGAATCGTGGTCATAATAATTACATATAAAAGGTAGCGTTAAAGAGATGAATACTTCACAGTCGAAAGCGTCAAACTTCTTTTTGAATGGTTGAAAAAAGACGCGAAAAAAGTGCCCACTTCAATGAAAGTCCGTTCATTTATTTAAAGATTTTGCGGTTTATATAAATGGTGGATGTAGACAGAAAGATGTTAGTATTTTTCATACCATTGGACACATTGGTCGGAAACATTTGATACACAAAAAACGATTTTACAAGACTGAGATCGAACTTTAATCTTTCGACTTGAGCGATGTTAGAAAAAATACGTTTTTAAACGCAAAGCTGAAACATAATAATATGATCACATATAAAGTGACTAAAGACAGATTTTTGTGAACAATCCAGACAAAGTTGCTAACAAGACCTTCTAGGACTTGATAACATGATCTAACAAGTACCACATATGAAAAGCATCAAGTAGTACCTATACGTTCACAATCTTTAGACACGATTAGTTTGATCAACATTTCAAGCCACTAAATAACCAATAAATTTGCAAAATAAATATCGGCAACTAGGAAAGTTTCTTACCTGTTATTCTGCTTTGTTGGTTTTTTGTGCTCCCCATTACTGTTGGGGGACGATTTGATCGGTCTCGGCCTCACCAAATCAGCCTCCGCCAAATTGCAATATTGGCTGGGAGATGTCGAAATCCTCCTCAACTTTTCCTCTTAACTGGAACGTTTTCTTTCCGGGGTGTGGCGGTCCGCCAGTGAAACGCCCCGGTGGGTTCCAAAGTACTTCGGTTTGAAAATTGAAATTCCACTTTTCCGATTTGGTCACGCTGATCTTCTTCAGCTCATTCTCCAGGAATTTTTTGCGTCGCCTTCGGATCGACTGGACCAAACAGGACTCTCTTCACTTTTCTGATCTGCTGAAGAAACACTTCTGGTTAAAGTTTTAATTACTATGCCAAGCTAATACTGTTGTATTTAATGACTATTTGACTGCGTTGACCCGCTGATAATGTTTCTTCATACATCTGGAGTAAATATCGGATTTAAAGAGCCGTAGTGCCCCATCAATTTTCGATCAATTATACATCAAAAGCGGCTTTAAATGACCCGTGACAAGACAGTGTGATTTGCTTTTCGGCTATAATTAGCTTCGACTTGTTACTACTTAGATGCTCTGTAGGAAAACATCATTAATTGCGCCTTAAAAGAGTGATATGAAATGGGGTCAGTAAGTAAATGAGAAGAGTAAAGAGTGGTTATTTAAGCAAAATAGTGGTTTGAAATTAAGCCGAATATGTCCACTAGTTATTCATTTCATTAGTTAGATGCAAAGCTATTCATCTCGTGACTTAGTGAGGTAGGTTTAAAATGCATCATTATGGCGTTTTTGCAGGTTTTGAAGAGTCACTCTTGAGGCAGGCGTGCGATTAACAAAATAACGGTAAGTGGAGTGCGTAAGAAGCAATTTGGACCAGTAACCTAGTGGTCATCAGCAAGCAGATTTCGCTATATGTTTGACTGTATTTGCCAGCAATCTCTCATAGCCCAAAAATACGTCCAGAGAACGACCCAAAGTAAAATAAAAAAACTTACTCTTGATTTATGAATTGAGTATATTTTTTAAGCAATTGGCAAGAAACAACTTTAAAACCCTAATTTTTGTCTTAAATGCTGCCTAATTTTGCAGCAACTTTAAGGCGAATTTTACCCAAGTGATCGAGGGTGTCATGCTTTGACCTTAACAGTGCTACTAAATTGAAGCCTAATCAACTAGACTACGCACCTCTGGTTTGTTTAACATCCTTAAATCCGGATTTGCGGAAGATAATACGATGCGTGTTGAAGAATAAACACTGGGACTCATCCTTGTGAGGTTTTCGTGCTTCAGGTAGGCAACCAACAAAACAATGCGCCACGCGCCAAGTCGCTTCAGTTTTTACACTTAGGAAAAAAATCGCTGATTTTCTCGATGTCAGCCGTTGGCCCGCACAGGAAAATGTCGTCGAACGGCACCGGGAAACCCGCAAACACTGTGCAACACAAATGGCGTCGGAAAATTGACGATTTTCCGCTTAAATTCCGACTTTAGGTGACGATACGTAGAACTACGTCCACTTCGGGCAAAGCTTATGACGCGACTGCATAAACAACATGCGTCAGCAACCAACAACGATGAACGCTACAGCGTTGCCGATGGTTCTGGGTTGAAAGTGTCGCTTCGATCCGGGTTTATGTATTCCCTGCAGCTGCAAGCCTGGTAGCCGCTAATAGAGATATACCGCTGACTCAGCAATGACGACAAAAAGCCCACAAAACACGCATCTCTTGGGTAAAAGCTTCAAAGTCTGCAATCTAGGAAGTTGCCTGGAGTGAAAAAACTGGCGAATTAAATACGAAATCTCAGCGGCATTGCTAGGCGCTTGGAGCACAGATTTTAAATTTGCAGTCGTGTGTTTTCCATGGGGACTTTATATGGAAAACCAGGCTAAACTGCTATTGTGAGTCTAAAGGCCAAGAAAAGCTGCTCAACCTGGCAACTGCAGGGACGTTGTTGGTTTGCCAGCGCGGTGAGCGGGAAGCATCAGGACGGGTCCATTTGAATCAGCAAGGTGCGTCCGCGCCAAAAAGAAAATTCAAATTTTTGCGCCTTTGGATTTTATTTTTTATTCAACAGCTTCTCGCCTTTAACTGCTGTTTAGGCCTGAAACTTTTTAGACCTAAACGTCTGCCCGCTGTTATAACGGCCCAAAAGTTTTGGACATTGAAACAGCAAAGTTTAAAAAAAAACTGCATTTTTCGAAAAATAAATTCTTCAGCAGAAAGCTTGGAGCTTGGCAAGCGCCAATCAGTCTACCTGCCGTATGAATATTGGCTGTAAAAACGCTTTTATTCGATTTTAAGTATCTTAACAATGGCAAATAGCGTATTGCGCCGAGTAAACAGTGGGTTACTTACTGATAAGGCTGTTGTTTTTTGTTTGACATCGTTATCGGAGCTGCACAATGTGTGACTTTAATTAGATCGCTTGTTGTGCAAAAATAGATAGTTTTAAACAGTGAGGATGCAGCTATTTATAAATCATAGTTTCATGTCGGGTTAAGTGGCTGTAACAGCCATAAATCGCGATTGGAGCTTAAGCTGCTAATTTTCGCAGTATTTGCCAAAATTTTCAAAAAAAAAACAGAAATTATTTATAGGAATGTTCTTTGCTGCCCATGTCTTTACTTAAGAAGCTCGTTTGGGACTTGTCAAGTTTCCAGCTCTTATCTTGCATGCATTCTTCAAAACTTTCAAAATCTTCTATTTTTATTTGCAGACTGACCAATGCAATTCAGAAAAGAAAACGCATTTGCGATGCTTTTTTTTTCTATAAACCTCCTTTATCACTGTCCCAGTTTTTATGGCATCAGATATGGTTAGAACAAAGGATTTCAATATATGTTTGTCATATCTAATTATAAATTTTATCTATATTATAAGCATAAGTATGTTTTTTTTCCTTATTGAAAAACAGGGGGCTACAATTTATACAAGATCTAGTAAGTAAAAGGAAAGTCTAGTAAGTAAAGGTAGCGGGTAGATACACATCTGTAATCCCAACAGATGATAGATCTACTTCAGGGACGCGCCCCTGCCTACGCGAGCCTTGGCTTATTTCCCAACTCCACACGGGGGAAACCAATGTCACACCCCAAATTTCCCTGCCAAACCTACTATTCCCATCCTAAAATCCCACCTACCCCACTCACCAAGACGCCCAGCCAGCGTGGTGTTTCAACGGCTAACTCCTCTCAAATGGATACAAACCGAGTACAAAGGCCCCCAGTCCCCAGCGGTCTGAGCAACCCCAACCAAGACAGCGGCTGGAACAGGGCTCAGACAGGGGGTGCTAAGAATCCCTGGGTTGGATCAGGCTGTCACTTTGATATAGCGACTTACAATGCAAGGATTATAGGTACCGATGATCGTTTAGTCGAATTAGAATCGTGGGAATAGCCGAGACAAGAAGAAGAGTGAACAATGCGTGAAGCTAAACTCCGGATATGTCCTTTCCATAAAGGAGATGAGAACAACAGTATAGGAGGAGTTGGAATTGTAATCAACAGAAGAGTAGCCGCAAATCTAAAAACCTTAAAAGCACTATCAGATTTGGTAATATATATCACAATGATCATAAATAAAAAAAACCACTTTGAAATACATCCAAGCATATGCACCAACTTCTTCCCACGAAGACGAGGAGGTAGAGACAGTATATGAAGATATAGCCAAAGCACTCTACGAAAATAAAACAACGCATGTGATGATGGCTGGTGATTTTAATGCCAAAATAGGAAAGAACACAGATCCAACAGAATTATACATTGGGTAGTTTGGAATCGGAACCAGAAACGACCGAGGAACAATGCTGGCCAACTTCCTAGAAAGTGAAAAGCTCTACCTCATGAACACCTTCTTTCAGAAAAACGGAAATGGACATGGAAAAACCCAAATGGAGACACAAAAAACGAGGTCGACTTCATTATCTCTAAGCAAAAACATATAATTCAGGACGTAGATGTGATAAACCAACTAACTACTGGAAGAGACCACAGAATGGTTAGATGCAAAGTTTTCATAGATGTTAAGCTTGAAAGAGCCAGAGGAATGAGAAGAATAGCAACCAAAATAAATAGGGAACAGCTTAAGGACGAAAATGAAAGATAAAAAAAAACAACTAAGCAACAACTTCTCTAAAAACCCAGGGCAGCCAAATGAATCCATGAATGAGGCCAATAAAAGAATAACACAGATCATAAAAGAAGCGACTGAACAGACGTCCGAATTCCTTCGAAAATCTGGGGACAAGCTGTCAGGTGAAACCAAACAAATGCTGGAAAAACGAAGAGAACTCATAAAAAAGCGGAAAAGAGACGCAATAGAATTTACGGAGACCAATAAAATGGTTAGGAAAATGGCAAAACAGGGCATCCTGAAATATAACACCAAATAGATACAAACACTTCTGGAGAAAAATAGAGGAATAAAGGTATATAAAAGGCAGAACACGCAAAGGAAAGAAATAACGAAGATAAGGGATGAGACAGGCAAAATAATAGAAGATAGAACACAAATACTGAAGGTCGTTGAATCCTTTTATACCGGCCTGTATGAATCAAAAATCCCGAATGAGACTGCTAAAAAAGAAAATGATGACAAAACCAACAGGATTGTCAATATAAATTCAGAAGAAATGCCAGCTATAGATGTCGAAGAATTAGAGAAAGCACTTCATCAAATGAAGAATGGAAAGGCAGCAGGAGAGGACGACATACTACCGGATATGCTAAAGGAAAATGACGAAAAAACCAAAGAAGAACTAGTGAAACTGTTTTAACTTATGCTTAACATCTGAACAAATTCCTGAAGGCTGGGAAAACGCAATGGTTGTTCTGATCTACAAAAAAGGGGACCCAGCGGACCTGGAAAATTGCAGACCAATCAGTTTGCTATCCCAGCCATACAAACTGTTTATCAGAATAATAACAAACAGATTGGATAGAAAGCTTGAGCTATACCAACCAAAAGAGCAGGCTGGATTTCGAAGTAACTTTAGCACTACTGAACACCTCCATACAGTTGTAACAACTCGTAGAAAAGGTCCCAGAATATAACATACCTATATGGATGGCGTTCATCGATTTCAGGAAGGCATTCGATACAGTAGAAACTTGGGCGATAATCATGTCAATGAGAAATGCTAGGATAGATCAAAGGTACATAAACTTGATAGAATACATATATAACAACTCCACAATGAGTATAAGGCTTCACGGCCCTACAAATAAAATAAATGCCAAAAGAGGAGTAAGGCAGGGGGCTGTAATCTCACCGAAGCTGTCCACCCTAGCCTTAGGGGACATCTTCAAAAAACTAGAATGGAGCAATAAAGGAATTAACATTCAGGGAGAAAACCGTAACAACCTCAGATTCACTGATGATGTAGTTATATTCGGAAAGGATGAATACGAACTTACCAAGATGATGGAAGAACTACAAGAAGAAGCAACTAAAATTGGATTATTCATGAACAACACAAAAACACAATTCATTACCAACACACATGAAGCAGGAGGGACAATATCGATATACGGACAAATAGTAAACAAGACGACATCATACATATACCTTGGACAACAATAACACTCGGCAAGCAAAACGAAGAAATCGAGGTCAACATACGAATCAGACTGGAATGGGCCGCATACGGAGGACTGAAATACATCCTTAATACGAAGTTACCAACGGCATTAAAGACAAAAATATATAACGAGTATATCCTCCCAGTTGTGACGTACGGATCTGAGACTTGGGTCTTGACAAAGAAAATTACTAACAAACTAAGAGTGCATCAAAGAGCCATAGAACGAAGATTACTAGGTATAACATTAAAGGACCACAAAATCAACAAATGGATAAGAGAAAAAACGCAAGTAACAGACGTCCTACAAAGAATTAGCTCTCTAAAGTGGCAATGGGCAGGACATGTCGCCAGACACAAAGATAACGGGAGTAGGCACATCACCAGATGGAGACCCTGGGGAGAGCGAAGAAGTGCTGGAAGACCGCAGCAGAGGTGGTTCGATGAATTGAAGAAATTCGCCGGGATAAACTGGTACCAAGTCGCGCAGAACTGAGTGAGTGAGTGAAGTGATCAAAAATGAGAGAGGCCTATATCCAATGGATAGAGAACGACTGAAATCGAAATGGAATGGAGTCTAGTAAGTCTGTAGTGAATTGCTCTGACAATTCGGATCTAAAAAACACACTTTTAAAAATTATTTTTAACACCCTGTAAAAAATTAAAAATGAAGAGAAAACGGACCTATGTTTATATGACAAATATATTTTAAAATGCGTTTTTGTAACTCTAACCATACCTGACGTCCTGATCATAAAAACTGGGAGACCCTGTACAGTTAACTGCTTAAAGAACGCTCAAACGCAAAAATTCAAATCTTGTATCAGAATAAGCCACTTTCCTTTAATAGTTTTATTGTTCCTTGCTTTATAAGAAATATTATTGAAAACACCCCTAATAGTTTCTCTATCTCAATTCTCAAAATGTAATTTTTACTTTTCTACATCTATATCCTGCTTTTCCAAAATATCTATAAAGTGATCAAAATAGTTAGGCTTTCGTGGTTATTGCTAAAAAGTGGCAAGTTTTTCCGGCTTTTAGACCGTCGTGGAAAAGACTTAAACTAACAAATATGCGAATAAAAAGATGAGCATGTAGAAATTATAGAAAGAAGTATCAAGTCAGCTGAACGAAAAATTAGCAAATCTACCATTAAACTCCATAAAAATGTATTAATAGCAGCCTAAAAGAAAATTTTAAACGAGACTTGAAAGCGTCCTTTAGAAAAGCAACAACGAAATAAAATTACCCTTATAAAATATTAAAAAATATATTAAAATACAGTTATTACTCATTATTGTAATGACTCACATTAAATGAAACTGCTGAGTTTGTCGGACTCTTAAATGTCTAGCTATTTGAAATTGGGTGTTTTTTCTAAGATTTAACCCGTTTTAAGTCACATTCAGAAGTGGTTGCTGCGCTGAGCGAATCACCTCTGCAGATGCAAGCCACTCGCGCTTGCGAAACGTTAGGAAAAAATATTTTTCCACCTCGACCCAAAAGCCTGAAAAACTCACCAGTTTGTATCTGTATCCTGCTTTTACTAAACTTTTAGCTATCTATTTACCACATTGAAATTACTAACAAATTGCCTCTTTCTAAGATAATGTAATCAATTTATTAGTGAATGAAACCCACGCCTTCATATCATATGGTTTGGCTCAAGAACGTGTAATGCAGGTGTTGTTTTATCCCTATACGATTAAAGCCAGAACAGGAATTTCGACGGCTATATCCGCTGAAGCCCTAAAATCCAGTGACATGTGACTTGAGTCTCGAGGGTGAGAATATCCTGCCCCGCCGGAAGTTCGATCCCTTTTTAGCATCGCGTTCCCTTCGAGGAGTCTTAATTTAGCTCAAATGCAGGCAAATTTCGCAGGAAGTTCTTTGAGATTCGTATGTTAAATGCATGCACATGCAAATGGTGGGAAACCGCAGGATAAACGAAGATGGTAAGTTAGTATGAATATGGAAAGCTTGCTGCAGCAGCTGCGTCTGTGACAAAGCCCAATTAATTGCGATTTGACTGGAAGCACAAGAGCAATCATCGAAACTAGACCGTTTTCGAAAGTAATCCTGTGGCCTACACAAAAGGTTTCTTTACCTGAGAAGAGCGGGAAATTTTTACTACACTTTAACGTCGATACTGATAAGTTGTAAGTCTAGTTAGAGATATATTGCATCGAAACTGAACACGTTATCTTCCATTGGAAACAAATAATGTAGTTTTAGCAATATACTGAAAAATTCGGCACAAGTAGAGCCTTCAGATGACTGAAAATTCCTAATTATTTTTGATCAGCAATTTCTAGAACCGAAATGAATAAAAAAGTGAGAAAAGTTAAAATATGTCTGATGATGCCAGTAGACCGAAACTTTCGGACCTGCATTTAAGACTTTGCTCTATTTCATGCAACCAGTTCTATCAGCAAGTTTATATCTTACGATATTTGAAAAATATAGTGATCGTACAATGAATGAAAAATAAAAAGGTTATAAAGTCACAGGTCAATTATTGGACAAAAGTTAAGTCGAAAGCTAAGCAAGAAAAAATAAACATATTGTACGGGGTGTGTAACTTGCAAGACATGAGGTTATTACACCGTATCCTTTTTTTTTTTGTGGGCTGCACAGTATTGCCTGCAGAAAGATTTAAACTTTGACTAAGAAAATATGACATTATTTAAACACCCTGTACAATAAGTTTATTACATTTGCTTTTGCTTATATTAAACCTTATATTTTGTCCAGGCCTAGAGCTATGATTCGGTAAGAAAATTGTTCAGATCCGATTACCGATTGAGAAAATATTCAGTCAAAAGTTAGGAAATACAAGTGAGAAAAACTGCAGTTTGCCATAAAACGACCTTAAAATCCGAAGTTTAGCAATATTAGCGAGATTTTTTCTACGCACATATCGTACATCCAAAAATATTCCGAACATGTCATATACACCATGGCTCAAAAATGTCTAGCGAAAGTAGCGGCTTTTTCAAGTACACTTTCTTGACAACTGCTTGTTTTTTTATTTTTTAACCACAAAATGTCTCATGTACTTGTTAAAATACCGTAAATTAGTTTTGAAAGCCTTGCTAACAGCGATACCATGGACGTTGTAACACCTTCACAGGATGTTTCTTTTTATAGGGTTTCAGGTCTTTTCAGGTCTGCTTGGTTACATTTTCAGAAACTATACCTGGAGTTTCTAAGTAAAAAAGTGCGTTTTGACTATTTTTCAAAATCGACTGCTGTTCAATATTTTCAGTTGTTTAAACATCGTATTAACTTACGGTAATCTAGAAAAAAATAATTTTAATCGGTCAATAAGTAGACTTTATACAAAATCGAATTTGCTGATATTATTGCTTTTTCACCTAAAAAATAAGTCATGTTGAAAGACCCACCGAACATCTAACGAATATTAACTAGGAAAGGTAACTAAAAAGCATAAATATACAGGGCGCCCACACAGGGTAACTTACCAGCTTATCATCTTAAATATCTTTAAATGAATCAAAAAACTACAATTTCGATATGTCCTTAAAATGTTGTAGTTCAGTAAGAGAAACAATGTCAGACAAATGTCCATCTCTTAGAGCCTCACAAACGGAGCCCTCTTGTTTTCCTTTTTCATCTCTTTTTTGTAGGTTTTTTGAAGAATATTTTGAGGCGTTTGATTTACATTAGTTCCTTAAAATTTCATAGTGGGCTTTATCAGTCTGTATGAATTCTTGCAAACAATATACATGAAATGTATGCACAAAGTCAACATTAACATTCGTTCCAAAGCCTACACCTACACACAAATAACAAATACAAAACTACAGTCAAAAACTGTCGCTAAGCGTTAAAAAACATAATTAAAATATTCCTGCTCAGAGTAAAAAGAAGCATCAATAAACTATATAATACAGAAAATATCAGCAAAATTGCAAGGGTTACAGCGCAAAAAGAAATGAAAATTATGCTTTCAACTCCACGTTTTCGGAAATGAAGTGTTTGCCACATCTTTTTCATTTTCTGGGTCAAAAAATAAATCACCCTGCTTATTGGCCATTCTTCATATCGATGATAGATAACTAACTCCTTAGAATGACCTACTAAAGTGTTCCCCGATTTATTTAAAAACGAGAAGATTTGAAGTATTTTTCTAAAGGACAATTCCAACTTTCCTCTATTAGAACTTCAGAAATTACCAGCAAAAATTGCTTTTGTTTGCTGGTAAAAGTACCAAAAAGTACTAAAGTTTACAGCAAGGGAAAGCAATAAAACTTTCTGGAAACATTCATCGTATGCAAGGATTGACATGTAAATACACCGATTTGAAAACTTACAAAAATTTGTATACAAAAAGATGATATCATTTTTTAAAATGACATTTTACAAATGAGCAAACAACATCTAAAAAGTTTAAAAATATATTTTTTTATACCGTTAATTATAAACCGAATAGAAAAGGTTCAAAAGTTCGCCTTTGCAAAAATGCCAGTCAACATTTGGAAATTAAAAAAAAATCTTTTGAAAGGTAGTTATTTTTAATTTAAAAAAGCGTTTTTGCATTTATTTAATAATAAACCCATAGTAAATAAATTAACGGTTATTTAACTTGAATTATTTAATTACTCCTATTAATAAGATAAAAGTTCTTAGGAAACCAAGCAAGGGTCATGGACTTTTATATTCGAAATGATTAACGATTTTTTATGACATTTAGTTTCAATTTCTCTAGAGTAAAGAACTGCTAAAACAGAAAAACCATAAGATTGACTTATTGCTATTGCAAATTCAAGTCATAAAAACTATAATTGAACCATTAAAAGGATACTGAGTATAAAAGTAGATAAATTAGGTCCTGAGTTTCCTAGTAAAGTTAAAACAAGTAGACCTGCTATTATATTTGCAGTTGATCCTACAGCTAAAGATCTAGGAAGGATAATATTTCTAATTGTTCCAATAATGACTAAAAAAAGTAGTAATACATTTACAGTTATTTGAGGTAGGCATGGGTAATACTGAGTTGAGTTGCGCTTTTGAGTTATTGCCGTTCTGTGAGTTGATGAGTTATAACCCATCCCGTCTGACTGTGCCGCACCTTTTATTACGCTATTACGCTTGTGGCGGACTTCATCCACAAACTAAAAGGCGGCAGCACCAACCCTGGTTGCAACAATTAACCACATTCAAGATGGCAAGCTTCGGATTGCAAGTTCATGATGGCCTGGTAGTCACCATATGATTTCTGGCATTGTCGGCAGAGATTATATTACGTGTAATGCAATTATAATGGCGCTCGTGCGATTGTGGGATTTCGAAGCCACCGAGAGAGTCCCAGGTGTTGTTTTATCAATCTGAGGCAATCTGCTTATCAAGAGGCAATCCGCAATCTGAGTGTCACATGGTTAATCTTCCCATTGACTAGACAATGTGCATAAAACCGGATGCTGTGAAACTTTGCAGTTTAACTTTGCACTGTAAGTTTGCTTTTTAGTTTTATAGGGAAAGTTTACTATTTAGTGCCCCAAGTCGCAAACAACTAACTAGAAAACTATGCTATTGCAACGATTTCCGACACTTGTTAAATCATCCAAATATTCGGAGCTTTTCGCCGAAAATTCGCTTATGCGACATATAGTCTTTATAAGAAGAAAATATATTGCGCCAATTATTTCATTCCATAAAACAACGCGACAGGCGTGTGTCTCTCTTCAGTAAAACCAAAGAAAAAGTGATGGAACGCGCTGCCGGCTGCACAGCGTAAAAGCAAAGCCCAGGACGCATGACGGCATAAACTGCGCCGGTGAGTTACTGCGCCGTGGCGTTGGGTTGGCGCACCAAGACATTCCACCGGCACTGCGCCGGCTCATGAAAATTCACTGAATTCCGCATCTCTAATTTGAGGGACTAAATAGGCTGCTACTACTACTACTACTACTATTTTGAACTACATACTACTTTTGAACTACTACTGCTACTATTGCACTACTACTGCTAACATCTTGCAAATTAATGTGAATTAACAACAAAATCCGAAGATTTGCCTTCTGGCTGAAGAAAAAAGTTTCTCTCTTAAAATTCAGACAATGACGACTGAAATAAATTTGCAACAGATTTGATTGAATTGCCTCTAAGCTTCCAGACTGGAAGGCTCATTTCAGGAAAAATAATTTTGAAAAGTCTCTTTGTATGTCAATGTACCGTCTGCATTAGTGGTTGAAAATCCAGCGCAAAAATGTATGCAGCTTCTGAGTTCCTACTTACCTGTGTTTGAAACACGAATTGAAACCATCCTTCCTCAGCCATTGCCGAAAAACTGTACAACAAAGCTCAAACTGCACTCAAAGAAAACTTCTGCAATTCTAAATCCTTTGGAAGTAACAATTTTTTTACTACAGTTGCAGGTTTACCGTTAGTGAAAATCCTTCACGAAAAGTCCCTATCGGGTCGTAAACCAGCCGACAGGCTGTCTGATCCTTCCAAAGGCAACAAACCAAATTTAAATGCAAATAAATCAAGTTTTGACACTCAACTCGCACGGCTTTTGTGTGTAATTTGTATTATTTTTGTGGTTCTAAAGCACTTCTCGGTTTTGTTGGGTGTGGGTGTGATTCCTAGACGAAGTGCGCATATGAATAGCATGGTAGCGCAATAGAATTAGACCCTTAGAGTCGCTTTGAAGTCGTTTAATGTGCGATAAAAAAACATTATTTTTCATTATGAATTTTTAACGAGGCATTTTATTTGAGGTCATCACGAATCAGAATAATAGTTGACCGACCAAATGTGGTTTATCGCTGAAATAAAGCGGCGCTCGTTGCATGCTCTTGTAAACATCTTTTATGAGTCTAGATCATTTTTAAATTGTCGCCAATGGCTTTTAAAGTGCTGCATTTGGTGCATATGCAGGTTGCACATGGTGCGCAGGTAGCCACTAATCATTTGTCACAATTGTTTTTGGCATATTTCCACATTATTGTGTAGTTTTATGTTTTTTACTCACACAGTTCTACATGTTGCTTTTTTACAAAATAGGCGAGTAAATTTGGGTAAGTTAATTGCTTACTGTATAATTAAATGCATCAAATGGGCCAAGCATTACACGCTACAAATGATATGAAAGTCGGTTACAGTTCCTGCAGAAAAAAGAAACAAAGGCTTATTGTTATTTGTAACGCTTTTCTTACTTCCACTAGCAGATAGTCTCAGCGGTTGACTAACAGTAAGGAAGTGTGTTCTGGAATTTTATACGCTCATCTTTGCACCTACGTGCAAAAAATCCGGCTTTGGAATTAGTTCGAAATATTCATTAAACCACCTTTAAATGAGCAAAATAATTAGATAGTTTAGGAAAAATGTTGCAAAATCAAACTCCTGATAGTTTGCTGTCGAAATTGCGCCCGAAGGAAATTAAATCTTGCCAGCTAAAGGTCAATTAATGAGTCCAGGTCAACCTTGATTAAGGTTCTGTGAACTGGCTTAAGACTCGTAGTCTTAACTCAGGATCTTTTAAATGTTTAGCGAGTAAAAACAGGGAAACCGCTTGCCCGAGTCCCACTTACCCATATGGGGCATGGAAATAGATAAAACCAAACGTCTCGACCGGTTGAAACAAACGGGAAAAATCCGATCAAGGATATAATAATTATCATGCGAATTCCTGAAAGATTTACTAGCCTGTACTATTTACCAAACAGAGATAAACGAACTGTATAACATGGATCGATATTGTTCTTCCTCTATTTATTATGTTTATATGAGTTTATTCGTTGTTACATAAAGAACAGAACATGAAATAACAGACGCAAATTTAGAAACTTTAAATAATAACAAGGCAAATAAATGCTGTATTTGACACGGTAAAGAGGTAACGCACATGCAATTAATCAGTCGATAAATTATTTTATTTGTTTATTTATCTCAAACTCAATTCATTTGTTACTAAGATTGGATGTGTTTGAGACAAGAAATTTAGTCGAGACTCAGGTTCTTGGAATTTCCATTATATTACTGATCGATTCTGCCATCTACGTCTTGACCTTTCATACTTAAACTTACATGCTTCCTGCTGTCTGTAACTTATAATTCTAAACTTTACTGTAGTTGTTTTGACTTGTTTAACTTGTTGACTGTTTAACTTTCCGATTTTTTAAACTTATGCTTCAGTCAATTATTTCGCTTATTGCGTTTTGTACTATCATATAGACTTTTGAAACGGTCTCTTTTAATATATAGCAAGTAATATACCCTTTTTAGAAAAGTGTACGAAACAAAAATATGAAAATTGCTTATTAAGATGAAGTTAATAATTTAATATTTATTTATTGCAGTTTTTTTATTTAGATAGTGCGTTTCGAAATTTCGAAGCATTTTTCGATAGAGTATTAAATAGATCATCAATCCATTTTAAGGAAGGATGAGGAACGTACGAGCTTTTCTTGTTTTAAAAAAATATCTAGCAAAACAAAGCGTTACAAAAACACGAGAAAATTTAAAAAAAAAATAGCTTTTTATTAAAATGCATGTAAAAAGACATGATTTAAACGAACTTTGACCAATTTATTGTGTACCAAACTAGACTTTTTTACAATTCAATTACAATTCCAATGGATTTCTAGGGGCGTTGGAATGGTTCTAGGGGCATTGCATTGATTGATAGATGCGCTTGTCTGGAAAACGAAGGATCCTACGAAAAATTGTGGTCACGGTAACCCTCTGGCATCCTTCTTACACTTGCAAGATTAAAATTACAAGCATGTACAACTTAATTATTTTGCAAATAATTCGAAAACAGCAACCGATACAAAAAACATGTTAGAGACAGGAAAATTTCCAATTTCAACTCGCCATCAGATTAAAATGTCCTTGGGTTTTAACGTTACATCACAAAAAAAATTTGAATGTTTAAATCGGACTGACCCTTAAAAATCGCCCAGTACATTTATACAACTGGGTGACACATTAAACCCTATAAACCACAAAGCCAAATCAAACTTCGATTTTTGAAGTTAATTTAACAAAAAGTGCAAAAGTTCGAATGGAAAAACAACATTTATTTTCCAATTTCAACACCTTGTACTATCTCAAAAGCGATACTTTTAGAGCAGGTTTTCTACCATCCCTAAAAACTTGTGGTGTATTTATGGAATACCCTGTATAAATAGGATGGTGGTAATTAGTAGGTAGGTGAAAGTTAGGCGGGTTATTTTCAAGCTTCAAATGTGTGAAAAAACAAGTAAGCTTGCAGAAAGTAAAGAAGGGAAGGAAAATTAGGCCAGTTCAACAAAAAATGAGCAAATCTTCCATTAAACCTAATATAAAATGCATTAAACGCAGCGTGGAAGAAATGTTTAAAGAGGACCTCAACCTCAGAGAAGAACAGTAAAAAAAGGTTTAACACCAACAGTTACAAATATTCCAGACAGTAATAAAACTGACATTAAATGAAACTGATGAATTTCTCAAGCTCTTTGGTCATGGTAAAAATTATTTCTTCCTGACGTTTCGCAAAGAATTCTTGGCCAAGATAAGGAGGATGATCTAGTAGGACCCTCAATAACAAAATCAGAAATAGAAGGGGCTATCCGCACATTGAAAACCAACAAAACACCTGGTCCCGATGAGATGTCGGCAGAACTCATAAAACTACTCGATGATAGAGGCATAGCAGTTCTTCAGAAACTCTTCAACAAAATATATGAAACCGGCCAGTACCCCCGATCATTGACTGATATCAACTTTCATTCCCTTGCCAAAAAGGAATAACGCAAGGAAATGCGAAGATCACACGCTTATCAGTCTTATGAGTCACTCCATAAAACTATTTCTCAAAATAATACATTAGAGAAGATTTAGAAAGTGTGAACGATCAGTTACTCACAATTCGGATTTGGACAAGGCCTGGGCACTCGAGAAGCACTAGTGGCAACGCAAGTACTGGTACAAAACTGCCACGATCAGCGGAAGGATGTGTGCCTGTGTTTCATAGACTTCGAGAAGGCCTTTGATAGAGTACAACACCATAAATTACTAACAAAACTAAGACAAACGATTATGGCCTGCAGGGATATCCGCTGCATCGAAAATCTTTATTTGAACCAATCTGCTCACATAAAGATCGATGGAGAACAAAGTAATAAGGTTGAAATCTGCAGAGCAGTCCGACAGGAATATGTGCTTTCGCCACTGCTATTCAATTTGTACTCCGATAATATCTTCCAGGAAACACTTGAAACTACTTGGAAATACATGATTGTTACTCGTTAACCAGTCATGTTAAGAAACGTGGGAATAAAATCGGACAGATCATCAATTGAGCGAGTGAACAAATTTAGATACCTTGGAGTATGGCTCACTGAAGAATGGACATCTGACCTGAAAACAAGATGTCGTATAGAGAGCGAACCATCTTCACAAATACGGACTTTGACCAAAGCCTAAAAGTGAGATTCATAAAGTGTTTCATTTGGTCGGTGTTAGTGTATGGAGTGGAGAGCTGGACATTGAAGGGGACCACAATGAATAAAATGGAGGCCTTCGAGATGTGGGTACACTGCAGAGTAATGGACCCATGGACGGCCCGAGTAACCAACGAAAATGTCCAACAAAGAATATAACAAGGACGTGAACTGTTACAAATGATCAAAAAAAGAAAAACTGCATATCTAGGACACATAATGAGAAATACGAAGTACCAGCTCTTAAAACTGATGAAAGAGAGGAATGGGAAGGAAGAAGATGTCGTGGCTACGTAACATAACGCAGTGGACCGGCTTACGACCAGTGGAAAGCCTAATACATACGGCCAGAGACGGAATACAGATGAGACATGTGGTCGCAAACATTCATTAGTGAATATGCATAAGAAGAAGAAGACATTTCGCAAGCAATAGTGACTGACATCTTCATAGGTGGTTTGAAAACATTTTTCTCATGACGGCTTAAGAACTGGAAATACTCACCTCTACTCTTAAATATTTAAACAAACACACTCTAAACTCTACAAGAACTGAGCCACTTCCAGACAATCGGAAGATGTTCCGCCATTTTTTTTTAATGTGTATAGTTTTTTTGGCGTTGAGATAATCGATTAAACATGGTTTTGATGTTCTTCACCCCATCGAAGGTCTGCTTGTCCTTGACTTAACTTAACTTGGATATGAAGAGGAATCAATGGAGACCCTGAATGTTATGAAGTCATCGACTAGATTGACTTCATCAGTATTTAAGAGAATAATGTTGGCTGCCAACATACATCCACACTCCAAAATAGAACAAAACATCCTGACTAAAGCATGTCTCTACAGATATTCCATCATCATTGGAGACTTTAACATTAATCGAAGCAAGACAACCCAACTGAGCAAATTCTTGTCCAACACAGATTTTATAAAAAAACAGGCACTGCCAACGTTTCTCATGCCAGGAAATCAAGACTCAACACCGGATTTACTACTTTACACAGCAAACCTTACAAATATTATAAACGATATAAGCCTGACTAACGAACTCGGAGTCAAATCAAAATTGGACATAGATCTCCGACAGACACAATCTATGGATTCGACAAAACACACTCAGAAACTCAACCTGGACAGAACAGACATAGACAAAGTAAAACAACACATACATGATTACATCCAATCAGGGACAGGCACATGTTCAATGGAAAACATACAACAACAATTAACGACCGCCATAGAAAAATTATCTCCAGACACCAAAAACACATACTATCAACACAGTTTACCGAAATTCATACTAAGACTAATCAAACGCGAAAGGGAACTGTATAGACTATACACAAATACTCAAGACGATGAATTGAAAAGAAAACTAAACGAACTCAACAGAAACGTCAAAACACTAATAGGCCAATACGAACAGGACAAATGGCTAGAGGCATGCAAAGAAATAGAAAAAGGCGAAGGTAAAACGTACTGGCAAAAAATAAAAAAACTGTCGCGATACAAAAAAAAAACATTATTACTGGTGTAATAAATGAAAACGGTACAGAACTGTATACAGACAAGGCCAAAGGGGACTCATTTGCCAGACATTTTCAACATGTCTTCACAACCTCCACTAACCCTAACTTTGACGACCAAAACTTTACCGCAATAAATGATTCGTACGAGACCTACTTCACAAACGAAACAAACAACGCACATCTACTAATTACTGAAGAAGAATACGACGAAGCACTCGCACACATTAAAAACACGGCGCCGGGAAAAGACAATATAAAAGGCAAACTGCTGAAAAATCTTACTCCACAAACACACACACACACATACTGAACCTATTCAACAACTGTGTTGAAACTAACATGATACCAGATACCTGGAAAACAGGAATAATAATACCAATTCCTAAAACCGGACTAGACAACACACAAACACAAAACTGCAGACCTATCACACTACTCCCTGTACTGAGTAAAATTTTGAAACTATTATAAAAAAATAGACCGCAACAATCAGTAGGACTACACATACCACAATACCAATTCGGATTTAAACCTAAACACTCAACTGTTCACCTACTTTTTATATTAACCTACAACATACAAACAACTCACCTCACGAACAAGAAAACAGCATGTCTCTTCATGGACATCAATAAGGGCTTTGACAGTATCTGGCACAAAGGACTTTTATATAAACTTTACCAGCTTAAAACCCCCAAATACATAATTCGCGCAATCAGAAACCTACTTACAAACAGACACCTAGAAGTATACATAGACTTTGCTCTTTCCTTTGCTTTCTCCCCTGAACAAGGACTCCCACAAGGATCCCCGCTATCACCCCTTCTCTACAATATATACTGCCACGACATATACAATCACAGTCTCCTCGACAAAAGACACATTGACAAATCTGCTTACATACTACAATACGCCGACGACACTGCATTGATAGTGCACGACAAAACTACAGTAAAAGCAGTACAAAAACTTCAAACACTAACAGACAATACAATTGCTTGGTTCTACAAATGGAGACTTACACCAAACGCCACGAAAAACCAACTACTTTACCACCAAATTAAAGACGACTCTCCATCAATAACAACAGACAGAAACAGAATTAGACCAAAACAAGAGGCAAAATATCTACGAATGACACTGGACCAAAAACTAATATTTACAAAACAGGCACAGAACTTAAGAACAAAAATCATTCAACGGACAAAACACTTCCGATCACTGACGTACAAAGACAAAGGAATCAGTACAACGACCGCCACAAAAATTTACCAATCAATATGTAAACCTCTGCTTGACTACGGACATATACTGACAGCGAATGCATCTGGGAAAACTAAACAACACATTCAAACAACAGAACAGATTGCCCTGAGATCAATAACGAAAATAAGACATCCTCAAAACCAACTACACAGCCCCTCAAACCAACTACTCTACGAACGAACAAAAATAACGCGAATAACAGAAAGACAACTCCAATTGCAAACGAAATGGAAAAACAATCCCTACAACTGGACCCTACTGAATCCCCTTTGCCGCACGAGACAAACGGGACAATCCCGCTTCCTCTTCCCAACAACAACACTACTTGAACACTTCCAACACGACTGAACCAACCTGCTAGACGATGAAAAGACATGACATAGAAGAGAGATTTTTTTTTCCTTTGTAATAATTTTAAGTTTACAGTTAAGATAGTTTAAGTTAGAAAGTTAATCCAATACATGTATATATGCAAGGGCAGAAAGGGCGAGGGCGGATAGCCTATTGGGAAATAAAGATTATATATGTTGCCTGCCATCACAGTTTGCGACCCAATTATAAGGTATTTTGCATATTTTTCATAGTTCAATCAATGTCCTTTTCGCTCCATCAAACTGTCTTCTCGCACATGCCAAGAAGCCTAATCGATTTTCGTTAAAATTTCCGGTGCGTTTTGGCCTAATTCAAACGGGAAAATCGAAACAGTAAACCAAAATTGGGCAGTTAAAACTGAAGCAAAATATCAGTACGAGCCACTTTTCTAGGTGCAGTCATCAGACCGCAAAACGGAAACAGCGTATAATTAATCCGAAAGAATGGACGGAAATAATGGGGGGCAACCGGGGGGAAATTGGGGCTTTTTTATTGGCGCGCCGCCAATTGTTGAATGTTGGCAAAACAAAACCTACTACCATTCTATGTTAAGTTGTTGTAACTTGTGCTTGTCTGAAAAACACCATGTAAAATGGGAATTTGTGCTTGTGGTGGCCGAAGTGCGTACAATGGAACAACATGGAGTGCTGATGGTAAATAGTTACTTTTTAGTCAATTATCAATTCCGTCTAATACAAAAAGTAACAGAGACGTGAGTATTTGAAAAAATCTCCAATAAACAGCCTGATTAGAGGCGAGAAATCATTCGATTTCAGCTAGGCGTTTTTTCATGAATCACAACGTTTCGGTTTAAAAATCCCCATACCCCTTGACACTTTACCAGAACAATGTCGATTTTGCTTAAGCGCATTCATAGCGAAAAGACTAAAATCCATAATGATAAAGTTTAAATGAAAGTATGGCGTCATCAACTGCGACAAGAAAAGTACCAGTTTTGATTTTGCGTGAAAATCCTCAGTATAGCTTATCAAAAGATATGGGGGCCTGATAGCAACCATTGTTTTGTAAATGTAAAACACTGCATGATAGCATTATCATTTACATTGAAACTAACTCACTTTCCTAATGAACGCCAGTTGATTGGTTTTCAATGCTAAATGGAAGTTGTTTTTTTTATTGATAAATTACACGGTGAAATTGCAAAAACTGTGATAACTAATGGACGACGCCACTGGGTCTACTATTGATCAAAGCGACGCTCGCGTCGGCGTCGAATCGCCTGCAGACGCTCCCCTTTATTGCTGCAAATGCATTTTTCCGTCAAGGGAGCCGCAAATAGAACGTTGCCGAGAAAAATTCTGCTGCAATGCGTTTCCTGCAGCATTTGCCACCGATCTCGCCTAAAATCCAGTTGTGAAGTGTCTGATAGTGAATTGCATTTTACTGGCAGCAGGGTTTTTGGTATGTATTTTCGAAAATATTCACTCAAAACTGTTTCTTCTTGCTATAAAAACCCTGCTTTGGAATCAAGCTAATCTCTAAACACCCAGGAAACCATCCCTAGTTGATCAAGAACGGAAACGACTTTGGATATTTAAATAATAAATGTAATCTGGAGTAAATAAATACGTGATTGTTTTAATTACGTATTTGGTGGCACTTGAAAACACTTTCCAGTGGTGCTTAAATAGTATGCAACTAACTGCAGTAGTTTCTCGGCAGTCGGCGTTGCAGGAAATTCATGTGATAGATTGTGTCGGCAGGACAAACAATAGTGGGTACGTGCTTTTCATCTTTGTGCTCTAGGTCGATTGAAACATCTATATTTGGATCGTTTCCTGCTTTGGTTCTGGAACCCAGCAGGTTTTTGTTTAGTTGCCTGCGCAATCATTTTCTTTATGCACTGTACTTTCTCCACTTTCATTTTATAGATATAGACAATATGTATGTGTTTACACGAATTGACACGCCTTTCGACCACTTATAGACTTTCGAAACACAAAGAAATATCAAGACCATTGTTCGTGGAAGATAAAGGTAGATTTTTCCAAAAATTTACATAACTCAAAAACTAGTCGCCTTCTGAACTACGAAAAATTTTGCGTTTTCAACACCAAAAAAAGACATAATTTTACAGATTGTTTCCGCCATTTTGACGGCTAATTTGAGGTTATTTCAAAAAGTGTTAAATACAAAAGTTTTAGGTTTTATTATTAACCACAACGTTTGTATTTGACGTTTTCCGCTAGGAGATCCCGTTTCGCCAAAAATTGCAAAAAAAACGTTTTCAACCCCTAAACTGCATCCCCATTTCACAATTTCTTGTGTTTTAGTGTTTAAATTAAATTTGTTCTTAAAATTGGAATCTCAACAACGTTTTTCACCTGGTCCATGCCAGTTCTTAACTTCTTTTTCGAAAAACTTATTTGCACTTGCCTGGATACCTTCCCAGCTGAGACAATCTGCCTGACACGACTACTTTGCACTTTTTAAAGTGAACTATTTTAGATAAAAAATCTTCGAGTTTAAGTACAATTTTATTAGAACTTAAATGTTTTAAATGAATAAATCGTTTTAACGCCTTTATGGGCAGTAGCATGATCAAGCGATTTATTCAGCTCTTAAATAACGTTTTACGGACAGTCAATTTACTTTAGCAGAAAAGCACGAGCTCCCTGATAAATTTACTGTTTTTCTTAAAAACAGTTGATTTTACGAAAATAAACCAGAAATACAAAAATCTCATAAATTAATCAGTCTGCTTAATGTATTTTCTGTCGAATTTAGGCCTGCAAAATAGTTTTTCAGTTGAGATTTAAAAGTTTTTCGGCTCGGTTTATCACAGATGCATGATAAACGATTCACGTTTTTGCACCAAAAGGATTGTTTTTGCAAAAAATTATTTAAACCAAACGAAAAGATTCATACTTATTTAACAATCATGTAAAAGTAACGTTTTTCAATTAACGTTTTCCAGCTTAGCTGATTAGTCGCGCACAGTGATTTATGTGATTGTTTTACGCAAAATCCAATGATTTTTACAAAAAAATTCCAGAGTACTAAAATGTTCCATGTTAAACCAATTAAGTTGGGCAATGATTGATTCAAGCGATTTATTCAACACTAGAAAACATTCAACGGGCAGTTTGCCGCAGCTTGGATACAGGGCGTGCACACGTTGAAAAATGTTTTATTTCTTGATCCCCTGGTGGAAAGTACGTACTTTCGCCACTGTTTTCGATGGCGAAAGCATCACTTTTACCGATAACAATAGCTTTCGCCATGCACCTTTCTGACTCGGTAACTAGCAACGGCGAATTTCGTTGATAAATCGTTTCGGCCTTTTTGTCAATATTTTCACTGCGTGCATGACTTCAACTTCAAGCAGTGACGGAACTTCGACTTTCGTCTCTTGTACCGTAATATACAATTTTCATTGAAAACCCCTGCATTTTATGGCAATTAATGAAGAGTATGAATATTTGCTAAATTAATCCGTGTGTTTTACCCTATTTTTTTGAGCATTCTATACAGTGTGTCCAGTATAAAATGATGTACATGGGGATATTGGAAACCGTTAGAGTTACAGGGTAGACCAAATGGGGAAAAAGTTGCGCAATCAAGTGCCTATAAATAATCTGTCATCAACTTCTTTGAACTCGGAATAGCAACGGATATACAGGGAAAAAAAGAAAAAAGTGTGTTTTATAAAATCCTTTATATCGTGTTTATTATAAAAGATACAATAACGAAATTTTCAGGGTGGGGGTAAGAAATGAGCGTAAATTTGATAATAAAGTAAAAAATAATCTAGGCCCACTATGTTCAATTAGGCCGAAGTCAACTTTTGTTTTTTTTATGGGCGCAATATTGAATTTCTGCATTTTTAAATTCCCCTTTAAATATGCTCTTCAACCATGTATAACGTGTTTATGTTCGGTCAAGATAAATAATTAAAATTAACAAAATTAAGATTTAATGGTAGTAGGCATTGATATTTCTATTTATTATTACTTTAAATTATTATTGATCATACATCGAACACTGCAAAAGAACAAGTAACATTTTAGGATTAAAGTAGGTGTTCAAATAAGCCACCGTTTTCTCGCACGCACAACATACATCGTCTCATTACTGCTTCACAGGATTTTCTGATCATTTCTGGGGTAATTCTGTTAACAGCTTCTATAACAGCGTGTCTCAGCTCCTCTTCGGTTTCGTATGATCTACAGTGTACCACATTTGTGAGGAAACCCCATGCAAAAAATCAAGCGGTGTTATGTCAGGGGATCTCGCAGGCCATCTTACTGGTCTTTCTTAAGATACAAGGTTGTCTTTCAGACGCCTAAACATAGTTCTACCAGGTTGTCGCCTTTCTGGATATTTATTTAAATACACATTTCTTCAGCTTTCGCTTCATTTCGGCGACAGAGAATAAAACACTCCAACATATCGTATTTTTCATAATTTGAAAAGTGATTAATTTTGAAACACAATTAATTACAAACACTTGACACTGACAATAAATTCTACTTTGACAGTTACCTAGGTAATTAAAACAGACAACGAACGTCACTATGGGGAAATTGAAGAGAAATATCAATGCCTACTACCATAAAATCTGAATTTTGTTAATTTTAATTATTTCTCTTGACCGAACATAAACATGTTATACATGGTTGAAGAGCATATTTAAAGGGGAATTTAAGAATGCAGAAATTCAATATGGCGCCCATAACAAAAACAAAAGTTGACTTCGGCCTCATTGAACATAGTGGGCCTAGATCATTTTTTAATTTATTTTCAAATTCATGCTCATTTCGTACCCCTACCCTGAAAATTTCGTTATTGTATCTTTTATAATAAACACGATATAAAGGATTTTATAAAACGCACTTTTTTCTTTTTTTCCCTGTATATCCGTTGCTATTCCGAGTTCAAAGAAGTTGATGACAGATTATTTATAGGCACTTGATTGCGCAACTTTTTCCCCATTTGGTCCACCCTGTAACTCTAACGGTTTCCAATATCCCCATGTACATCATTTTATACTGGTCACACTGTATATGACAAGCAACTTCTTGTGAGGGTTTCCAAAAATGCCTTTTTTAGGACTCAAGTTATTCGCAGATTTTAAGTGAAAACTTTTATTTTTGCTGCCTGAAAACAATTTATTTTACGCACATTATCGAAGCTTAGTTTTAAGTTTTAAAATTTTAAACTTATTTTTAAGATATCTGCTAGAAGGCTATACTGTTTGTTTGTTTTTCGTTAAAGCTTTTTAATGGAATGTAATGTAGCGATTCTGCATAGCTTGAAATAAATATGTTCAAAAAAATGATTCTGCATAACGCATTTGCTAGACTGTTGTTTGCTTTTAGGATAAAATGGTATAACAGTTTGTTATTGAACATATTTCCTAATTAACCAACATGAAATATTGCCAATTTAAGCGTTCAATTGACACTTGGACTCATATATGGTTTATGCATTAGGCGTTCGAAAGCAGCAGTAAATTTTCTTGGCCAGCTTGTAGACCTGATCTTAATCCCTTAGATTTTTTCTGTGTACGTCACTTAAAAATTCTGTTTAATACCATAAGGAACCAACAATGCCATTTTTAAATAAAGGATTAAGAAAATATTTAGGTAAATGATGGACACTTTGCTCAGTTACTTAATTAGTACCTAAGTGTTATACAGAAGATTATTCTGGAAACAATGGAAACAACTATCGGAAAGCGCGAATTAGCAAAGAAAAATAAATGGTTCGGACTGTGAGAACGTATAGAACCAAAGACATCGCGCTAGGGGTCAAATGTTACAGGACTCTTTACAGGACAATATAGATAACTTTAACAATGAAAGTCGTAGAGCATGAAAACGCATTAAGAAAAAAAAAAGAGAGAACATCAGAACATACAAATACAAGACATCGAAGATAGTGGAAGACATAACAACAGCAGAGCATTCTTTAAAGAAACATCTCGAAATTAAATGGGCTTTAAACCGCAAACAAGTAATGCAATGCGAAAAGATAATGGTGAACTCATCACTGGCGTTACAGAGGTATTAAAGACATGGAAAGCACAGTTTCAGAAAATCCTCAATGTAACAAAGGACAACACAGCGAACATACCGGTGTATTTAACCGCCGAAATAGAAACCGAGAAACCAAACACTAGAAGAAGTGACGAAATCCATACAACGCCTAAAAAACACCAAAGTACCAGGAAATGATACCCAGGAAAAAATATCCCCTCTGAATGCCTGTAAATGGGAGGTCCACTCTATCAAAAGATGCATGAGTTAATCGTACCAATATGGGACAGCGAAACATTACCGGAAAGCTGGAAACAGAGTGTTATTATACCCCTACATAAAAAAGGGAGCTATAAAATATGCAAAGACTACAGAGGGTTATCTCTCATCAACACCGCATATAAAGTGCTTGCAAACGTGATTCTAATCCGCATAACACCATACGAGAAAGAATCGACAGGTTAGACTGGACAGGTCACCGATGGATCAAATCTTCACTATTCTCCAAATCCTCGAAAAACACTGGGAATTTGATAAGGACTATTTATCGACTAACCAACCAGCCAACTATTTATCGACTTCCAACAAGCCTATGATAGCGTGATAAGAGACCATGGATGGGCAGCCATGGCAGAATGTGGAATCCCAAAGAAACTAATGAATATTACAAAAGTGTGCATGGAGAGTAGCCGGTGCTGTGTTAAAGTTGAGAACAACATGTCAGAAAACTTTGTGGTGGACAACGGCCTGAAACAGGGTGATAGTTTGTCTCCAATACTGTTCAATATCGTTTTGGACGCAGCGATCAATCGAGTTAACATTGACGTAGCAGTTTTTTCAAGCAGTGGACCAAACCTGACACTGGCATTTGCAGATGATATAGATCTTATCAGTAAAACAACCATTGGAATCAAAGAGTTGTTTGGAAAAATAGAAAAGGAGGCAGACACAGTAGGATTACGTATTAATGAAGACAAAACAAAATACATGTTTAATTCCCGGAGACCATTGACACCTACAATTTTGAACGGGTCTCAGAATTCAAATACCTCGGCGTAGTCATCAAAGCAGACAACAACATGAATATTGAAATGAAGGGCCGCATGCAGAGCGGTAATAGATGCTATTATGCACTAAGAGAACTGTTCCAATCGAGAATAATGTCGCAATCCTCAAAACTAAAATTGTACCATGCTGCTATAAGACCGGTAGTGATGTACGGATGTGAAGCGTGGACCCTAATCAAAGCAAACGAAGAGTCCTGCGAAGATTCGAGCGAAAAATACTCAGAAAAATGTATGGACCAATCCAGGATCCTATTTCAGGGCAATATCGAATAAGAACAAACGGAGTTAGAACAATTGTACCAGGGAGATATTGTGAGAACACCAGATGACAGAATGCTGAAAATTGCATGGCAGGAAGCACCGACGAGCAGAAGATCACCGGGAAAACCTAAAATGAGATGGAGGTACAATGTTCTATTGGATATGCGGAAGATGAGCAGGAGTGAAAATTAACAGGAAACAATGCTAGATAGAACTCGATGGAGGCAAATTGTGCTTGTAGACGAGACCCACATAGGGTTGTAGTGCTACTTGAAAAAGAAGAAGAAGAAACAGCATAGTTATATTCGAACAAAAGTCCGCCGCTAAAGAGATCATTTTACAGCTTGATTTTACATTAAAAGAATCTAACGTAGTATATTTTTGACCTTCTCCATATTAACAAAAAATTATATTCATTATTCGATCGGTTCATGAATCACATGAGTAAATGATTAAAAGTAAATATTATTAGCATTTGTACCGAATTTTCCAGTTTTAGAATAATATTCCATTCGAATTTTTCAGAACAAATTTACATACATTTTTTTTATTGAAAATACTTATGATCACATTAAGTTTATAAGAACTTTGACTTTCTATCAAAAGAAGGATTTTAAGAAGAGGAAGATTTAATTAGTTTTTTCATACACAAACCATGTTGAAAAAGATATTCGGTATGGGTCAGTTGCGGTAGTTCAATCGTTTAGTTTTTAGTTTAGAGACGGTATTGTAACTAATCATGGTGATTTTTTATCTTTAACCAAAAGCTCTCTTATGCACATGCAGTGTAGGCTCTTTCCCTCATTTCCCCAAGTAATTTTAGTATTTAATCACTAGTACGCCCTCTTGGACAGCGGTAGTGTGAGTACCCAGATTTGAGATTATTCTTTCCCCAAATCTTCCTCATTCGACTGCGACTAGTTTTGGGGCAAAATACGCAGATTTAAAAATTATTAGAGTTTGCAAAGAACTGATGGTGAAATTGATTTGGAATTGAAAGTGGAACTCAATTGGGCATCTTAGTTAAATAACACATATCTAATTTACTTCTGCTGCCTAATAAAATACATGTGCATAAAAAAATCTCACCAATATTGCAAGCAAAAATAAAGCTGAAACAGCAATTAATCAAAGCAGAAAACTTTCAAGAAAAACAACTAATTATTTATAATCACTATATTGAATACACTGCACATGATATAGTTTATCAAGGTCCACGTTTTTTCTATTAGCGGGACTTTGTGCACGATAATTGAACTTATCGAAACAGTTGTCGTTCAATAGACGCCCGTTATCAAATGAATCATACTTCGCATGGCCGACGTAAAAACAGTGGCAGGAACTTAATTAAAAATGTCCAATTCCTGACTGAATTAACCCCAATTTCCATTGCAGAATTATGTCCGAATCCATTCCACAACGCTCCAAGAACAAAGTGTGTAGACGTTTGATTTTTGATGAAGATGAAGCTCCTGAGGAGCAACGTAATGAAGACCTCGACCATCTGGATCAGCTGGTGGATTTCGCAAAATTGAACGCAAAAGAGAAGAGTGAACAAATGTCGCGGTGGAATTTCGATTTTGAAAACGAAAGGCCCTTGGATGGCGACTGGCAGTGGGAACGAGTGTCACCACCCAGTCCAATCCAGCAACAGGCGCTGATTAAGACCCTGGAAATGGTAAACGAGGACGAGAACAATGACAGAACTGTTTAGTCCCGATTAAGTGAACATGGACATTGCCTCAATACCAATGTGCAATTTTTTGTATTATTTTATATTAAGAGCTAGTCAATCCACCACGGGCTGTCTACTAACTTATTTATTTATTGTTTCTATATTTCTAGGATGTACTTGCCGGTAAACATGCGCCAGTATTTTACCTCATACAGCTAAATGAACCAAAAATCATGTATATAAGATTAGCATATAAGTAGTTTCATACATATAATGAAATCACGATATTTATTGTGCATTAGATAATAATCATTGTTTGCAGAAAAAAATTCACAAAAATCAGTAAAAAAACAAATTTTAGTAAAAATAAACTCTAGTTTTGATTGTATTTTAAAAGCCCCATATGAGTTTGAAGACATTTCACAATTAGCCTATGTGATATGCAGGTGTTCAAAAGAGTGTTCAATGGTTTGAGATCCAAGGGATGATTCCAAATCCAAAAAAAATGCACATTTCTCTCAAGGATGGTTGTTTAGGGAGTTAAGAATCTTGGGAAACTTGGTTAAAACCCAACAGAAACTTGAATAAAAAAATAATTGCACTTTGGAATAAGATCTACATATTATCTCCATTAGATATACAGTTTTTCCAAAAAATGTTTAATCATTTCCATGAGATGAGACAAAAGCACATTTTAACGCCCCAACTTTGACTTTTTAAAAATTTCCTTTTATTTTTTGAAAATGTTTCCTCTTCACTAAGACTAGATAGCTTTGATTACGCCTTGGAGCAAAACTTTTAGAATAAACGTTGAAAGACTCATTTTGCGCTAAGTTTATTAGAAAAAAATGAAGTGATGGACAGCCTTAGATGCTCTGAAAGTTTTATTTCGCTCAAAAAAAAAGGCGGATGCAAAAAAACAAGCAAAAGAACAAAAAAATTAATGTTCAAATTTTTGAAACAAAACTTCAAAAGTACAAAAAATACCGGAATTGAAACCCTTGTTAAAATAAGCGAAAATATATTCCAGATCTTTTTCTTGGTGGAGAAGGTAAAGAAACGAACCTGATTGGAATATTCCTTTTCCTTTTTCCTCCCAGAAGCCAACCGATTTAGATATGTACTTTCAGTATTGTTGATGGTTCACTTTAGGAAATTCTGTTCTAAACCGAGTGCAAACAGAATATGCTGGAAGTTCTCTCTCGGGTTCAAAATACAAAAGTATTGACAAAAATTATGAACAAGAATTTGTTTTAAAATCAGACCAGATTGATTGAGGTCTAATGGGAAAAAGCAACTTGCAGCCGACTTAAATTGAAACTTTACCTAAATAAAACGTATTTTTTCTAACTTTAATTGAAACAAGTGACTTCCAATTTCCGAAAGTTTCATTTTTACTGAGTTATTAAGCTTGAGCATTTTAAGCATGATATTTATCATGAGGTTTGAATGTCTGATGGGTTTTATCAGTATGAGGTTTATAAAGAAGTTTGAGTATGATGCTTTTGGATTTTTTTGTGCCTTTCAAACCCTAAATGATTCATTTTTTTCACAGATTTATTTTCGGGAAAACATTTCGAACTTGATCATTAACACACTGCGATACTGCCAATTTTAAACAAGCTCTGAGCTTCTGATTATCTGATTATCTCTCTTAGATAAGCAGCTTTTTTACCATGAGCTCAGAAATCACGAATTTTCATAAACACACTTGTATCAGGAGTTTTTCCACAATTTTCCGAAAGTATTGTCTCCCAATTCCAGGATTATTTACCCTTGCGTCAAATATTACAAATCTTCTAACAAAAATGTTGAAAGTTTCATTTTGAGTTATTGAAATAAAAATAAACTTGAAAGACTTAAAATAATAATAATTATTATTTCGAATTAGCTCATTAAAAAACTTTGCAAAACTGCCAATTTTAAACAAATTCAACAAAGAGTGATAGTTTTTAGGTCGATAATTGCCGAAATTTTCCTTTGGAACTGCAGCTCTGATCTGCTGATTATCCCTCTTAAATATGAGCTCAAAAATCATCAATATTGAAAAACACACTTGTATCAGGAGGTGGATGTTTTTCCGAAAATGTTGTCTCTCAACTGCAGATTTCCAGAAAATTCCAGCTTGAATAACTACACTAAATACGAGCAAGAACACCAATTTGAGAGATTCATTTCAGTAAAATGAGTATAAATTGGAAAATTTAGTCCGGAAATAAAAAATGCTTTCTACCGACATACACTACCCAAATTCATACTGAGACTCATAAAACAAAAGAGAGAACTGTACAGACTATATACAAACACTCAAAATCAAAGTCAAACAACGACCTAAAAAGACACTGAACCAACTCAACAGAAACATTAAAACCTTGATTGGACAATACCGACAAGACAAATGGCTATAAACATGTAAATAAATACAAAAAGACAAAGGCAAAACATACTGGCGAAAAATTAAGAAACTAGCGCAATACAAGAAAACTAACACTATTGACACAATTGACGAAAACCGAATAGAACGGTACACAGACAAAGAGAAAGCTGACGCGTTCGCCAGACACTATCAAAGGGCCTTCAGCATATTCGACAAACCCTAACTTCGACAATCACAACTGGAACTTGATCAACGACTGGTACTTGAACTATTTCAACAGCTTACCAAACTATACATACAAACTGATCACAGACACAGAGTACGATGAAGCCCTAGCGCATATCAAAAACACAGCACCGGGAAAGGAAAAAATAAAGGCAAAACTCCTGAAAAGCCTAACTCAAAAAACACACAAACTGATCCTAACTGAATTGAACAACTGCATCACAAATGGCAGAATCCCAGAAACATGGAAAAACGACTTAATAATCCCTATACCCAAAAATGGACTGGACAATACACAACCCAGCAATTACAGACCAATTACATTGCTCCCAGTACTTAGCAAGGGTTTTGAGTACATAATAAGGCAGCGACTGGAAAACTGGTCGGAAAGTACATACCATTGTATCAGTTCGGATTCAAACATCAGCACTCGACTATTCACCCACTCTTCACTCTGACTAACAATATACAAACAACCCACCTAACTGACAGAAAGACAGCTTGCCTGTTTATGGACATTAACAAAGCTTTTGATAGTGTCTGGCATAGAGGCTTACTATACAAGCTATACAAACTACACACACCAACATATCTACTACACACCATAAAGACCTTACTAGAAAACAGATAACTACAAGTACGAATTGACAAAACACTGTCATTTTCTTTTTCCCCTGAACAAGGGCTCCCTCAAGGATCCCCGCTCTCACCGTTTCTCTACAATATATACTGCCATGACATATACAATTACAACTTACCAGACAAAAATCAAATCAATAGATCGGCATACATATTACAATACGCAGACGACACAGCACTTATTGTACATGACAAAACTACTGAGAGAGCAGCTCAAAGACTCCAAACACTAACAAATAACACAATGACATGGTTTTATAAATGGAGACTAACCCAAACGCGTCAAAAAACCAACTTCTACTCACAAACCACAGACTCAACGCTCCCCTACAATAACTGCAGACGGCCAAACGACACAACCAAAAAACGACGTAAAATACCTTGGAATCACAATTGACCACAAACTTAAATTCACTAAACACACACGAAACATCAGGGCAGAAACAATAAAGAGAACAAAACACTTCCGATCACTAACCTACAAAGACAGAGGAATCAGCACAAACACCGCCACCAAAATATATAAAGCTATTTGTAGACCCTTGCTAGACTATGGACTCATGACCAACGGAACAGAAAGGACAAAAGGTTATATACAAACAACAGAACAAATTGCACTAAGACTAATAACACGAATAAGACACCCCCAAAACCCACTACACAACCCCTCCACCCAACTACTATACGAACGCACAAACATGACAAAGATTTCAGAAAGACTCATACATCTACCATCGAAATGGACAAACAACCCCTACAACTGGACCATACTGAATCCCCTTTGTCTCACAAGACCAACCAGACAATCCCGCTTCCTTTTCCCTACATCAACGCTACTCGAACACTTACAAACGCAACTGACTACTGGACAATAAAATAATTTTTTCTTGTCATTAGAATTGGAAAGTTTATTTAATCAGATTATTAACCCAGAATAAGAAAATTTTCATCTTTGTTTTTTATTTAAATTAAGACTATATGTATTAAACAAGGGCAGAAAGACCGATAGGTCGATAGCCTTTTTTAGAAATAAAGATGTTTACTACTACTGAGTTTAAATTAAAAAAAAATGTTTAAATGCATTTTACTGAGACACATTTTGTTTGAGACAGGCATTGTGAAAATATAGATGAATAATAGGCTTAAAAACTACCTAATGAAGACAATGAAGAAAAATAGAATTTAATTCATTAAGTAATCAAAAGAGCCTGCAGATACTTGAATTGTTAGAGATTTTAATGCTTTGAGAGCTTTATTTTGCGTTCAGCACTAAAAAAGTGAGTAAAAATTAATAAAAACAGATTCAGTAATTAAGAAGTTTCACTTTTCAAAACACGGGAACATAGAAGTGTGCGGTTTTTTGTGAAAATTGCGAATGAAACATTGAAAGTTTCCCTTTGTGTAGATGGAGAACTGAGATCGGAAAAATTCAACTGAAGCAGAAATTTACTGCCGTTAAGGCAGTTTCTGCATCACTTTAGCAAACGCAATTCTAAAGATTTCCGCTAATTTAACGCAATAGAGGCAACATTTAGGTGAACTTTGAAATGTCCTTTTTGCATTTAGAAGACAGAAATGTTAGCAAAAAAGATGCAGGAATTTGGGCATTGATTTGCGCTAAAATTAGATGCTGATTGATAAAATTAGTTAAACTTCTCGAGGTTTTTTTACATCAATTAAAAATGTTGGTTGCAAACAGCAATGATGATGATGCTTGTTAAACTGTTACAACCGACACATCACTTGTTACACAAAGCTCAACTTTGCTAAATTCTACCGGAAAAAAATTGACTCATTATATCGGCATGAGTTTAATTTTATCGGGCAATTAAGGGTGACTATCAAATACCAACAACTGTTGAAGAAAAACCTTGTCAATGGAGCTACGATGATACACGATCCGAACCATTTTCAACCCAATGGGTCACACGAGAATTTAGTGCGTGCCAGATGGGTTAATTGAAGCCCTTGAAACTTCCAATTTCATATTTCGTTTAATAGCGATTTTCCAGTTGGATGACGAATTTACCCCACGGGACAGGAGATACTTGGCCATCCCATATGGCTAAGGGGAGTTAAAAATTCGGCAAGCTTTTAAACAAACATTTCAAAGGTTTCCTAATTGTTTCAGGGGAGAGGATCGAATGTCATTCAACTGGGCAAATTTGCTCCAATTAGACACACGTGCTGCCCTTTAAAAAATAAAAAAGGGGTTGATAACGCAACTGATAAAGTTTTGCAAAACTGTTTCAAATATACCAATCATGCGGGTACCGGGTTGCACACAATGCCAGCCCTTCGAGGGCTTATCTGATATTCACTTTTGAGTTGCAGTCATTTTTGTTGCCATCTGGCACCCGATATTCTGCACTATTTAAGGGCTGACTCTGAATGCAAACTTCCATCAACAAATCGGCATTTTAGGGGATTGAAAGATTTGTTCAACTATCGCCTAGAGTTTTAGAAAATGTAATATTTACTTATTACCATCAACATTCATTAGAAGTGATGTTACCTTTTTCGGAAAATTGCCCACAATTTATATCGTCCAAAGCTCATCAAAACTATTGCCTGCCTTAATTGCTCTAATTGGTTTAATTGATGTGACCTCTTCGCTGCAAATTCAACGTGCGGCAATTTAGTGATAAAAAAGAGAAATATGTATGTACTGCTTAAGTGGCGTTAAGTAGAAAAAATTGGATGAAAAAATGTAATTAGACTTCTAATGCAACTCATTAATTTGAATTTTATAATCGTTCGTTTAATTAGTTTTTTTTGTAAAATTGTGGTGGAAGTTTTCGATTTGTGGATGTTTTTCGGCCCACATTTTTGATAAGAAAGGTGTTTAGTAGTAAAATTCTGTCTACTTGTTTTAATTTCTTGGAAAATTGCGATAAATGAATTAAAAAGATTTGCAAATTACAATTAATTTCTTAAATTGTGAATTTTTTCCATTCCCTAAAACATCGATCATAAAAAGTTCGGATCAGGATTTAACTTTAATGGTTTTCTCTTGGATTTTCGGTATTAAAGTTTGGACTCTTTATAAATGAGTTTTACGGGAATTTCGGTCAACTATTCTTCCTCACTAACATAGACCGTTTCAACATGATACTACTTTACGACCCAACATCAACGGAATTAACAGTAAAAAACCACTTATTTACAATTACATAGAACAAAACGACACAGACTGCAGCATATTGTAAGACTAAACCAAACTAGGACAGACGAAACCAACGTACAGAAATTGGCAGTATATCTATAGGCATTGAAATACCATCAATCATGCCAGGGGGCGGGGTCGCAGCTCTCCTAAAACCAACATTTAAACTTGGAAGAGCAAATCCTCCTTCCCTCAACCACCCTCTGAACGACTGCATACATTTTACGATACCCTACCTAAATGACCTGATACACATATTTCTGACATACATACAACCCACACTCCAACTTAGAACAAATCATATTGACCAAATCAAGCGACTATAAATATGCAATAATTATAGGCGACTTTAATCTGAACAAAACAAAACGAACAGCTTAAAAGATTCTACAAAATTCGGACTTTATAAAACAGCACACCCACCACACTTTTCTGATGCCCTCAAAACCCAGACTCAACAACCAGACGTTCTACTGCACACAAGAAACTTAACAAACACCATAAACAACATAAACTTAACCAACGAACGTGGACCCGACCAACCTGGCTATTACGTTTAACATAGACTTAACAAGATACTCAACCTACCTCCAGTACACCTCCTATAGAGAAAAGTTAAACCTAACAAAGACTGACATAGACAAAGTGAAAACTAACATAAGCATGACTACATTCAATCGCAAGCACAGCCCATTTCAATATAAACAATACAGCAAACACTTTCACTAGCCATAGGAAATTTAGCCCGGAAATAAAAAATGCTTTCTACCGACATACACTACCCCAAATTCATACTGAGACTCATAAAACAAAAGAGAGAACTGTACAGACATATATACAAACCACTCAAAATAACGACCTAAAAAAGACACTCAACCAAGCTCAACAGAAACATTAAAAACCTTGATTGGACAATACCGACAAGAGCAAATGGCTAGAACATGGTACAGAAATACAAAAAGACAAAGGCAAAACATACTGGCGAAAAATTAAGAAACTAGCGCAATACAAAAAATCTAACACTACTGACACAATTGGACGAAAACGGAATAGACGTCACACAGACAAAGAGAAAGCTGACGCGTTCGTCAAACACTATCAAAGGGCCTTCAGCATATCGACAAACCCTAACTTCGACAATGACAACTGAAACTTGATCAACGACGGTACTTGAACTATTTCAACAGCTCACCAAACTATACATACAAACTGATCACAGGACGCAGAGTACGATGAAGCCCTAGCGCATATCAAAAAACACACGCACCGGGAAAAGATAAAATAAAGGCAAAACTCCTGAAAAGCCTAACTCAAGAAACACACAAACTGATCCTAACTGAATTGAACAACTGCATCAGAAATAACAAAATTCCAAAAACATTGAAAAAACGGCTTAATAATCCCTATACCCAAAAATGGACTGGACAATACACAACCGAGCAATTACAGACCAATTACATTGCTACCAGTACTTAGCAGGTTTTTGAGTACATAATAAGGACAGCGACTGGGAAAACTGGTCGGAAAGTACATACCATCGTATCAGTTCGGATTGAAAACATCAGCATTCGACTATTCACCCACTCTTCACTCTGACTACAATATACAAACAACCCACCTAACTGACAGAAAGACAGCTTGCCTGTTTATGGACATTAACAAAGCTTTTGATAGTGTCTGGCATAGAGGCTTACTATACAAACTATACAAACTACACACACCAACATATCTACTACACACCATAAAGAACTTACTAGAAAACAGACAACTACAAGTACGAATTGACAAAACACTGTCATTTTCTTTTTCCCCTGAACAAGGGCCTCCCTCAAGGATCCCCGCTCTCACCATTTCTCTACAATATACTGCCATGACATATACAATTACAACTTACCAGACAAAATCAAATCGACAGATCGGCATACATATACAATACGCAGACGACACGGCACTTATTGTACATGACAAAAACTACTGAGAGAGCAGCTCAAAGACTCCAAACACTAACAAACAACACAATGACATTTTTATAAATGGAGACTAACACCAAACGCGTCAAAAAAACCGACTTCTGCTCACAAACCACAGACTCAACGCTTACTCCCCTACATAACTGCAGACGGACAAACGACACAATCAAAAAACGACGTAAAAATACCTTGGAATCACAACTGACCACAAAATTAAATTCACTAAACACATACGAAACATCAGGGCAGAAACAATAAAGAACGAAACACTAACCGATCACTAACCTACAAAGACAGAGGAATTAACACAAACACCGTCACCAAAATATATAAAGCTATTTGTAGACCCTTGCTAGACTATGGACATATACTCATGACCAACGGAAGAGAAGGACAAAACGTTATATACAAACAACAGAACAAATTGCACTAAGACTAATAACACGAATAAGCACCCCCAAAACCCACTACACAACCCCTCCACCGAACTACTATACGAACGCACAAACATGACAAAGATTTCGGAAAGACTCATACACCTACAGACAAAATGGACAAACAACCCCTACAACTGGACCATACTGACTCCCCTTTGTCTTACAAGACCAAACCAGACAATGCCGCTTCCGTTTCCTTACATCAACACTACTCGAACACTTACAAACGCAACTGACTACTGGACAATAAATAATTTTTTCTTGTCATTAGAATTGGAAAGTTTATTTAATAAGATTATTAACCTAGAATAAGATATTTTCATCTTTGTTTTTTATTTAGATTAAGACTACATGTATTAAACAAAGGGCAGAAAGACCGATAGGTCGATAGCCTTTTTTTAGAAATAAGATGTTTACTACTACTATTCTTCGGATCTCTTGAATTAAATTTCAAATTTTTATTTGGCCCTGTTACTTTTCGGTTAAGGTTTTATTAAGAGTCGCTTCACTACTATCTTGGAAACTGCTAATCATAGAAAGGTTATTTGAATTAAATTCATCTTAATTTCCACATTTTACCATAAATCTGAATTTATCAGATGCAAAATTGAAACCTCTATTTTAATTTCTACATGAAGATTCACAGTTGTTTTCCCAAATATGCGAATCATTTTCGGTACTTTATTTTTTAAAATCTTACTGTCCGTTAGCACCATATTTTAATTTGACTGATGATTATTAATTTTTTTGTTAATGAAAGCTCGTTTATAATTAATTCGATCTACACAATAATAATGACTCCAATTAATGTATTGGACAAGATGATTTTCTGAATAACTAATGAAACGAATAAAAATATCGAACTGCAGTTTGCACATTTTTCCTGAAAATTCAATCTACTTGCCGATTATGGGCCTCATAATTATACCGTGTGATGCAACTTTTTCGGGATATAAATCAATGAAACTGAAATTATTTCAATAGCGCCGAGAATAAATTTAATAAGAGCTACCGAATTCTGCACTATACGGTAGTAAAATAAATACGTTGTTCTTCCAAATTAACCCTAAGATTTCTAAATCGAAGAGCGATTTAGATGTAAACAGGGAATTTCGTTTTGCGGTGCCTTTTGAAAGAGTCCACTGTTATTGTGGGATTTTTATATTTATCTAGTTCCAAAAAAATAATTTCTTCAATAATGCCACTAAACTAGCGGTTTATCTTCTTATTATCAATTAATCTTCATCTTTAACATCGTAAACACCAAATTGGTTTTGTTGCAAACCAAGTGAAAAGCCCCGTTTTATTTATTGCCACTGATTCAATATGAACCGAAAAAATCGGTGAAAAAAAGCTACTGTTAATGCCGGCCTGAAGAAACAATTGCAAGGGCAAAGTTCCCTTGATGCATATTGATAGACTTGCATATTATCGAGTAGTTTTTTCACACGTGTGCACTCACGAGGGCCGCAGAAAGTGAAAAAAGTGGCCTCCAACCGGGTGGGGATACGAGATATGGGCATTTGCCCTGCAGGAGACTCTTCATGGAAATAACTCTTTTTCGGTTTGGGAGGGCGGAAATTTCTATCTGATTTTATCAAGCGTTGTTAAGAGGCCAGCAATGTTTCTGCCTCAAATAGACCGAAGTAGTTACGGCAAATCAAAATCTGGCTAATAGTAGGGATCTCTCTTCATTGTTAAAGAGTCGTTATTTTTCAGGCGCCAGTCAAGTATTATGGTTTTATTGATCTCTGTCGAAGAAAATAGCGGTTGATCGGCATTTTTTTGGGCGTTTTTTCAATTAATTAGGTGAAAGAGTTAATAAATTGCGGGAACAAAGGCGAAGACAGGAACAAAGCAGAAAAACGCCCTAATGAACCCGTGGAAACAAAGAACTGAAACAAGACACTAACCAGCACTTTTTTAAGCGTATTGTGTTTCTGATACATCCTGTAAACTAACCCGAACCTACGCTTCTTCAACCATGTGGGAAGTCTTTGAAGCCGCATTCGGTCCCATAACCAAATTGGGAAACCAGAAATAGAACAAGAATAAATTCGCCTGTCTGGTGTGATCAAGATAACCAAATAAATTACCTCTGAGGTTTTGGATTTGGGGAGAATTTCGAGCAGATGAAAACCGTGAAAATATAGGGCGCATCCGCCATTCAACCATGAGACGACTTGCAATTTAATGAACTCATATTCCACAACTTTAGACGGGTTGCAAACGCTACAGGCCGAATATTCCCCTCCAATGACATGGCAGAGCAGTTCGGACTCTACCATGCAGAAAATCAAGTCGCGTATCCAAAAAATTATGCTAATCGAGCCTCCACTAACAAAGCACATCAAAACAGGATGGGCTGGAGGATTGAGGACCGTAAAAAACGCTTTGGGAGCGTTAAAAGTAACGTCCTTTCAAAGGATTTACTAATTCGAATTGTTCAGGTCTTTTACTATTTGTTGATGTTAGGGCTTTTTTTCGGTTGTTGCTGCTTAATCTTCGAATTAAATTTCAGGCAGGATTTTATGATTTCAGGAAATTTATACCACTATTGCTGCTTAAAACCACAACTCTTCTTCACTCTTTCTTCAATTGCAGACTTTCTGAGTGAACAAGCAACATTCCATACAGTCGTAATATCAGGCAGTTTGATGTAAAGGCCCTTTTATTAGCCTCAGTAGTTTGTACAAAGAGCCCGCGCGTATTACATTTGTGAGAATATTCGCATTAATGACTTAACCAATGATAAATGAATTCTGCAAATCATCTCACAGAATTCTATAAGCACTGAAAGTGTATTAATGCGCACTTAATTTCTGAAAGTTAAAGCCGTTGATTCGTAGGCTTTCAAGCAATTGCTACGAGTTTTTTTTTTCGATTTTCTGATTTCAATGCGAAAAACCGCTGATCACCAACAAACCTTCATTTGTGATTATTCATTCAACGGATTATTACCTATATGCAACTAGTAGTAGTAAACATTTTTATTTCTAAAAAAGGCTATCGACCTATCGGTCTTTCTGCCCTTGTTTAATACATGTAGTCTTAATCTAAATAAAAAAACAAATATGAAAATTCTCTTATTCAAGGCTAACAATCTTATTAAATAAGGGGTTGTGTAGTGGGTTTTTGGGGTCTTATTCGTGTTATTAGTCTTAGTGCATTTGTCTGTTGTTTGTATATAACGTTTTGTCCTTTCTGTTCCGTTGGTCATGAGTATATGTCCATAGTCTAGCAAGGGTCTACAAATAGCTTTATATATTTCGGTGGCGGTGTTTGTGCTAATTCCTCTGCCTTTGTAGGTTAGTGATCGGAAGTGTTTTGTTCTCTTTATTGTTTTCTGCCTGATGGTTCGTATGTGTTTAGTGAATTTAAGTTTTGTGGTCAATTGTGATTCCAAGGTATTTTACGTCGTTTTTTGTTGTGTCGTTTGGCCGTCTGCAGTTATTGTAGGGGAGTCAGCGTTGAGTCTGTGGTTTGTGAGAAGTTGGTTTTTTGACGCGTTTGATGTTAGTCTCCATTTATAAAACCATGTCATTGTGTTGTTTGTTAGTGTTTGGAAATTTGAGCTGCCCTCTCAGTAGTTTTGTCATGTACATAAGTGCCGTGTCGTCTGCGTATTGTAATATGTATGCCGATCTGTCGATTTGATTTTTGTCTGGTAAGTTGTAATTGTATATGTCATGGCAGTATATATTGTAGAGAAACGGTGAGTGCAACTATTACTCAATATAAATCATATTAATTTAAAATTCGACTGGCAAGTAGCAGGTTCCTTCAAAAGCTCTCATGTAAAATTTTGGAGTTGGACATTTTTAGCCCAGAATTAAAAACCTGTTAAGAACAATAAAACATCAGTTTTGCAACCACTTAGAATATATGTTTTAGTTAACGTAAAATCTTGAAAACGTTAACTGTGTTTCTATCGAAAATATGTCAAGCAAGGAAACTGTTCAACGGAGCGATTCTCAGAATGAAAATATTAAAAAATAACCGTGCAGAAAGTATGTGCTGTGAACTTTCTAATTAAACTGTTCGATGATTTTTGTTCCCATTTATAACACGAACCTCTAAATACCGAACTTTCAAGGTTTTCCATTTTTTATAGAATGCAAGGTTGATTGCATATTCTTATGTGTCATTCGGTTTGCCCATAAAATGTATTTCAGATTTTCTATCTATCGCAAAAAATAATTTGTAACACTGTGTTGAGTTGCGCTTTTGAGTTGTTGCTACATTGTGAGTTATAACTCATTTTAATTTAAACGGTTAGGTAAAGCTAAGCTTGAGGAGATCCGAAACTGGAATAATTTTACCTAAACCACTTAAAAAAACGCAAAACTAATTTTTTATGTGTAATGTTTTTTTTACCAAGTCGGTGATCGCAAGGGAACTTCACCGGTGCGTTTACTGCGCCGGTGAGTTGGGTTTGCGCACCAAGCCATTTGCGCAGCACTGCGCCAACTCCTGAAAATTCACTGAATGCCTAATTTGAAGGCAGGAAGTGTCACTTACCCCTGAGAAGGAAGAAAATTGACAAAAAGGAGCAACAAACATTTATTTATGTAAAAGTGGCTTAATGAGTAACTTTAATGTAATTGAAGTAAATGTAGGTATTTTATTTATGTAATTTTGGATAATTTCGGGCCAATTAGTCAAAATTTACTTCTCTAAAGTAGATCAAGCTACTAACGTAAGAAGGAGACTTCCGAGTGTAACGCAAAATGCCCTCAGAACCACAAAGTTTTGGATCATTTTGCATTTTAACATACAAACGCAGTTCTATATAGTATTTGTATGAGGAGGAGAAACTCTCAAACCAATGGACAAAAACATTACTTTTGTTTGTTTAAGGAACTATTAAAGGCTACTTGGAATCCGTTCAGTTGCTGAAAAAGTCGTACCTTTTGCCAAATATCTTTAGTGAAGAAATTATATTTTGCAATTGCCGACAAATTTCAGATAATTTTCAAAAAATCTGGACGTTTATAAATCTACTCCTTCCAAAAATGACTATAGAAATGTGCAAAACAAATTTCTGATTTGATTCCCGTATTCGTCAACGATTAGACAATTATTCCTTTAAAAAACTCCTATCCAGAAGATAAAGTTGACGAAAATATAGTGAGAACAGAACAAAAACGTTTCTCCCAAATTACATTTCTCATACATTAGGTACATTATTTATTATACATACATTCTAACTTTTCTTGGTGATATTCTACTGCTTTGCAATATTTACTAAAAAAACGTTTGCGATAAATAAAAAAATTGATTTTTTCTATTTTTGATGTACACAATTGTAGCACACTACAACAAAATGTGCAAACTTCAACTGCTCAAACTACAAAATGATTCTTATTTGAAATACGTAATTTTCCGAAATTGACGCAAAAACATTCAAACATTTTTGCTGAAAAATCCTCTTTGCACATTTTTTCCCATTGAAAGTAAGGCCAAACTTTCCATACTTGACTCAGAAGACACGAAAATGCGTTCTCTATTTTAGAGTTAATTTATAAACATTCAAAGCTTGTGTTTAACCGCAACAGTCTTCATTGCTTACAATTCAACTCTAATTAATAACGATAAAGGCGAAAGCGAAAAGAAAGGAATAATAAAAAAAACTGCAAACCATCAGAGCAAATTTTCAGATTCTTCAAGCGCTGAGAGCTTAATAATATGCACTTAATTTCTGAAATTCAAAGCCGTTGATTTGTAGGCTTTCCGACAATTATCAGCGCCGTTAAACGAGCTTTTGATTGAACATGTGAAGAGTAAGAAGAAGAAGAAGAAGAAGGGGGGTTCCCATCTCCCACGTACCACTCCCAGACCCTGAAGAGGACTGAAAGCGCCCCCGATAGGATTGGAAAGTTTGTTAACTTGAATTTCGTCAGCAAAAGAGTTAAGGACTCAAAAAAATGGTGAAAAAATTAAAAGGTTCTCTTTATTATTCTTTAACTTACATTACCTTTTACTGGCCTGTTTCCAGCAACTAAGCATTTTTGATTTGAAATGGGGTCCGCCTCATTGTGGGTTCCCCAGGAGGTACAAAATACCCTCCTTTTTGAACTGATTTGAATGTGCATTTTCAGTCTGCCTTAGAGTGAATTGAATTTTGAACTTTGCTCTTTTATTGCAAGCAAGTAGTGTTTATTCTAGTGTTCTGGGTCTTGACTTTGTTCGTACTGCTTAGGTTAACTTCTCCGCTCCGTAAGTCGTCGCGCCACGAGCTCTGCCGGGAGTCCGAGTTATCAGTGTCCATCAGGAGTTCAGCAAGCTTGATGCCCAGTATCCGCCAGTATCCCAGTATCCGAAGCTTGATGCCTGTTGAATGTTCCTTAGATATGGAGATCTGGCTCTAGATGTATTTATGCTTTGTAGATTCCATTCCCTGAATTGGTCGTCGACCAATTGTTTATTCCAGCCATGTGAGTGCTGTTTTGGTCCTCAACCAGTCCATCCCAGCCGTAGGGAATATTGAGTTGTCTCTTGTTGTGACAATGCGGTTTTTGTGTCAATAGAATCCAGTTTATTCGCAGCATCGAGTATATCGAAATCAATGTTGGAAATATAGTTTCCATTCTTCACTTATAGGCGATGCATTTTACATCCCTGGGACAGTGTTTGTTGTTTCGTTGTGTTCTTTGTTGGGACAAGTTCTGGTATCATGCTCTTCCGAGCAGTATCCGCAGCGGCCTTATTCTTGCATTTTGGTGCTATGTGTCCGTACCCTTGACAATTGTAGCAATGTGTGATATGAATCTTGTCTTCGATCCTGCATGAGTGCCAATCCAGGAAAATAGTCTTCTTCTGGAGTAGAAGTGGCCTTGTTTTAGGCTTTACTTCGATAGTCCAGTGTACAAAATGCTTGTTCCTTGGCCCGTACTTGTAAACTGGTCTGATTAAGATGTCCTCTTATTCCAGGTCATTTTGAGCTATTATTTCTTGGGCAATGGTTTCATTATTGATGGCGGATGGACCATGAAGACAACGAGTCTTGGAAGAAATTTGTTGAAGCTTTTGACTTGGATGTTCATATTCTTGAGAGCAACAGGGTTCTTCAGTTGGTTGACAATCATCAGATGATTCGATGATTACTTACTGATTTATTATCTTTTGTGGCATAGATGCGATTGAGTTTAAACCCAACCTCTTTAGGCTTCAATTTGCTCATTGTTGCCTTCTTGGGCTATTCTCCAGTGACGTTTTCGCCCTCTGAAGGCTCTCTGTTGTTATGGGTTTCTTATGTTGCATACCCATATTTCTCTTAATGCCTGCAACGCGTATTGAGCTACCTGTAGCCGCAGCCACTCCAGCATAAGACATTTTTGGTCCCTTCATGCGTTGAAAACTGCTCCTTTTGAATCTCATCAATTTTGAGGTTTTGAGCAGTGAGCATTCTCCTTATTTCTGTCATATGTTGTTATTTGCTTTAGTATTTGTAGAATAGTGCTTTTGATTCCATTAGAGATTTCCTTCGCCTTGTTGAGTTTCTTCATCAGGCCCTTCCTTACATCCTTGTTGACTTTAGGTACGAGCTCCTGAATGGAGTCAATCGCGCTCCCAAGTAACTCGAGCTCACCCTCCAACAGCCCGGCCTAATGCCTCCCCTCTTGGAGATTCATATCTTATTCTCTTGGACTCCCGATCATCCGTCTGAAACTCCACCTCGGAGTCCGAGTCCGAGTCCGAGTCCAAGCCTGCCAGTCGTTGCCCGTCAGAAGCCCACGGGGAGGGGAGTGTCGACTTTAACCAAATTTTTATATTCACAAAATTCTGAATTGTTTTCTTAATGTTGTCGTCTCGTAATGCCACTGCGCAAAGCTATGTGAAGAGTAAAACGAAAAAATTGATAAAAAAAAAACCGCAAATCTTCATATTTACTACTCATATAAATCCTTTTACTTTACAATTCTGCTTATCGTTGCAATTTCCTTCGAAAACTTTTTTGTGGATTGTTATTCAGGTGAACCTGGAAAAAACTACCAATTCCAACCAGTTTCCTGTAATAAATCTGCTTAATATAGTAAATTATTTCAAATGGAAGCAACCAGCCAAATAATTTTTTTAAATTTAACGAATTTCTAGCGAAGCAAAAAAATTCAAATAAAACTACTTGGGTTCAAAATTGAAACTACAAGAAAAATTTGCAAGATTTATTTGCTGAATTTTTAGGCTATTTTATCGAAAATTCCTTTATTTTATGCTATACTTGGCAAATAGTCGTCGGATACTCGGAAGGATGCTATAGCTTTACAATTCATTTTCGCCAAAACTTTCATGTCGGAAAACGAGCCGAAGATTGTCCAAAAACATATTCTGAATCAGTTTATCATTATTCCTTCTCACTGTCGAATTCAGCTTCATTATTTTTATCCAATTGGCTCATTTAAAAAGTTTTAAAATCACATAAAAAATTAACTTTCTCGAACAGACTGGCAGAAAAAAATGGTAACTTCTAGCTCAATAACTTGCCTGCTTGAAGTTAAAATTGACGAAAATCTGATGATGAGAACCGAACCAAAAATCTGATTATTTACGTTGGGAAAAATTCTCCCAAAATACCTTCGGATTTAAAAATTAACCAGATAATGTCCGTTCAAGTGGGATTCGTTCTTGGAACTGGTAGAATTTTGCACAAAAATCTTATCATTTGTGCGGTAAAATTTAAGATTTTATTGTTTTTTCCCTCATGAGAAAATAAGCAAAGTTTTGATCTATAAAATACAAAATTGTTCAAAATGGCCCAAATTTAAAAAGTAAATCTTTTCACGATTCACTCGCCAGATTCTGTCTTCCCCAAGAAAATTATTATTTTAAACAAATTAATTTCACAACTTATCCGAACGTTCAAATCTGTAATAAATAAATTAAAGAAAACTGCTTTTCTCAGATTTTCTTACGAAAAGTTTCATTGCGATTTTTTATTGCAAAAAATGCATTAAATTTTTCATTGTTGAAACAAGGACAGCAGGCCTTTACACGTCTGTTTTATCAACTAATTCAGCGCTCTCATTGTTCGATTTTTCACTTCTTTTATGCTAACACATTTATACACGAGTTATTTGTTAGATTACCTTTTTGCTAATTAATATATAAAATGCAAAGCTCTGCTTCGAAGGCTATCAGCGGGTGGTTTTAATTTAATTTGTTAATAAATTTCATGTTCGTCAATTTATGGTAATTATAGTAAAACTTAAATGGTAATTAATTTAAAATATGTCTATTTGGAGGCATCAAGAACAACTATTTTCCAACGTTTCAGCTGCCTTTTTTTTCTCATTTGTAAATGAATTTGAAAATTTTGAAATCCATCTTTAACTCAAACAAGCTAACATTTTCAACCAAACCAACCCCTTGAAATAAATGCCATAAATAGCAAATATCCGAGGTTTTCAAAAGGCACCTTATATACGTAATTTGTTTTAAATGCCACAAATAACAATGATTTTGAGTCAAATGCCCTAAAGCCAAAGAGGTGGGCGCCAGTATTTTCAAGGGCCTCAAATGTAAGAAGCGATTGGGTTTAAAAGAACGGAAACGAACTCTCTTACTATGGACTTTCAAACACCCTATAAATTGGCATAAAAATCATTCATTGTGTATATTGTGTATAAATATTATTGTAATTTACACAATGAATGGAAATGCTTGGGAATATGGCATGGGGGATCGGATGGAGGAAGATGGATTGATGAAAAGATATAAGAAACTGATGGAAAAACTGCAAAGGAAAAAAAACCGAAGAAACTTTTTGACCAGATGCAAGAATCTTGCCCTCATACCAAAATTTATACAGACAAACTGATGATGGTGGAGAAAGACACCGAACGTATTTGTAACATTTTAAATAATAAACAATAAAATTGACTGGAACCAGGAAGTTATTTTGAATAAAAAATCATCACAAGAATAAACTGCTTATGCGAGTGTAAACAAATACTCCCGACCTGGAAAGCCAATGTACCTATGTTTCTTTCTGTGATAATAAATAACACTAAATCGCCACCTTTAAATAAAATGGTATGCGCTTGTATTAATAAGACGGTTGTTTGATTTACAAATTTTCAAAATAAACACCCAATAGAGGCTTTATTGAAAAAACTTTCTAAGGTATGAAATTTGATTTTATTTATAAACTGGAAGCTGGAGACTTTACTCCAAACCCCCCGAAATTGAGTAATGTGGAAAAAACCATTTGGAGTGCATGTATCAGGTGTGAAAGTGTCCACTCCTCAATCGGTTCACCGCTTTCAGAGGTTGACATGATAAATTTTAAGGGACTTTAAGACGGCTGCTTGAATCAAATAGAGCTCTTTCTGATGCTTATCGTGTGGTCAAAATCTGCTTGTCACTCGATACACGTCCAATCTTGAATAAACATGGCTGGCAAGTCGGCACGGGCTAAACGTGAGCCGATGATGGTGCGGGCATACAAGGTGCAAAAGAGATGTAGCCTCAAAAGAATACCGAATAACTTTGTTGCTGTTGGAATAATCAATGGTCAAAGGGTATGAGGGTTGAAATGCGCCCTTTTCAAATTCACATCTGGTGTTTTGGTTGGTAAGCGAAATGCGAAATGGCACTAACTAGGTAAAAAACGTCTGAAATATTTAATTACAGTCTCCAACTAGGCGATTGCTTAATTATTTAAAATCTACGTTTGAAAAATTGAATACTCCACTAACAATGAATCTCGAATAAACATGAAAATTTAACAGTTTTATGAGTGATATGGACTATTTCTTTCTGTATAATTTTCTGGTAAACCTGCTTCATCTGTTAATTAATTATTTATAACCAGAGCAGCAGGTTTCCCTGCTGGGGATTTATCTATTTTAGTGCCAAACTTGCACTGCTGACTGATTAATTCACGTTCCAAAGAATTGTGTTTTTGAAATTTATTGCTGGCTGTAACATGATATTTGAACACTTGCCATCATTAATTCATATTCTTGCAGCATTTGTGACGGTTTTAACAGTTGAAGATTAAATGCAGTTTATAATCATTTGAAACTGGTACAATGTCATTATACTATAACCTGTACTAAAGGGTAATAGGAAAACGCTATCGGAGAAAAACCTTTGAGGTTTGCGCAAAAGACCTTTGATGTAGGCCGACAAGTTTTTAAAAGAACCAGAGAAATATCTCGTTAATTATAGCAAACACCAGAAAATTAGTTCTTAAAATGTTATATAATTGCTAAGAGGAAAACCGAAGGTGATAATAATTTTTCATAGATGAAGCTGCTAGCCTCAAATGCGAGACAACTTCAATGCGTAGATATATTTTTGCTTTGGAATCCGAATTAACATTAAATTCCGAATAAAAAAAGTATTAAGGTACTTTTGGTCCAAAGTTAACGGAATTTGGAATATTTACAAATCACTATAAATACCTTTTTTGGACAACTTTGCAGTTTAAATGTTGATTTTCAAACTAGGTATTCCAGAGAAAATGAGCTGATTTCGACGTTTTTCAAAACGTCTTTGACTAGTTTTGCTTGACTGATTGCGAAGTTTTATTACTTTTTGATACAATGAGTACTCATGTTTCTCCCAACAAAACTAATAGAGGCTCATTCAATATCAGTCCAGTTCCTGCATATTTTGGTGAGTTGCAAACAAATTCTTAATATGCGATTAAGGAATCGGCAATTCTAGCAAAAATTAGTGAAAAATCCCATAGTTTTACCGCTCTTTGCCCATTGAAAATACCTCTTTTCGTTACAAGCGACAATATTGTTTTTCCAATATCGGGGGAGTTTGCAACCGAAAAGTTCCACCGCCAGACAGGAAATGAGTTACGGTAAAGGTACGTCGGTAAGGTTCCACTGTGGTTACACATGGCTGGTAAAAACCGTTGAAAATCTAGTTTACCATAACGCACATACACTATAGTCTCGTTATGGTGCACAGGTTCTGGTCGTTCCTATTATTAAAGCAATTGCAAATCAGATACGTTAGCTCAGCTGTGCAAGTGGCATGGGAACTATCCAAATACCTGTTAGAGGTTCAATGAATATTCAACATAGTCTTCGCACACATTATTCACAAGTTTCAAAGCTTCCTGAGTGGTAGAGTGTGTTAAATAGTGACCAAACAAAACAGATTTGGAAACAACAACGAAAAGACAAGGACTGCGATTGAACTCTTCAAAAACAATGAAGTCAAGCAGGAAATATTGATCGATGATTCAAAAAATGGTCTTATTTAGGAACGAGCACGGAATATGAAGAAGAAGCAGGAACACTTTGGGGCATAAAATCAAAAGCTGTAGAATTTTCCAAAAAATGGCACGATACGATCAGATGTTGAGTTAAATACTTCACAAGAGAAAAACTTTTATGGAAAATTTTGACTGTCATTTTTATGAACAAATTGATAACTCAAAAAAGAGAAGTATCAGAAAATTAATTGAAAAGAACAGGCTGCGAAAAGCGCTTTTAAAAATACTATAATTCGAGTATTTTGTTTAATTGTTATAAGTTTAAGAGTTTGTTATACAGAAATAAAGCCCTTATTGAATACGTTTCCTCGTTTAGTTAAAAAAAAAGATTTATCAAAACTCAATATAGAATCTATGGGTTTTTGAACCCATAAAGTGTGCTATATTCCAATATTTTTTATCGTCAATGTGGTTTTTATAAATTTATAAAAATTTCGTTCCGGGAAAGTTTAAGTTTTTTCTCATATTTTTCGTTTTCGTAACTAAATACTCAGTTGGTTTTTCAACTGTAATTTTTAAATATAATACTGGAGTCTTCATGTGGTGGTTCATTAGAATGTCTGTATCTTTATTGCAAATATTTCATATTGATTCTTCATTTCTTCTAATTTTAATTGGTTTTAAATATTTCCCTAAATAATGCCTCATGTGATATTTTTAAAGATTCCCTAATGATTTTTAGCTAAGCACGCAGAGTTCCCAAAAAGTAATGAACTTCCAAACAAATAATTATGTAATTTAATTAAAATACTTTATTACCCTGCAGTTTTAATGTAACATTAAAAATTCAAATCACGCAAGTAAAGTCGACCAATAGAATAACATAGCGACTCGCGTTATTACTGAATTATTATTTCATCTGGGCCACACGATCGTGCTCTATGCGCTCCTTCAAACACCCGCGCAACACCCCGCTTTCCCCTGATCCTGATGAAATGAAACCATGATTTAAGTGAATATTTTGCTCCATACAGTCCAGACTTAATTGCGTTATTGAGTAGGAGCGTAGTATCGGTCGTTTGTAGGTATCAATTTTGTATGCGGCATTTAAATTACTGGGAGACGGCATTTGATCGATCTTTGCAAAGAAATATTTGAACGATGTTTGAATAATAATTGAACAAAACAAAGAAAATGAAATAAAACATTGTTCGCTTTATGAAAAAACAAAAAATAACCCAAGAAAGTTTATGCATTTTATTGAAAAAAAGCGACTTAATTCATATGTCTAAAATGCATATCGTCATGACAATTATTCGCTTAAGCACGCACATATTTATATTAAAAAATTGAATATTTCAATAATTTATTTGTCATTTTAGTTCTTCAGGATACTATTTTTCCGAATACAATTATTCCTTCTTTCCATCATTCAAACTGTAAATGTTTACACAAATTTTCCAAATATTGTAAATTGTAGAGAAGAAGTCGCCAGAAGTATAATAATGAAATAAAAGAAATAAAGCCAGAATAACATTTGGAAATTAATGTTAGATCATGATAGATGAACAACCGAATATGAAAATACTAACAGCAAGACACACATGGAGCTGTACCAAATAGGATAAGCCAATCAATTTGGGAAAATTCTAAAAACTGAACGAATAACAAAAACTTGGATCACAGATTAAGGAAAAATAATGAGCAAAAAAGTTCTGAATCGGCTCAAATGGCGCACTAGAAAATTCCTAAATTCATAAAAAAACGAAGGGAACTGCTAGAAACATTATAAAAACAACAAAGCACTAATATAATAAAAACAATAATACAAAAAATTAGCTTATTTCATGGCAACAATTAAAATTTGAACATTCTGAATATTTTGAGTGATTTACACGTTGATAATGATCCTCAGAGTTTCAACACATTTCAGCACAACTTTTCAGGGTTTCAAATCGATCCGCTCGATAAGATCGGCATATGTTTTGCATAATGTTTTAAAACATCGGATGCATTTACACAGGTTAAAAATCCTGCAATTTCGATGCAAACCAAACAGATAAAAGGGGCATAAATTAAGAAATATTAGAGCAGGAAGCGAGATGTAATGGTTTCCTTTCGCTCGTTCGTTCGTTTTCGTCGGAACAGCGTAATATTTTTGCAGGAATTGCAACTGCAATTGCAAACAACATCATGCCTAGTAAAAAATGCAATTTGCCTAATAAATAAAAAATTATTATTCGGAGCTTCTAAGAGGCATTAATTTTTCAAATGCTGCTGGTTGGGTAGTTTGTAGTAGATGGATTTTGGGTAAAGAAATTACTATCAACTGACATTAAAACTGTTAGTTAAAAAGCAATAACATAACAAAGAGAATATAAAAATTTAAAAAGCTGCTAAGTCAAGGAAAATAAGTTGCTGCTGCCGCCGTAGACATTACTTAACGCCTAGAACCCTGCATGAGAACAATTAAGGTTCTTTGTACTTACGTAAGCAGCCAAGGTCGCATTGCATTCATTATAACCCACTTGACGAACCAATTAACAGCGGTGTTCGTGCAACAAAGCCAAAGTTATTGAAAATATTCGAAACCCCCACATATTTGCCATGGTCTAGCAAAGCCAATAAATTGCCATTATTTATAAACCAGAGGCCAATAATCAAAATAGGAAATATTCGAAATAAAAACCGGGACTTTCAGTTTTTAAATACACAAAGCATTAGTGACCGGAGTAATTAACTGAATCCACTGGTCAATTTTTCACGGTTACGCCACTGATAAGTGTCGTGAAAACTTTCCCATTAAACTAAGCAAAGTGCTTGCACGGTGATTGTAACTTCCGCAAAAAAAACCCGTCCTGGGTGCCATCGGAGATTTTGTTGAACCCATTGGATGGGGGAAATTAGTGGTCGGTTTTTTTTTATTTTGTTTTAAGCTTCCACTAATGGCTTTGTCAACAGAGGCAGGAAGTAGTAACAGTTCTAGTTCCCTAATGGTACTCTTAGAATCAAACATAACTTGAACAAGAAAGGAAAAAAATTGCGATTGTCAATCTTCCTTACCAGGAAGTCGCAGGTCTTTGCAGTTTACGCAACAAGAATGAAGAAGGAATTGAAAAAACCCGAATGGAATGAAGAACAATTTAAATGTCTTTATTTCAAAGTATATCTGAAAATTGACAAAGATGAGAAACGAAAATAAAATAATTATAATAATCTCCTATAGATAAATATAAGAATTCAGACACAGATAATGTTGATGGATGGAAGAACTTTGTAAGATTGCATGGAAACTTTGTGGCAAATTCTTCCAATTGGAAAGAGCGACAGTAATGGAAAACCGCTAACACTGAAAATTTAAACTCTATGAAAAATAAAATACTCCTTAAACTAAATCTCTTGAGACTGATGAATGTCCATTTTTCAAAATTTAATCATGTTTGAATATTTGACGATCTTTAACAAAATTTGTCCTGATTTTTTAGACAACGACAAAGTTCAGACAGCAGAATGCAAAATTCTAAAATAAAAAAGGATATTGGAAGCAATTTTCAAATTGCACACTCCAAATCTTAAAAAAAACAGTTTGAGTCGTTTTTAAGTCGCATCCACAAATCTATATATCATTTTTGAAATAAATGGTTCTATAAAATGTACGTGCATACATTTTCCCTCTACCAGATTTTTCAAAAATAATCTCTGGGCAAAACCTATTTTTTGCCTTAAAATACTTTAATTGGAATTCATATTTTTGTTTAAGTTTGTTACTGATTTTGGGAGTTCTGAGCTCCGATTTTTGAAAAACAATTTTAAAGAAAAACTGTTCCTTTCCTAATTTGCAACTAACGCGAAAAGTTTTAGAATCCTATAACAGTAATAATAGTAATACAAAAGTGCAAATATTTCAAACTCTCTGGAAGAACAGTGAAAACTTAAACAGAAAAAGTCAGAAAAAAATTTTACAAAATCTAAATATAGTATATAATAAGTAAAATAAACAATCAGAATAAAGCAGATAAGTGGAGAAGGTGCAGAATAAATAAATCCCGGGATTTAAAGTTAATTAAAGGAAACTAAATAATGGAATGTGTGTTGTTTTGAAGAAAACCTTGAACCATAATTCAATATTAATAGCAAATTATAAAATAAACATTCAATAATCTTGAAATTTATTAAATTTAAACTCACAGTATCTTTCAGAGCAAAACAAAAATTAAATAAAACAACTAAATATGGATACCCAACTACCCTATTTCTGTAACTGGACAGTTCTTCTGGATTATTAGCACTAGTTCCTTCGATTATTGGGGTTTTATCATATCAAGAGTCGTTGTCCCATAGGCGTGAGGGATAGAGGGAGTCGATATTCCGACTGTACTCTCCACGGTACAGCTCTTCGGTGCTCCCCTGTTGCCGCATGTCATTGATCAAGTCTGGATTGTTTCCAGAGTTAGAAGGTGAAATGTAGGAGCCAGTAATGATTCTGCCGTTTCCATTGTAGTTGCTAGAGGCATAAGGCTGATCATTGATTCTTGGAGGCTTTTGAATCGGGTTATACAAGTTGAGGTCACTCGGTTGCTTTCACTCTGGAAATGCACAGGGTTGGATTGATGGGTTCGAAGGAGACAATGCCACTTTGCCATTTGGAAGGGCTGATCCATTCACAACTGTCACCACCTCAATCTGTCGAGGAGTTTTCGTCTCCACGTAGGGGCTGCGCCTCATGCGCACCAACAGAACCAATATTATAATAAGGACCAACAAAATCAACACCACCATTCCGGCAATTTGTCCGCTTCCAAGCGAAGTAATCCTTAAGGTTCGCGAGACCACCCTTAAGGTGAAATTTGTCTAGGAACTGCCCGCGCGAATTTCCGCAACACAGTAGAACTCAATAAAGTCCACCTCCTGTACGTTGTTGATCACCAAAATGTTCTTTTTCTCCTGCTTGCCCACCTTAAATATGTTGATTATAGCAATTGATGTAAAGCAGGAAATTAACAATTTGATCTAATTTACTCAGGTGTGTAGTTTAGTATTATTTTCTACTGCCATCATCTGTTTTACATTGTAAATTAAAATCAAAAGATTACTGAAAGCAGAGAAAATAAAAGCCAAAATAAATACCCAAAAGCAGAGAAAATAAAAACCCAAAAATGTAAAAAATTGACATTGCAATAAGCAGAATAAAAATTTAAGCAATGAAAATCTGTCGCGTTTTTTGCCGGTTTTACCCAATTTGAACAGAAAATTATGCGGATTTTCTACCTTGATTATACAATCTGACAACTGACATCCTAAAAAAATACTGTTCAAGTGAAAGAAAAAAACCATTAAATTTGGACTTTCGTACTCATTGCAAACTCATTCTCACGAATCAACATGTAAAAATGTGTCCTCATTCGCACTTCGTTGGACTGGAAAAAATTATCAATTTTAAGAAAGCAGGGATAAACCTTTTGCATAAAAGAAGAAATCGCAGACTTATCTGAAGAAATTAATTATTACAAAAATATCCAATAGCAAAGTATAACAAATAAATAAAATATTTTTGCTAAAAAATCTGCAAGTGGGCATACTTTCTAGGTCTGAGCCCATTACCCACATACCAATAAAACATATTAATTTAAATTGAAAGACAAATTGAGAAACATTATTTATAAATGGCTTAAACCTACAAAATATATGTTTCATCTCAAAATCTAAGATCCTTTGAACTCACAATGAGACATGAAGATTAATATCCCACTAAGTTCTTCACATCTCTCGAGACTATTCATACATGCAATGGCAAATATTTTCAAGAAAACGCCAGTAATACCCACATCTTTAACTAAAATTTTGTCATGTTTTGTGAATAGAAAATAGAAATAAGACAGTTTTGTGATAATAAAATGAAACAAACCAGGCAAACATTTGGAAACTGAAAATTAAATTTCAAATACTTAATAAACATACACGAAGTCCATTAAAATACATAAATGATTTAGAACAATGTACTTGATCAAGTGGCTGGATATAGAAAAACGTTACACCCATTGTCAATTTTTTTCCTTTACCATCTCTGTCAAATAATCCACGTTTCCATGAGTGGGACCGGGTGGAAAAACGAAATTAACGTCACAATAGAGTAAGTTTTAATGTGTCCGGCCCAATTATTTTAATTTAGTCAACGTTCACACACGTGTGAAGGTGTGGGCCTGCTCTTCAACCGTTTTTGTGGGACTTTTTTTGGGGGTAGTTTACCGAATTGTTTCCCATGACGGTTTATCTCTGACAAGCCCAGTTAGTCGGCTCTACTAATTGCTGATTAATTTAGTGTCAATGAGAAAATGATGATAAAATAACAAATCAACAAAAATTGATAAAACAGTTGAGGGTGAGGTAACAGTTTTGAAAAACGTGCAGCTACGACACTGTAAGATAAGCGCCTCAGTTCTTAAAAGCCAATATAGCACTAATAACACAAAATACTCCTGTTATCCCCAAACAGGCTCCGAAGATAATTAGACTTGACAATAAGCTACTTCTCCCTTGTCATTTTTACAGCGTTTCTGTAAAGAATAATGTACGATAAATCACGTTTAGTGCACTGAAAGCATCTTAACAAACAAGAAAGCTTAAGAAGAGTGGCCGAGATTATGGCTCTGCCTTTTAAAATGGGATAAAATCCTTTATTGCCAGGCTTTATGGCGCTACCAGTCAATTGTTGTATTTGGTGTCTTGGGGTTCGAGCTTGATACCATCGAACGGTTTCGTAATAATATGCTGATTGTGCTGTGTTTTGGTTAAATTTAGACATTAGCACTAATTTCATGCAAGGAAAAATTTTGATTTTTCACCAGACTTAAGTGACAATGTATGTATTAACATTTTATATTATAAAAAAATTTCATACTGTTTTTTTATTGATTGATTTATTTTTAGTATTTATTAAATCTCCTAATGCAAAATGAAAGCAGAAGATTCATTGATCAAGTTTGAGCCATGGAGAAACTTTTTCAAGTTTACTTGCATCTACTTCTATAGTTCTTCTTTTCGAATTTTTCTTTAGTTCTTTAGTTACATTTCTACATTTAAGAACTTTATCTTCTACTTTTTTTGCCCTGTTTTGAAAGTTAGGACGTGTGTTGAACAGCTCTCTTGCTGTATTTTAATTTTCGTATTTATTAAATCTCCTGCTGCAAAATGGAAAAAGAGATTCAGTTATCAAATTTGAACCTTGGAGAAACTTTCTCAAGTTTACTTGCATCTGCTTCTATAGTTGTTCTTTTCGAATTTTTCATTATTTATTAATTTGCATTTCTGTATTTAAGAACTTGATATTCTGAATCTTTCTCCGCTGTGTTTTGGCAGTTTAGACCTTTAAACGTGTGTTAAACGTGTGTGTTGTTGTTTACTTGCATCTACTTCTATAGTTCTTCTTTTCGAGTAGTAGTAGTAAACATCTTTATTTCTAAAAAAGGCTATCGACCTATCGGTCTTTCTGCCCTTGTTTAATACATGTAGTCTTAATCTAAATAAAAAAACAAATATGAAAATTATCTTATTCTAGGTTAACAATATTATTAAATAAAATTCCAATGACAAGAAAAAATTATTTTATTGTTCACTAGTCAGTTGCGTTTGTAAGTGTGCGAGTAGCGTTGATGTCGGGAAACGGAAGCGGGATTGTCTGGTTGGTCTTGTAAGACAAAGGGGATTCAGTATGGTCCAGTTGTAGGGGTTGTTTGTCCATTTTGTCTGTAGATGTATGAGTCTTTCCGAAATCTTTGTCATGTTTGTGCGTTCGTATAGTAGTTGGGTGGGGGGGTTGTGTAGTGGGTTTTGGGGTTTTTACACTGTTCTGATGAGTTCAAGTTCAAGCGTTCAAGCAAACCACTTCTGAAGATGCAAGCCACACGTGCTTGCGAAACGTCAAGAAGAAATTCTACCGAACGACGGCCTAAAAACCCGAAAAACCCACTTGTTTCAGTTACATTTCTGTATTTAAGAATTTTATATTCTGAATGTGTCTTTGGTCTATTTTGAAAATTTACACTGCTAAACTTCCAAACAAAATTCCAAACACTTTTCTTCGCACGGTTAACTTGAAGTGCAGTGGTAAAAATGTTTGGGGGAAGCCAGTGAAATTTTCTGGACTTTTATATTGGTTGAAAAAACTTTTAGTTTGCAATGGTTTCACTTTGGAAGAAGAAGATCTCTGTCTAATGAGTAAGTTAGGACTTAGGAGTTTTCTCCTTTTTAAGAGTTTCCTAGTTTTCTTGTCGCAACTTCTAAAAATTAAGATTTTGATTATTCTTCTTGGAAAATTCGAAAGCACTTCTCTTCAATAGATTGTTTTAAAGAACCGGAACACTTTCCAGGCTTCGGTTAACTCAAAGAAGTTATATATTTTTTGTAAAAGAGATTACACTTTTGGCCACTTTTATGAGCTGTAAAAAATACAAATATCAAGTTGTTTCTCTAGTCTAGTCCCAGCAAATTATACAGCGTGATTCAAAGGTAAGAGTAATATAAGTGTAAGTTCTCTCACAAAATTGAAATAAATGTAAAAATCTGATTTTTTTGATACTTGAAAAACATAAAAAGATGCATATTTTAATGCAATTTTGCAGATGTCAACAGCTCTCGAGTTGCCATATTTCTATTAAATGGAACTGTTCTTCGGTCTACCAGTGGCGCGCGTGGACACCACTGACATGGCATTCACTAGTTTTGGAGAAAAAAATGGTGCACCACTGATTTCTCAAAAAATAAAATTTACAATTTGACTGCTCATTCAATACCAAACAAAAAATCTTTGTTGAGTTTTCTGCGGTGAATGCATTATTTTCGACAAAAAACCCACAAGAGCTTTCAAATCAAAATTTGAAATTATTGACAATTGATTTTATTTAGCTCGAATTATGAGTCATCTGCTTTTTGATCATTTGTGGCAAAACACAGACCAATAATCTTCCTACAGGCTTTTTGATGTGCTTAAAGTACAGCCTCATTTCCTCTATTTCCAAACAGAAAAACCAATATTAAAACCTTGCCTGAACGAAGGTAAGTTGTTAAACTAAGTACCCAAAAAGCTAATCCAAATCCGCCCATCCTCTTTGCTGCTGCAAACAGCTGACCATAGAGTCACACGCAAATAAAAATACCAATCGACAGCCAACACTGAACGACCTGAAAACGCCCATCAATCATCATACAAACTCATTCCAACCCACCTCTATATTCCCATGTGCATTTGGGTGAAGTGGTGGGGAGAAGCGCTACCTGTAGAACCCATATGGGTCCCATGGGCCCACTATATATCACTATTCGTCCAACGTTAGTTCGGTAATCGTCGTCGAGTTTTCAGTGTTGGAGTGAGTCGAGTTTTTACCTCGTGAGTATGGAGAACCACGACATTTGTAAAATCATCGTTCTGGAGTCGAGCAAAGGCCGCCAGATCCAGGCCAAGCAACAGGGTAATTTTCTGGATAGAATCATGCGCCACAAGAAGTCAGTGTCGATTAGAAAGTGCCTTTTGGAAAAGCCGATCCAGAGGACACCAGGAGGCTGTTGGAAGATCAGTACCAGTTGGATCAGCAGCGATTTATCACCAAGTTTGGCTTTGACGTGGAGACCATCGAGTATTTGGAGAGGAGCAAAAATGACGAGAGCGTCAATAGGGAGAACGACAGAAATGAGCAGAATCGGGAAACGAAAGTGTTGAGTGGAAAGGCGAAGAGCTTGAGCAGGAAAATCCTCAAAGCCCGGAGGAAAGTAATGTTTAATCACGACCAGGCGGGGCAAAGTCAGCAATTTATCACGGGTAAGTTGAGTTTAAGAGGTTTAAACCCACAACTATTTACTTATTTTTATTTGAAATTCCAAAATCTTAGTTCGGTTGTAACGGTTGAAAACCTGAACTCTCTCTTTATATCAGGTGTTTCAAAAATCTTAATCCAGTTGTTGGATTATAATCGATCGACTGCCCTCCCTGTATATTGCGTGACTGACTTGAAGTAGGAAATTTTGTTAAATGTGGCAACTTGTAAAATTACAGCCCTGCATGGAAATTGTTGGAGAAAATGTTCAAACATGTAGAAACTCTCTGCACTTCTTTGCCACACCAACAGAACTGTTTCCGATTGATTTTCAATCACTTTCGTCCATTTTTGTGCCGCCTCTGTACTTTTAAATGATTCTCAACAATTTCGTATGAAAATAGCCTTATCTTTGAGTGCATGATACCATGAATATGGGTACAATGGTCTAAATAACATTTTAACGACGAGGACAAACATAATCGGTCTTGGGTTTTATGCTACTTATGTTTTGTACCACATAGGTCATTATGGTCTTCGTGATGTCCTCCAGTGGCTAATTGCAGGCAGGTATATTTCTAGTTGCCAAATTGCGTTTGGCTAACCTGATGGTAATCGGAAGAATTTAAGTGACTTCTTGATAGTTTTCGAAATTTACATAAATCCATTCAACCGAAATTTTCATCATTAAGCTCTAGTAGCTTTGAAATGTTCTCTTGGGCGTCTTGAACGATCTAATCGCCTTTGAAACAACAACCAATTAACTACAGAATCGCTTACCACGAACACGTTTTTCTATTTCTGGAGGTTCATTAGTGCAAATTCTATTATAGTTGTACACAAACGAATATGAAAACTTTCGGTAAACATCGTTCCTTATTTCGGAAAGTGTGCTTTGAATATGTGTGTGTGCACTGAAAGAAAAAAACCCTTTATAGCGCGATAAACTGCACCTTTAAAAGGGCAAACATTGAATCTGGAGGCCTTATATGGTTTGATCTTATTGGAAATTTGATGTAAAACTCCACTTAGTTGGCAAGCAAAGCTTAAAACCCCATTATTCCTGAAAGATGTGTCAGATGTTAGGTGAATTTTATGCAGAAAGCAGATGCCCGCTTACGGCACAAAACAGATGTTGAACGTGTATCCTTCCTGAGATATTTTCCAATTCAAGAGCCGTTTATAGTAATTGGTTTTTTAAGCTTTCCTGCTTCCAATGAAATGTACCTAATCCAAACTAAATATCCCGTGAAAAAGGAATATTTGAAAATGGCGTTCAAAAAAACCATCAAATTCAAAGATTCATCATCAAAAGAAATATAATCAAGCATTAATCTGATGAATATTAAGTGCGGTGGTTCTAATTAATCTAACTGTAGTTGCTTCTAAAATTAAAGCTTTTGGTCAAATTTTAATAGTTTTGCTGCACTTAAATCAGGCTTATAAAAAAGCTATAGGTACATTAATTCTTATGTTATTTGCTCGATTTTGACTGGAAAGTGATGAATTTTGCATTGAGGGCAAATCAGGTCTAGGAAGTTGCAGATTTTTGATCTTTTTCTATCTATTCAACTAACTCTTTCCTATACCCAATAATTCAATTAGACAGGAATACTTAAAAACAAGGGTTCAAAGAAAGTTCACTAACCATATAACTTTCATTATAAATCACAGACTAATCTGACGAATCTTAATTACGGCAGGTCTAGACAGGTTCCAACTTGGTACTTTCGCTTGTTTCAACTTGTCTAGAAGTTCGCCATGGGGATTACAATGATTCACAGGTTTGCGTCATCCAACAATATTGGTCGGAACAGGCCATCAATTCGGTTTCTTAGAGGGTTCAATCAACTAGAAGTTTCTGAAAATGCTATTTGGGAATTGCTTGATTTTTTTGGGAATTGCTTGAAATAAAATTCATTTCAGTGTTAGTTGGTTAGTACCGACTTTATTTTTAAACGGGGATTTTATGAAGACTCCAAATATTCAGTCTGAGCTAATTACATAAGTACTCGGACTAAACGAAAATTTGCAGGATTTTTTGAAAAAATCCTTCCGTAGCCAAAGGTTGAATTGTGATTTCAAGCGATTTTTTGGGAAAACAAGCAGTTTCTTGCATCAGTTGCTTGAGTTCTGCCTATATTTAGTTCTGATCTCAATGATTCTTCATTTTAGTGCTTGCAGATGAGGTCATCCGAAAATACATGAACGTACATTTAACCACTCTTAAATGTCGATTGTTTCGGAGCAATTGCAAAGGTTGATCCTTTTCTACTTTTCAAGATTTCAGAACACTTTGTTAAATGTATTTTAGAGTGGTTTATATCAATCCCAAATAAAAAAAATTGTCTGAAAACTCACTAATTGCGTGGCTCAGAATGGTTTTTCGTGTATCATTTCAGAGATTGGCTGCTTTTTTGGGTAAATTCTTCGTTCTTATTCAAAGCTGCACTTTCACTCTTAATTTTCTGAACATCGCTGATGTGAGCAACCTTTTTAAGGCGTGGAGAATGGCTTCACAGAACATTGAGAAATGTTTCTTCTAGTTTGAGCAGGTTTAGATGAATGTTTTTGAATAATTCTTGACTTGCCTGTTTTTTGTGAATTTGTGTGAATGTTGGTGTGAATCTTTCGAGTGATCAATTCCCAAACACTCACTAAGATGGAATGGAAAATTTCCAGCATTTAAGTTTTGAAGTGTATTATTGTTCCATTTGTCTAACTTGGATATAATAGGAAACTCGAAAATTACTGCAATAAATAAACTACGTAATTCGTCACCAACAGTGTGCAATTTCCTTTTTTAATTAACTTACGTTTCTTCTGTGGAAATTTGCAATCCTCAATCTTCAATTAGCGCTGTTTAACAGTTTATTTCAAGAAAACTCAGAAGCGCAGTCCATAATTCCCAAGGAGACTTTTAGTAGAACTATCAGTTCGTAATCAAAATCCCACAAATTGATGAGAATTTGAATTGGCTTTATCTACTAATTCGAGTGAATAAACAAAATAAATAAAACTATGTTTTTGCTCTTTAGAAATGCACGTTTCAGTGTGCGTGCTCGAAACGTGCATGCTTGTCTAGACGCTTAAATAGTTGAACAATCACTGTACACCAAATTTGGTGAAATGTTAATGAGATTAGATAATTTCAACCGCTTGGGTATGATGATGATCAAATTGCAAATACACTAATGATCCAAAGGCGATTATTGTCCAAACCATTCAGTGTTGAGTTTGGGAAACCGTTGCAAGACCGTCCAAGTTCAATGACATTATTTATTTTAATGCATGACCAAGAGGTAAACAATTTGTGCATCGCAATCATAAATTGCCGGGGCAATTGTGACAATTCGCGTGCCCTTTTGTTAACCAAATCGGTAATTTTATCAGTAACCAACAATGCAAGTACCGCAAGGTCGAAGACCCAACACGAAAACCACGAAAAATCCACAGAATAATCATTATTTTCTAATTATTTTCTCGATTAGTTAGTTGGCCAGCTATCCACAAAGCAGACAGTCATTGGCCTTTATGAACAATTTTGCTATTCCCGGAATGTTGTTAATTTGTTATGCAACATTAACAATTAAGCTCCGTGGCTACAGGATATTCAAACTGCTTAGTAGCACATATTATTTTTTCTAAACCATTTTTTTTACTAAAATTTATTGCCACCTGAGCTCTAGTTTACCTTCTAATTTTGAAGCCATACGCAATAAACTTAAGACAAAATTGTATTTTGGGTGCTTTGCACTCAGTTTAACAACCGTCCGACTAATTTGTAAAAGTTCCGCAGTTCCTGTCTTCACCAACACGGAAATAAGTCCCGTTAATGTGCTAATTTCCATAATTTATTTAGATAAATTATTACTGAAAGATCCGAGTGCCCAATCATAGTTTTAGTCGCGCTTTCCAATGCTGAAGCTTGATTTTCTTTTCTACTTTAAAATTGTTTAAACTACGTTTCCAATTAATGCCAGCCAGCTTTAGATCCTTAATTAAAGGTGAACACATAAATATTTACCACGGATTAATACCAACGTTGAAAGATTGGTTAATTTTGCAATAATTACTACATCCTGTCTAAGCTTTCAGGTCTATTTTGGCATGGCTATTTGCGGACTTTGTAACATACGAAAACTCAGTTTTATCGGTTGTCTGGCTTCAACATTCCGAAACAAGTCTGATAAAAGTTAGCTAAAAACAGCTTAAATTTCAAGAATTTCATTTACCAGGGTCAGGATATATTTTGTTATTGTGCTAGGTATTTAGATGATTAACCCGAAAGTTAGCCCTTATTTCCTATTTTTAATTTCATTTGAAGATTTAATTTGAATCTATACCTTGATTTTTTTTGGGGTTTCTGTTCAATTATAATATTTTAGGTGTTGCGATCATTTTCGTCTTTTAGTCGCCGTTTTAAATTCCTTTGGATGGTTTATAACATTTTTGGTTTTGGAATGGTTCCTTCAGCAGTTGGCTTGATTTTGTCTTAGACAAATGTAGACTCAAAAAGAAAACTTCAACATCCTGTATTTTCTTAGGATATCACTTCTCCAATACAACTTATACAATACGGTCCAGGTTGAATCCAGAAATCGTGAGTTAAATAGAAAGTTTAATAGAATTTTTTTTTCGATATCTGTACGTTACACCGCTTACCAAATATTTAAAAAGTCTTTGCTGAAAAAAAAGATATTACTGCAATATAAATTTATAAGCAAAGACACTTTTGTTTATTTCAAGCTTGATAACTTTATTGTTGAAAAACCTTAAATTTATGCACATTGGCGTTGTTGCAATAACAATGTTATCACATAGTCCAGTTTAATAAAATTTTATGGTGTCTTTTCTTCGAATTTATTGCAAAATGCCATTGACATACAAATAAAGTTGTGTTTTAATGCAACTTTAATTATTTCATTTTAAAATATTACGTAAGAAACACCACATAATAGTACCGATAATCAATTTAGAAGAACACGAATAAAAAGTCCCAAAAGCCAGTGACGTGCCACTATTTAAAATAGTCGAGTATATTTCCGCTTGACCATAGCAATGCCACCAAAACCCCAAAACTTTCTAAAATCCTCATAAGACTAAAGAAAAATGTATTTAAATCGGTCTTCAAAAAAATTGATAACCTTTTTATGTTCTACACGATTGAAACTCGGCCACCCTATATAACAAACTAATACAATATTTATGAGCAAAATCCTGCAACAAAAAATCTTGGTTCCACGTATAAGGAGGATGATTTTCAATTGCAAGCTTTTAAGTTTTGCTCAAAGGCAGGGGAAAATATTAAAATAAACGCTTTTCAAGTGTGCAAGGAAAACTATCTTGCACCAGCAACATCTGCAGTCTTTTACAAGTTAAAAGTCTTGCAGTAGAGAAAGGAAAACTTGATAAAATACAAAAACGCTTTTTACCTTCACAGTTAAAAATAAACTGTGATTACTGCTTCAGTTATGTAAAGGTTAAAACTGCCCACAGAGCATCGACATGGCGTGGCAAATAATCAATAAAAAACCGAAGATTGGGTTAGATTTTTGTTTACCAAATATAAAAAACTCCCGTCTGACCACACGGGTGATAATTTCAAATTTAAACATGGATTTGACGAAAAATTGCCCTCCCATTGGCAAACAATTGCTGGTAATATTACTTAACGACGGCTTATCATTTCGATAACTTGCAAAACACTGATTAAAACGTTTACATTTCAACAGGAATGCGAACACAAACAAGCCAAGATTTATGAAATGAGCAGAAATACGGTTTTATGCCATATTTGGTTACGTTCCAATCGAAAAAAATTCATACACTACCTACCTGTTTATTTAATATTTTATGTTTGTTTATTTAATATTTATTATCGGAAACCCATAGTGTATTGAAGCATGTAAACATTAATGTTGCAAAAACGAGTCATCAGTAGTTTTAACCAAAATATTTTTGTTCTGTTTGGTGTTTGATCGCACCCAATAGCATTGAAGAGCGTTCTCAGCCACTTAGTGCTATTTTGTTAGCAGTTGTCATGGGAACCAGCCAGCCCTAGTTCACTAAGTCAATATACCAGGAGCGACCACTTTTTAAATAAATTTTGAAACTCGCATCTACCCTTAATAACTGCTACTGTATGTGTATATTCCTTTCGATTGCCGCTTCAATCGGTTTTCAGATCCCCAGGCTGGGAACTGATTCAAAACACAAATCCATCATGCGTCCTTTCTACGGTTTTTTTTCTTGACTACTGACTACCTTGAACGCAATCGACCCTTTCTTTCAATACATTCTGAACCCATTTATTGCAGGTTAAAGTCCTTTCTATTCTTGGAACCCTTGGCCAGTAAATATTGTAAGAATGATTCATCTTAAGGATCCCTTACGCATTGTCGCTGCTTTACCTGTTGGGTTCCAATCTGGTCGCTTCGAATTCTCACGACGATCTCGTGACTAATCCGTTATGCATTTTCGCGCCAAATAATTTGGCGGGAAGTCTTCTAGAACTTCAGTTTTTTGGGCTCACTTTTTTCTTCATTTTTTGTCCATTGTTTTCTGCTGGATGCAACTTATTGCATGGTCAAACAGTTCCATTTGCGTATTATTAACCCATTTTCCACGATGTTCACAACGCATAAAAGTATCAACATTTTCAACTGACCACGAATACAATTGAAATTTTTCGAAATTCCCATGGAAATAAAATATTATGCAGTCATATATCGAGCATTTTCACTTCTCTCACGTGAATCCTCAGACCGTGACTTTGTGGTGGTGATTTTTATCTGATATAGATAGGGTTTTATTGCGTGTTGCAGACCTTGACGGACCTGCAAATTGCATCAAGTTACTCCCTGTTGTCGATATTAAATTCGTCGCACTATAGACAAAACACGATCATTGAGTGATCATTGACTCCAAGAAGAAATCGATAAATAAATGCACTCTTTATTTGTGTGTCAAGTTACAGTGATAAGCTTCAGAATATTAACTTTTTAGATCGGTTGTATGTGCATATAGGGAGTTAGTTTATACTTGTTATACATAAACAACAACTACTTTGATAATCAAATAATTGTAAGTTTGCTCCCCGATTCTTGGTGTTGGGGAGGAGATTAGTTTAAGTTCGCCCCCAGGTTTCTAGGTATTCTATAAATCTGTCTGGGAGGTAAATCAAAACACTTGACTGTGGCGATCGTGTTAATGTTAAAATTGAACTTTCTGGGTGCGACTTCTTTTGTCCATTTGGGCGCCCTCTTAGAATTTATTAGTTCCATTCATCATTTTTTTTACGTCTTACATGCATTGGAATTAAAATAATTTAAGTTTGTATACCGAGTGTTTTTCTTACATCCCTTGCTTCCATGAGAAGCACTACAAGAAACAAAAGAGTATTTTTTGGGGAGCCGTGACTGAAACCGCAAAACTCCGTGAAGTTTGCGACAATAAAAAGGGGGGTTTATTTTCAATGATCGTCTCTTATCTAGAACATATGGCTCGTGCCTGGCTAATGCCGCAAATTGCCTATTTTTGTTATCTTAGTCGATGAGGTATATAACTGCGAGAAATATCCAATTTCATGTCGCACGTGTAGGCTTCGTTAAGGCTAATGGCTTTCTTTGGTTGCAGATTTCTACCACTCGAGGAAGGGCAGCGCTTTGGAGAAGAAGTTTGGCACCTTGCAGCAACCGAACAACGCGCAATGTTCCAAAGAGAATTGTTAGAAAAAATTGTCACGATTCATCCATTCATTCATTATGTAAGACTGTATATAACTAAATTATTTCATACGGCCCAAAGCCAAAGTTCAGTTGCTTATTTATATACTGTACATTGGAACTTATTAGCTAATTTAGTTTTGCAGGATCTGACAAAGAACCGCTTTGTTATTTTCCTTTTCTGTTGATTAATGTACATTTTATTCCGTAGAACTGTTAAAAAATTATCTGTTGGCCTCAAATTGTTTTTAATGTCATTCAATATTAAACCTTCCAAATAGACAAAATAGTTCAAATTTGCGGTGTTTACGAATTTTGTACTTTGTTAAACTTGTATTTTTAGATATTTTTGTTTCTTACTGCTTAATCGTTACGCTGTACTGAACAAACCTATTGTGGTATCTGATTTTCAAAGTGCTAGCAATAGATTCTAGTCTGTTATTTTATATAACGTGTATATAGCTTTTGTACAACTAGATCTAGAAAGGAAAATTGCAAATATATTTTATTTTTTAGAACGAATTCTGGGCCTTTTATTTGTCTATTGTGGTTTTTCCAATTTGTTGTTGTGCTTCTTGCTTCTTTTGATTGGTCTTGGATTTCTATGATCATTTCATGCGATGAAAAATCTATGGAATGCATTTGGGGCATTCTGAGTAAAAAAATATAATTTAATTGACTCGACAATTTGAAAACGTTTTCGAAACAAAACATTTTAAAGTATAAAATAATAATTTTGACACAATTCGAAAAATAGAATGTGTCTCCTTTACTTTTTCATATTATTTGATTATTACCCCTTTTCTACTTTATGCTTCATTGTAGAGTTTTTGCGGTTTCAGTTTTCTATGATTGGTTTTAATTGTTTCATGCGCTGAAAAAAGTCGCAAATTAGGAACTTATTTTGGGGCATTTTTGGTTCATTCTGAGTAAAAAAAAAATACCGTTTAAATGAGAGGACAGTTTCAAAAAGTTTTCAAAACAAAACATTTAAAAGAGTAAAATTATAATTTTTACACAAGTCGAAAACTAGAATGTTTCACCTTAATTTTTTTTATTTAATTTTATAGTTATAGTTTCAATTATCTATGATCGGTGCTTTATAGTTCCTTGCGTTGAGAAAAGTCTTAAATTACGAAATTATTTTGGGACATTTTTGCTCATTTTGAGTGACATAATTTAACATTTAAATGAATCGACGATTTGAAAAAGTTTTCAGAACAAAACGTTCACAATTTTAGATTAATAAATTTTTCACACAACTCGAAAAATAGAATGTTTCTATTTTATTTTTTGGATTATTTTTTTATTACGCCTTTTTGTGCTTTGTGATTGTGTATTTTGTGCCTATTTTGGTTTTTTAGTTTGTTGTGCTTGTTTCTTCTTTTGATTGGTCTTGGATTTCTATGATCTTTTCATGCGTTGAAAAACGTATGGAATGCATTTGGAGCATTCTGAGTAAAAAAATATCATTTAATTGACTCGATAATTGAAAACGTTTTCAAAACAAACCATTTTAAAGTTTAAAATAATCATTTTTACACAATTCGAAAAAAGAATGTGCCTCCTTTATTTTTTATATTATTTGATTATTACGCCTTTTCTACTTTATGCTTCTTTATAGAGTTTTTGCAGTTTCAGTTTTCTACGATTGGTTTTTATTGCTTCATGCGCTGAAAAACGTCGCAAATTAGCAAATTATTTTGGGGCATTTTTGGTTCAGTCTGAGTGATAAAATTTGCCGTGTAAATGCGTTTTAAATTTAAATGAGAATTTAAAACGTTTTTAAAACAAAACATTTTAATCTAAAATAATAGTAGTAGTAGTAAATATCTTTATTTCTAAAAAAGGCTATCGACCTATCGGTCTTTCTGCCCTTGTTTGATACATACAGTCTTCATCTAAATGAAAACAAATATGAAAATTCTCTTATTCTAGGTTAACAATACTATTAAATAAATAAGATTTCAGTGGCAAGAAAGAATTATTTTATTGTCCACTAGTCCGTAGCGTTTGTAAGTGTTCGAGTAGCGTTAATTTAGGGAAACGAAAGCGGGATTGTCTGGTTGGTCTTGTAAGACAAAGGGGATTCAGTATGGTCCAGTTGTAGGGGTTGTTTGTCCATTTTGTCTGTAGCTGTATAAGTCTTTCCGAGGTCTTTGTCATGTTTGTGCGTTCGTATAGTAGTTGGGTGGGGGGGTTGTGTAGTGGGTTTTGGGGGTGTCTTATTCGTGTTATTAGTCTTAGTGCAATTTGTTCTGTTGTTTGTATATAACGTTTTGTCCTTTCTGTTCCGTTGGTCATGAGTATATGTCCATAGTCTAGCAAGGGTCTACAAATAGCTTTATATATTTTGGTGGCGGTGTTTGTGCTAATTCCTCTGTCTTTGTAGGTTAGTGATCGGAAGTGTTTTGTTCTCTTTATTGTTTCTGCCCTGATGTTTCGTATGTGTTTAGTGAATTTAAGTTTGTGGTCAATTGTGATTCCAAGGTATTTTACGTCGTTTTTTGGTTGTGTCGTTTGGCCGTCTGCAGTTATTGTAGGGGAGTCAGCGTTGAGTCTGTGGTTTGTGAGCAGAAGTTGGTTTTTTGACGCGTTTGGTGTTAGTCTCCATTTATAAAACCATGTCATTGTGTTGTTTGTTAGTGTTTGGAGTCTTTGAGCTGCTCTCTCAGTAGTTTTGTCATGTACAATAAGTGCCGTGTCGTCTGCGTATTGTAATATGTATGCCGATCTGTCGATTTGATTTTTGTCTGGTAAGTTGTAATTGTATATGTCATGGCAGTATATATTGTAGAGAAACGGTGAGAGCGGGGATCCTTGAGGGAGCCCTTGTTCAGGGGAAAAGAAAATGACAGTGTTTTGTCAATTCGTACTTGTAGTTGTCTGTTTTCTAGTAAGTTCTTTATGGTGTGTAGTAGATATGTTGGTGTGTGTAGTTTGTATAGTTTGTATAGTAAGCCTCTATGCCAGACACTGTCAAAAGCCTTGTTAATGTCCATAAACAGGCAAGATGTCTTTCTGTCAGTTAGGTGGGTAGTTTGTATATTGTTGGCCAAAATAAAGAGCGGATGAACGGTCGAGTGATGCTGTTTGAAACCAAATTGGTAGGTAGGTATATACTTTCCAATCACTTTGTCAAGCCGCTGCTTCATTATGCATTCAAAATCTTGCCTAGTACTGGAAGTAGTGTAATTGGTCTGTAGTTGCTCGGTTGTGTATTGTCCAGTCCATTTTTGGGTATAGGGATTATTTAGCCGTTTTTCCATGTTTCTGGGATTTTGCCATTTGTGATGCAGTTGTTCAATTCAGTTAGGATCAGTTTGTGTGTTTCTTGAGTTAGGCTTTTCAGGACTTTTGCCTTAATTTATCCTTCCCCGGTGCAGTGTTCTTGATGTGCGCTAGGGCTTCATCGTACTCTATGTCTGTGATCAGTGTGCAGGCATAGTTTGGTGAGTTGTTAAAATAGTTCAAGTACCAGTCGTTGATCAAGTTCCAGTTGTCATTGTCGAAGTTAGGGTTTGTCGATATGCTGAAGGTCCTTTGATAGTGTCTGGCGAATGCGTCCGCTTTCTCTTTGTCTGTGTAGCGTTCTATTCCGTTTTCGTCAATTGTGTCAGTAGTGCCAGTCTTCCTGTATTGCGCCAGTTTCTTAATTTTTCGCCAGTATGTTTTGCCTTTGTCCTTCTGTATTTCTTTACATGTTTCTAGCCATTTGTCTTGTCGGTATTGTCCAATCAGAGTTTTAATGTTTCTGTTAAGTTGGTTCATTGTCTTTTTTAGGTCGTTATTTTGAGTGTTTGTATATAGTCTGTACAGTTCTCTCTTATGTTTTATTAGTCTCAGTATGTATTTGGGTAGTGTATGTCGGTAGAAAGCATTTTTTATTTCCGGGCTAAATTTTCCTATGGCTAGTGAAAGTTGTTGTTGTATGGTTTCTATTGAAATGGGCTGTGCTTGTGATTGAATGTAGTCATGTATATGTTGTTTCACTTTGTCTATGTCAGTCTTTGTTAGGTTTAAGTTTTTCTCTATAGGTGTATTGGAGGTAGGTTGCGTATGTTGTAAGTCTATGTTAAACGTAATAGCCAGGTGGTCGGATCCAAGCTCGTTGGTTAAGTTTATGTTGTTGATGGTGTTTGTCAGGTTTCTTGTGTGCAGTAGAACGTCTGGTGTTGAGTCTGGGTTTGCGGGCATCAGAAAAGTTGGTGGGGTGTGCTGTTTTATAAAGTCGGAATTTTGTAGAAATCTTTTAAGCTGTTTCGTTTTGCTTTTGTTCATATTAAAGTCGCCTACAATTATTGCATATTTATAGATGCTCGCTTTAGTCAGTATGTTTTGTTTTGGTTGGAGTGTGGGTGTATGTATGTCAGAAATATATGTATCAGGTCGTTTAAGTAGGGTAGCGTAAAGTGTAGACAGTCGTTCAAAGGGTTGTTGAGGGAGGGAGGATTTGCTCTTCCAAGTTTATATGTTGGTTTTAGGAGAGCTGCGACCCCGCCCCTGGCATGATTGATGGTATTTCCATGCCTATAGATATACTGCCAATTTCTGTACGTTGGTGTTTGTCCTAGTTTGGTTTTAGTCTCTACAAATATGCAGCAGTCTGTGTCGTTTTGTTCTATGTAATTGTAAATAAGTGTTTTTTTGCTGTTAAGTCCGTTGATGTTCGCGTAAAGTACTTTCATATTGAATCTTGTATGTTCGTCACCGTCTGTCTCATTTGTTCGCAGGGTTCAGTTGGAGAGCGTCCCTCGGGCAGGAGCATGTCAAACATTAGGATGTAGACATGGTTCCCGAAGAAACAACGGAGGTGTCAATCTCGAAGTCTTCTATAAATTGTTTTCGTAGTTTTTTTTAGTAGTTCGTCTCTGTTGGTATTGTTTGTCTTGTTAAGTTGATGTTTGTATTTGTTTATGATGTGGTCATGTGTTGTAATGGGTGCGTGTATTCTACTTGCCACTGTCGTTGTCTCCGCAATCCCGGACGTACGTTTGTTTACACATTTTATTTTTACGTTTGGGATGGCGACGATTGGGGGCTGTCGGTCGTTTGGGGGCATTTCATGCTCCATGCTGCGTGGTCCTCTGATTTGCATGCTGCGCACTTGGTTGGCAGTGGTGACTCGCATTTGGATGTTGGATGGGGTCCCTGGCACTTGTTGCATCTTGGTGCTTGTTTGCAGTCTTCAGTTTTGTGGCTGAACAGGTTGCATTTGCCACACGGCGCAGGCACGGGTGCTGGTGGTTTACTTTCGGTGATTTTGAAAATGCGGCCCAAAAAATGAACCGCACGGTCGCTCATCAACCTTTCGTATGTGGATATGTCGCCGGTTATTAACCTCATCATGAGTGTGGGTGCGTTGCGCTCTCGCGAGATAATTCTCCTGCAGAACCTTATTCTGAAGCCCTGCTGCTCCAGGCGTTCCAGGAACATGCTGTCTTCAATGTCCAGGTCGACCCCAGTGGCGACGACAGAATATGATGGTGTAATATGGTGGTGACCTGACTTTTGTTGTCGGATTAGTGGGAGGTTATCGTTTTTTTTGTAATTTGTAACTTGTTACAGTGTTTTCTTGTTTTAGTTGTTGTAAAATTGTTGATGTTTTGTCCTCCTGGTTGGTTTTGATTAGGAAGTACTTATCTTGCCTGATAATCACATCCTTGTTGTTGGGGTTGAGTTCCTCCCACCTGATTGCAAATTGGACTCTGGTGATGGTCGACAATGCGTTCGCTGTGAATGTGTGCGAATACGTGGGAAATCTTGTTGATGTTGTCTTGCTCTTTGTTGTTTGGTTTTTGTTGTTTGTAGACTGATAGTCCAAAGCTATTCGTTTGGCCTCAGGTGTTGTCGTGGTGGGGGTTGGCTGGGTTGGCTGGGTCGTCTTTGGTTTTCTGCCCCGTTTTTCGTTCGTGGCTTTTTGAACCCACCATCCTGGGAGGCATAATCCGATTCGGATTCTTGCGAACTCCCAGGGTTCATCCTTTCGTTTGAATTCTACTCGTATATTCTCGTTGAACGATAAATGCGGTTGGATTCTTCAAATTCTTCAAAAAACGACTTTGCTTTAAATATGCTAATACTGACACGTCTTATCACCACGAAGCTCGCTTTAAGACTCTCAAAATAATATTTTTTCACAATTCGCGAATTAGAATGTTTCTTCTTTATTTTCTATATCATTTTTATCACGCCTTTGTCTACTTTGTGTTTCTTTACATATTTGTAGCAGTTTCAGTTATCTATGATTGGTGCTTTATAGTTTCTTGCGTTGAGAAAATTCTTAAATTATTTTGGGGCATTTTTTGGTTATTTTGAGTGACAGAATTTAATATTTAAATGAGTCGACGATTAGAAAAAGTTTTCAGAACAAAAGATTTACAATTTTAGATTAATATATTTTTTACACAATTCGAAAAATAGAAAGATTATTTTTTTACTACACGTTTTTGTACTTTGTGCTTCTTTTTCTGAATATTTTTAGCAGTTTCAGTTTTCTATGATTGGATGCTTTATTGTTTCTTCCGCTGAGAAAAGTATTCAATAAGTAAATTTTTAGTTTATTGTTGTTTCAGCATGTGAAAGAATTCACCATTTAAATAAGTCGACGATTTGAAAAAGTTTTTAAAGCAAAACATTTTAAATTTTACAATAATACAATATAAATTTCACAAAACACAACAATTCGAAAATTAGAATGTTTCTCCATTATCTATAACGCGTTTTTCTACTTTGTGCTCCTATGCAGAATTTTGGCGGTTTCAGTTTTCTATTAATCGTTGTTTTATTGTTTTTTTTTTCGTTGAGCAAGGTATTTAATTAGTAAGTTATTTTGGGATATTGTTGGTTCAGTGTGAGTGAAATGATTTACCATTTAAATGAGTCGACAATTTCAAAAAGTTTTCCAAACAAAACAATTTAAAGTCTCAAATAATAATTTTAACATAAAAATTCGAAATATAGAAAGGTTCTCCATTAGGTTATATTTCTTTTATACGTGTTTTGCGCCTATGGCACAATAATAAACCCGCTGCTACATAATTCTGAGGAATTTTGCTAATTAATTTTAAATTTAATTCAAAAGAAATTCCTGGGATCCAGTCAATATTATTGTTTATTATTTAAAACATTGTACAAATACGTTTCGGTGTCTTTCACCACCATCATCAGTTTGTCTAAAATAAACATTCACAGTCATCATTAATTTAAAAACAAGAGCTCTGTTAAAATATACATACTAAAATACAAATCACAAACATATTAAAAAGCATATTAAAATTTGTTTGAATCTCTTGGGATCAGTCTGGAAAATATACACAATAATTAATTTTAAAGCTGAGGAAGTTTGAACAAAATCTTGCAGACCAAATATTGATCACCCTTTTTTGTCTTCGGGAAGTAGGACTATTTCTTACAAAGTAGGACAATAACTCGTGAAAAATCAAAAAAAGCACCCATCGAAAATGCTATAATTTAATATCTTAGAATCGTTTACATTTTGAGGGTTTGCTTTAGGTGAAACTAGGAAAATAATTTGCCCACTAACTTTATTTCGAGTTCGAAATTTGGGTATTCAGAATAATATGTCTTTATCTTAATTCCTCGTTGCTGCGCCGAGCGAACCACCTCTAAAGATGTAGGAATCTCTTGTTACAAACAAAATTTATCACCAGGACGGCCCAAAAAACCCGAAAACCTCACCAGTTTTAAACAGTGTATATTACGAAAAACCCAGCTTTACAGAGAATCTCACATCCTTCAAAACTTTCAGAACGTTTCGCAAGCACGAATGGCTTGCATTATCAGAGGAAGTTTGCTCTGCGCAGAAAATCATTTAAAGCCTATTCTCGACGACTTTTGCTCAGAAAACGTTTGGTAACAATAACACTAAAACATTACAGAGAACAAGGAATACCATTTATCTGGCTCATTTGAAAAAGTCTAACAGTTTTTTTAAACAAAGGATACTTACAATGAAAGCGATCATAATATAAATTTGAATGTCTTCTGATTCTAAGGAATTTTTGACAAGAATACTGAAACAGAAAAACAGGAAACGAAGCAGTATGTGTGAAATGTAGAGAGTTCTTGAGGAATACACAGCATGTTTTCACGGTAAATAAAGGCAAATATTTTATTAATTGTAATAAATATTAAACCACTATATGAAGAATATTAAACTATAATTAAATTCAATATAATAGAAATCGCCTTTAACTCTTTAAGATAATTTGAAGAGGCATTCTGCAGGAAAACAGCTCTGAGAGGCTGCACAGGATCTGACTTTCCAGAATAACAGGTAGTTTATAAATGTAGTCTTTTAATATCAATGGTTTTTTTCCCACTTCCATCAGCTGCTATTTTTTTGATTTGATTGAAAATAAGAGAAAAACGAAAAGGTTTCAAATACCTTGTCCTATCTCTATTTGGCTGCAATGAAATGCTATATTTATCAGTTCCTTTAAACTGCTCCGGCCATGCTTTTGGCGGGCTTTAAAGCTTAAAAAACACCCTTCACACCGAACAGCTGATTCTTGGATACCTTGAGAACCGACCAAGTGTCTGAACACCTGTCCTTTAAATGCCACTCTCCGAACGAAATACAACTGTTCATCGTTCCATCCAAGCCCCAGCAACCATTTTAAAGTTTAAAAATCCCTTTCAGAGGGTGGTTTTGGAGAAAATCTGGGCGCAAGATGACTTTTATCCGGTGTTTTATAGAGCATATGCGGATTTCTTTGCACTGAACTTGAACAATTATCGTTTACAGAGATGGAAAGCAAACAAAAAGTGTTACCTATATATCAGATTTCCGTAGGTGGCAAACGGATGAGTGTTACACGGTAAAAATGCAACCCAATACAGGGTGTGTTCCAAATTTAAAACAGAAGGTAATAGGGGAGATACCCGATCTGACCATCTGGCTGAATCCAATCGTTGATGGATCGGACCAAAGATGCAGTCTGATGAGATTCATATGCCTTCGAATATTCACATGGAAAATGATTTAGGACCTTTTGGCCCACGCTTCCTGTCAAATGGCAGAGGGTGGGATTTGGGCGCGAAGATAAACATACGTAATAGTTTCACCAAATGTTCTTGCTAGCCGGAGTGAGAGATAAAAGCTCAATTTTCGTAGATAACTAGCTGATAATGACCGTTATATTAATTATAGCCCAATTCACTCCAATGCATAAGATTAAATAACGGGAATGCTAAAGAATTGATACTGAAATCAAAGCTGCAAAAAATAGTTGCATTTTCTTCATTTATAAAGTACAGCTAACGACAAAAGAATAGAAAGGAATCAAACTTATCAAATATGCAAACTATATGCTTGAATATAGTATCTATGAACAGCTGATGGGGCATTTAAAAAGAATTTTCTTGTAGACTTTTCTCACTTGTTTTCTCTCAGGTTTGTGGCTCAAAAATCCCCAAATTAAACGAACTGAGCAGCAATTTTCTATCAGTATTGTTACTCAAAAATGTCTCAATTTAAACGAAGTCAAAAGTAATTTTCTAAAAAATATTGTTACTCAAAATGCCTCACAAATTGCCCCCATTTTGATCGAGTGAAATGGTCTAGTATTTCAATCTCCGAAACAATTGAAATAATGATAATTTTTGCATAAAAGATTTTTAATTTAATCCAAAAGAAATTCCTGGGTTCCAGTCAATTTTATTGTTTATTATTTAAAATATCACAAATACGTTTCGGTGTCTTTCTCCACCATCATCAGTTTGTCTAAAATACACATTCACACTCATCATTAATTTAAAAAAAAAACACACCTAATGTAATATACAAGATTGACTGTTTAAACTGTGAAAACACATACATAGGTCAAACAGGACATTATTTAAAGAAAAGAATATACGAACATAAATATAGCTTACGAAAGGTTAACGAAAATGGAACAGCATTAGCACAACATGCAGAACAAATGTTCATAGTTTTGATTTTGATAACACAAAAATATTAATCAATGAAGACAATTATAATAAGAGAAGAATCCATGAAGTGATACAACTTAAAAAACATCAGAATGCAATGAATTTTAGATCAGACACAGACAATCTTAGCTCTGTATATCATACACTAATTAAATGAACACATACATACACTAATTAAACCAACTACATTAAATATAAACACCTGATATTGAAGAATTGCAGAGCAATTGATATTCCTAGAATGCAAAGAAAAAGCCAAATATAAACAGTTTCTTTATTCTCTCGCTCGATATTGAACAAAGTAAGGATTTCAATAGCTTGTCAAATGTGAAGGTGGAAACAGCCATCCATACATGTAAATAAAATTTAAATCTCTAAACAATAGATTCTAGTCTTTTCCCGAACATGATTGTCCTGACTCATCACCTGTGAACCTATTGTTTTTAATATACTTTTTAATATGTTTGTAATTTGTATTTTAGTATGTATATTTTGATAGAGCTCTTTTTTTTAATTAATGATCACAGTGAATGTGTATTTTAGACAAACTGATGATGGTGGAGAAAGACACCGAAACGTATTTGTGACATTTTAAATAATAAACAATAAAATTGACTGGAACCCAGGAATTTCTTTTGGATTAAATTGAAATAGAGTCAGGAAAATATACACAGTAAAGGATTTTTAATGCCAATCGCTCTTGAAAATTGGCATCACCTCACAGAAAGCAATAAAAAATATATACCACACCTTGAGTGCCCCAAAATTCCTTAACCAAGTAAAAGTGATTTCTAACTTCATATTGAAATTGATGGAAAAAATCTCTCAAGCATAAATTTATTAAATTCGGATTTGATAGTTGCGAAAATTCAAGTCTTGGAGTCAATTTGAGTCAATTTTTTCCTTAATTTCATTTTTTAAATTTCACAAAATAATCTAGTTCTTATAGACCTTATAGATAGATATATAGAGAATATATCTTTTATACTCTCGAATCTTCCAGTTTTCCAATCTGAAGGCAAAAGTTATCAAAATGCAACTCTTAGAGTCAGTTTTCTCTTTAACTTCATATAAAAAGGTCTGAAAATACCACTTTTAGACGTGCTTTACGCAGCTTTAATTCTTGAATTTATAAAGTCAAAAGCTTCGACAATTCTGGACTTGTCCAGCATGAATTTAAGCAAACTTCCTCCTTAACTTAATTTTAGGTATTCGGAGTCAAAAGCTTTAAAATCCTGCTTCTAAAAAGATTTAGGCACATTTTCCGAGACTTATGTCTAAAAATATTTTACTCTAAATCCCCCAAAAGTTTGCTATTTAATTTCCTTGAAACTCAGCTTTTCATGCTTTTACTATTAAATATGCATATTTCATTGTATGCTGTTTCTCCTATAAAGTGTTACGTTTCTTTATCAATTTCTTCGACCTCCTCAAGATAAAAAAAAATTGAAAATTTGTCTAGAACAAATGCTTCAGGAACGATTTGAGTAAATTTTCCGAGGCTCATGTGTAAAAATATTTTACAATAAATTCCCCAAAGTTTGCTGTCTAACTTCCATGAAACTGAGCTTTTCATGCTTTTACTATTAAAGATGCATATATGTTTATCCTTTCAAGTGTTTCCTTATTTTCTTCGACTTCCTCCAGAGAAAAAAAACGGAAAAGTTACATAAAAAAATCGAGTGGTTCTTCTGATTAGAGAATCTTTGTTGAGAATTCCTCAAAAAGGCCCACTTACTTTATACAGAGTGTCCTCAAAAACAGTGACTTAAAAATTTCAAGGATTTTTATGCCAGAAGTTATGGGTGGATAAATTAATCGTATTTGCACCAAATGGCTAATTTTGAGTATCCAAACTATGAATCTAAGAAATGAACTTTCCCATTAACTTATTAGTTCTTTATCTTTCGATTTGAGGGGAAGCATTTTAGATGAACAAAAGTGTTTGCTTTGTTTTGCGTTAACTTATAAAATGAAAAAAATATATAAATTTTAGAAGAAAGAATATGTCATTCTTGTTTTTAGAGTTATTTCTGCCGTATACTAACATGGTTCTATAGGTTTTGATATTTTAAGCTGGATATTTTAGGTATTCAGGAGGACATATTCTTATGACAACATGCAGAAGTTCTTGAAACTAACCGCTAAAACTGATAAGGCATAAGAAGAGGTCAAAATATATTTCCTCATCTTGCTTTACCTTAAGGCTTTCAAAGCACAAAACCTTAAAAATGTTTTCTCAATTCAAATAGTAAACTGATTTGAATTTTATAATTTAAATTGTACAGGGACTATTAGATTTAAGTTTCTGATCTATCCGATTTTAACAGTCGCTCTTCATTTTCATGCGAAAACAGTATTTTGCCAAATATCAAAAACTCTAATAAAGTTTCAATATGAATCCGAACTGGTAGTAAATCCGTTTATTTCCTAACCGCTGAAAGATAGTAGAAAGTAAAAACAGCAAAACCTACTTTTTGTAGATAAGTTCTATATAGTTGAGGTTCTACATCTATATTGTAAGAGAAAACGTGAGGAAATTTTGCCTTTTTATAAAACAAACGTCTTGAGACGAGGTACCCAACAAAAAACATTTGAAAATATCTTTTTTGAAGCAAAATGATAAATGAGTCGAACAATGATAAGAGAAACCAAAACACAAAACAAATTTTTTTTTAATAAAACTGAGAACGCATGTTTTCAAAACTCAAACATTGGATCTCATTTGAGACTCTCATTGATTTTTAACAGTATGAAGAAAAGACTAAAAGTTTTCAAAATGATAAATTTATTAAGAAATGAAAGATAAAGGCACAATTTAGACAAAGAATTCGTACTTTTCCACTATAAAGTTAAAGGAATTGAATTATCGGATAATGTTTAAGAGGGTTTTATTGTGAAAGTGGAAATATTGATTATTGATCGAATAGCAATTGAATGAAAGCTCAACCGCTTTTTTGACGGTGTGCATATAGTAAAAAAACTCATAGAGGACTGAAATTTTACAGGCAATTTTACGAGATCCAGCTTTCAAAATATTACGAACTCCTTTCCGTCTAATCCTGAATAACACTCTTTTTAAATCGGGACTCTTTAATCACCAGTTATCAGTTCACTGATAAAAAAAGTTCAGTTGATTCACAAGAACAGCCCTTTATGCCCATGTAAAAAAATGTCATCCGAAACTTTTCTGACACATCTGAGCCGGTAATGTTTAAAGAGTCTCGATTGAAAGCGATTCCGAATCAGATTATACAGAAAGAAGTTTTGAAATGTTTGCAAGTTAAAAATGTCTGTAAAATTTCAGTTCTCAATGCGTTTTGTCCTCAGGTCCAACACATTGAGAAAAGCTGTTGAGCTTTCATTCAATTGAATTTTGCCCCATAATCAGTCCTGATGTGATAGCAAATGCGAGGGTGTATTGTCTAAATAGGGAAAAATAAAACCCTTTCAAGCTGCGGTTTGATTAGTTGAAGGGAAAAAACCGATTGATTGAAACTGCACGACACTCATTATTATTTTGAAACTACAACCGACAATTACAGTGGCAGCTGATTTTCAAACTACAAAGCGTGTTATGACATGGCATTATGCTGCCAATAATTGAATAATGGCCCGCGTGACCCCAATTCGTGGCTTACCAATTCGCTTAATGATTAGCTAAACTAGTTTCTCTGATAATTATAGGGCTCAAAAGTCGAACATCTGCACTTTTGGATTGAATTATTAGTAGAGAATTGTGGGTGGATGAATTGGCTGATATTTTTCATAAAACACTGGCTCTTATCCATGTAGCTAAAAAACAAAATCAGCTGCCCATCGTGAAATCCGCACGTAAAACAAAGTCAAATCTCTTCGTACTTGCTCAAGGAAAAAGGAGCTCAGTTAACCACTGGAAGTGGTTTTTTGGTTGAAAGCTTCGACCTCAAAGAGTTGGAAAGGACGGCTTGAAATCCCGCTAAAAAATTGGCGGTCGATTTACACCTGTTCCTGCACTCTCGGGGCTTCTTATTCCGGCCTTTTGTCCATCGATAGGAAGTGCAGAACAGCTGCCCTTTCGAAATCACGTCTTGCTGGGACACGGTTTCTTTTCGAAGAGAACTACCAGCTAACTTAACAGGATTTTCAATATACTAACTAACGATTCCTCCTGCAGATCTTCGAAATAAAACCAACAGGATCATTCGCCAAATTGGATTTTCTCCATCCCAACTTGACCGTCAAGGGCAAAAAGCAACAGGAAAGGAAGGATTGCTTAATAAAGCTGTGGCATAAAAAATCACAAAAATTCTTCAAAAAAGCTCTTTGCGTAATAAAGAACACTTTCTTCTATGGTAGCACTCCGACTTTTTCCAACATGATTTGCAAGTGCATAGGAAGATGAGCACCTGCAGAGCTTTTATAGATGAGTGAATTAAATTTTGGGCGCGAAATTAGGAATGGCCGTAACCCGACTGAGACCACAACGATTTCCTTCCTTCTGGATTAACAAGTGAAAATAATAAATCTGCATTCACAACTGTTGAAGTTATCTAACGAAAATCTCTATGCAAAAATGTTCAAGCGATTAAGGCCTCTTGTAATAACGGTCAGGTATTGTTTAGCGTATCACGCCCAACGATCAGTTCACACAACAGTGCTTTTTCCATAGTATTTCACTTTCATTTAAACAGTCAATTTTAGACGTGTTAGACTTATTTGTAAGAAGTCCAACGGCCTTTTTATTAGGGTTGGTGGAGATTTTAAGTAATCTAACATCTAATCGGGCAACCGACGATGAGTTCTAAAAACTCTGGCAAAGGTTGATGCGACACATAAGAAATGGTTGGTCAATGTAACAATCGGGGCCTTCCCGAAAAAAGTAACATTATAAAATTGATACATTATACAGGATTTTTATTTATTAATTGGGTCTTTAACTGAGGCTTCTTCGTTGAAGATGTGCCAAAGGGAAATGGGGATGGTAATAAACTCGATTCAAGGACTTTTTCCATTCAAAAACCTACCTACAGGGTGATAAAAAAAGTGTGGCATCAAAGAATCTCCTGCAATTGGTGAGCCGGTTCCTTCAAGTATAATATCAAGTAAGTATATAATAATCCCTTTCATTTATTTGAAAAATACTTTTAGTCCATCGGATTAAATTTTTTTTTTCGAAAATGATGCGTCGAACATAAATAAGTAAAGAGACCTTTTCTCTATCAAATTAAATAGACACCCAAAAAATTATTTCTTTTATCTGAGAAATCAAAGGCGACTCACGTTTCTATTTAAAATTGAAAATGAAGTTGAAGACAAGTATTGCTGTTAACTTTCAAATAGTGTTGATTCAAATATTCCAATAGGGTTTTCAAATCAAATCAAAAACCAAACACCCTGTATAGGAAGAACATAAAAACCAAGTTTTTCAAGAAATCATGCAAACAAAAGTAACTTATTAATGTCAACATAATAGTAATTAAAAAACCTATTAAATACAGGATGTTTTGCTTCTTAAAAGAACTGGTACCCTTAAGGTAGAACTCTGAAGATGACTTGTTGTAAAAATTTCGAAACTATTCCGGCAAAATTACGAATTTCAGAAAATTCCTTTATGTGTGGGAAAGGAAACACTGTTGTGTGTTAAAAATTGCAATTTTTGTAGAGGGCTCTGTACGTAAGTAAATACTGTCTCAACTTTTTTGCTTGCGGCATTTTTGATTTTCTAAAGCAAATTCTTGAAAAGCAACTATTTCTAAACAAAAAATGTCTCTTTAATCTTTTTTGCATATAAAAGTTTCCAGAAAAAAAACTAGTTTTTAAAATGCAGTGCACAGTACCGTGCGTGCAATCGTTTAAAAAACACTAATTCTCCTGGAAAACTGTTTATCCAAGCGTGATAAAACAGAAGGACATATTTTGGTAAAACTAGTCATAGCCAAAAATGCGGTAATTTGCTTCCTAAAATTAATAAAAGTAGCAAACAGAAAAGTCAGAGAAATATTTATGTGAAAAACTGCGAAAATGTATAAACAAAAAAAATTTTATAAAATAAATATATATAGTGAATGAGTTCGAGGCATTTTGGGAGACTTGAATTTTTTGTAAAAATATACCTCTTCCCCCTTATGAAATTTTCGACCAGAAATTAAAATTGGACAACCGTGTTTTTTGCGCTCATTGGGTTGCTTCCGACCTAAGAAGCTGCCCAATAACGAATATGAAGTTTTGGGGTCTATAATCAGAAAGATATCGTCCGTTAAATATCGCGACCGCTCTAAAACTGCTCAAAATAGACAGAAAATGTTGGTTATTTCGGATGTGAAAAGCCCGTCACATGTTTTAATAAGCTCGTTGCATTCCTCGCCTCTTTCCGGTGAAAATGATGTAGAGCTCGAGGTATTTTTGGAGACTTGAATTTTTTGGAAAAATATACCTCTTACGAGTAGTAACGTATTCGGTTTCGGACTCGAAGGTTAGGATGGGCGACTTGATTTTCCAAAAACGATTAGTTGAATACTCGTTAGATAGCTTGGTTCGGTAATCGTTACTTCGGATACGGATGAGTAACGAGTACTCGAGTAAAGATTAGTTACTTTTTTCCCACCACTGCACCTAATTTATTTTCCCTATTAAAAATTGCATCACCTGCATTGATCTGTAATCAAAGTAATTAATTGTGAAAAAAATTTCAACTAAGCTGCTTCAACCGGCAACTAAAACTTCCGTCCATCTCCCTGACTTGGTCAGTTTACTTTCGATAAGTCACGCCTCCTAAAACCGAATTAAACATGAAGAAAAAGGGTCATTTTCCTAAAGTTTGCACCCATGAAACCGTGAAACCAAAGCAGGTGGTGTCTTGATTGAAAACGGTGGTACCGCACAAGATTTTTCCGTTCGTCACGCCGCTCTGATGCCTTTAACCAGTAAGAACAACTGTCTTAGGCCAAAAGGCCATTTATCGGTTCGGTTAACAATGTTTGTCTTGTCTGTAGTTTATGGTAGTGACTAATTGCGAATGGGGTGGAAAATTGAAGTGCGGGCTAATTTCTTTACGTTCAATAAGAGGGCTGGGAAGTGCTCATTACACTCTTGAATGAACCGCAGCAGGAAATGAAAATTGCTCTTGATTTTTAAAGCAACTAAAGCAAACCACACAATTTTTTTAATAAAACAGGGAGTTTGTTAAGAAAACGATTTGTTGCAGCTTGAATTTTTATTCAACATCCTCGCGTATATGAGACTAAATTCAAAACGTCATTAAACAGCCATGGCCATGCTTAGCTTGGGATGAGGATTGTAGCCAACAATTTCAAAATCATCTGCAGTAAAGTCCTCAATAGTTTCCACTTTCCTCTTGATTTGAAGCGTGGGGAAAGGCCTAGGTTCCCGTAGGATTTGCTCTTTTAAGGGCTCCACGTGATTTAAGTAGACGTGACTGTCCCCCAAACTGTGGATAAACTCCCCAGGCTAAAACCACCCAAATCAGCACCACTCAATTGGTGTTTGAAAGCGATTACCTTGAGATCGGTGATATGGGCGATCATGTAAGTGAGCAGGGCGTAGCTGGCAATGTTAAAAGGCACTCCCAGCCCCATATCGGCTGATCTTTGATACAATTGGCACGACAGTTCCCCATTAGCAACGTAAAACTGTACAAGACAATGACAGGGGGGCAAAGCCATTTCAGGAATGTCTACCGGGTTCCAAGCGCACATAATCATCCTTCTATCTGTCGGTTTGTTTCTGATTGTGTTGATTACATGCGCCAGTTGGTCAATTCCTTTGTTTTTATAGTCAGCCCGCATTCCTTTGTACTCGGCCCCAAAGTGTCTCCATTGAAACCCGTAGATTGGCCCCAAGTCGCCCTCCTCTCGGTCTTTGAGTCCTACGGAGTCCAGAAATTCCCTTGTACTGTTGGCGTCCCAAATGTGCACGTTTTTGTCTTTCAGCTCGAACGCGTTGGTGCTGCCCCTAATGAACCAAAGCAGCTCCTCCACTACAGCTCTCCAGAAGACTCGCTTGGTGGTAAGCAGCGGGAAGACTTTGTCTCTTAAAGAGTATCTCATTTGAGCCCCGAATAATGAGTAGGTGCCCACGCCTGTCCTGTCTGCAGTTTTAACCCCGTTTTCCAGTATGAGCTTAATGTGGTTTAGATACTGGTGTTCCTCATGGGGCTTTGCAGCCCCATTAGCTGCACATTTTTGTTTGCATTCTTTGGAGAGTTGGGGGGAGTCTCCCACTACATTATTACCGACCAGGCTGCTATATATGAAAATATTTATGAATAATCATAGTCCAAGGAGGTGTATAAAACCCAATGATACAATTATTGCAGTTATATAGGCAATAGTAAAGTTTAGTCGGCTAAATGGAAAATGGGTTAAAATCAATTCAGTTTTGACTCACCAGGACATTTTGGCAGTTGCTCAAGTTGCAATATGGAATCGTGGACACTTTGGGAATAACTAAACGCTGAAACACTGTTCATTAGAGAGTAAATTTAAAAAATTATAAAGAAATAAACAAAATTCAAACTTTTAGGTTATGGCGTCGGTTTTTTGACGTTTAACCGTTAATGTGTCTGGGTTGAGTATGAGGAAACCTTTCCTACTTCTGACGTCATTGCATCTGGAAGAAGCCATTTGTGGTAAAAAATTAAAATTTAATGACGCGAAAAATTCCGAAAAACAGACACATTGCCGAAATGGATTAATTTCTGCTCTGCTTTTAATTAAAAATTATTTAGCTTTCTGTGACTTGGCTTTCCTGACGTCACACGCTTGGGACGGAAAGACACCTGCCAGATTTACTTCATCTTTCAAAAATTTCTGTTAATTTGTATTTTATTTGAAAAAAAGTGTAAAAATAAGGCGTTTTAAGCGGCTTTCCAGCTTTAAAAGTACACGATTAACGTTATCCGTGTTTTCTCATATAGCATCAATGCTAGTTTTAGGCCTTCGCGATTTTCTCGGGATAAGACAAAAGCGAAGCCCGATGAGCTGAGCAAGTATCCAAGGAAGCTCACAAAATGGTAAATTAATCAGCATATTGTGTATTTAATAGGACACAGTGTGAATATTTTATTTCTTTGCAGCTTCCAAGTCTAAACACTTGCCCAATAGACATAAGTGATAAGGTTTGATTTAGCCCTTCTCTGAACTGAACCTGAATGATTTCATTCCGATTGGCGTTCCTTTATAAAGGTGAGTCTAAAAAATGCGTGTACTTAAGCTATTCACTTACAATGGGACTGAGAAAAGGTTGCGTATCAACAGTTTTTTTTACGCGAATAGTAATAGGATAAGGCGCATCAGTACTCGATCAACCGTTGTAATTATTTAACATCATAGTAAGTCGCATCTTCAACGGTGAATTTTAGTGGTTCTGTGTATGTTGGTGTATGTGTTTAATATTCAAAAATCTTCAAACATCATTCGTTTAAGATCTTCAAAGGCCGTAGGCGTACGAGCCCTTATTTTAGCCGTTTTGTTTTAGCCTTTATATTCACTATAAGGTGCGTTATAATTAAAAAAAATAACTGCATTTTTGTGCCAAACAACAATCCCAAATTATGTAACTTGTTGCGTTCCATTCTCTATCGTTCTTGTATAAAATTCGTCAACTTTATACTTATCATTCGCCATTGCGCCACTTTCTTCCTATCAGAAACTTTTTTTTGGGTCGTTTCAATGATCGTCTAACGCTGCTTGCCCTCTAATAGAAACCAAATATATTTATGATGAACTTGCACATTTATTCGCTTAATTGCTGGAAAACATAACAAAAGCTTCACCTAAGTGTCCTATTGGCTTCTCTATGTAATAGTGCAATCTCAATTTTGGTTTCTTCGTGGAAATTGCTTAAGTTTTCAAAATAAGGCACATATAGGAGTAAAGAGCCTTGAATATCTAAAACCCAAAAGGTGATGAATCTTCAAGGAAATTGCCATTATTCACTCACCTTGATTAGTAGATTTACTTGCACATTTGCGAATGAGTGCAGTGTCATGGCTAAAGGCTTCTGAGCTCTAATGCAGACCATTTGTAGAATTCTCAGGGTTTTTGCAGGGTACGAGTGCCACTCGCCTTTGAATATGCTGCTGGCAACATTTTCACTCTGGAAGTTAACAATTTAGTTTTTTTTTAATTGTCGACATTTGGCGAATGTTAAATTGTCGAAGACTTTGCCTTTAAATGGCCGTAATATACACCATAGTGTGGACGAAATTATTCCACAAACTATTATATAATGTTCAAATGCTGGGTTCTTGTCCATAAAGAGTTAATTCATATTGTACTGATATTGAGTTACCACTGGGTATAACTATTGTAAGGGTTTTTCAAGCATTGACTATTTCTAAAGTAGGTAGTCCCTATCTATCTATCGATTTTTAAGCCCTATTATCAGTCAATTTTTGGATATAGGCCTCCAATTTCATATTCCACCCTTTTCTGTGTTGAGCTATGTTCGCATATTTATTTCCTGCGTGTTTCCTCAAATCGTCCGAGCATCGCATATGTGGTCTTCCTCTTCCACTCGTGTAGTTCCAAGGCCTCCAATGTGTTATTAATTTATTTTATTTATAATTATTTGATCTATTATTCTGTTATCTGGCACTGTGGCCTGTGAATTTCCCTTTTAGACTATGGTTTTTCTAGCGTCTGTTACTTTAGTGTCATTTCTTATCCACTCATTCCGATTTTTCTCTGTCTGCTTTATATTTAGCATAGATCTCTTTGCCAAGTTTGCCAAGTATATGTACCTACTCCTCTACCTGCTCTATTGTTTCTTTCCCTATTCTTAGCGAGCGTTTTCTTCAGTATTCGTAATAATTTTTGTTTTCTGAAACTTCATATTTAGACCTATTTTGGTTGATTCGGTGTTTTTTTTTTCTTCAATAATTTCCTTTAACACTAGTTTACTATGCGAGAATATTACTATGTCGTCTTCGTATCTTAGGTGGCTCATGTACCTACTTACCGCATATGTTAATACCGCGGTTTTCTAATTTCATTCTTTTAAAGATATGTTCTAGGGCTCGGTTAAAGAGTTTAGGGGATATTGTGTCTCACCCTGCCTTTTACCTCTCTTTAGGTGGAATGGTTCAGTACCGTCGTACATCTTAATTGTAGAATTTGCTTGTTTGTATATATTCGATAGTAGTTGGGAATAGTCAATTCTACTATTGTGTAGGGAATTAAATATGGTCAAGTGTTCAACGCCTATCGAAGGGTTTCTGAAAATCCATAAATGATACAAATGATATCCGATATCCATTAGCTTTCTATATTAGCACGTTCATGGTTAATAGGTGGTCGCAGATACTGAACCCTTTTTGAATCCAGCGTGTTCTCTGGTTTTGGTATCCGTTTAATTTTGTAGTTAATCTGTTATTTATCTCAAGGACCCGGACCGAAACGAAATAACTGTTGTGGCAAAATTTCAAATTTCGGTTCCGTTACGGTTCCGGTTTAGAAAATAATTTCTAATTTGGTTTCGTTCCGGTTCCGGTTTTTTTCGGTTCCAAAATCTATATATAACAACGAACGAGGACAAAGATAAATGCTACTCTAATTAGGAATCTCACGACCTTTTTCCTTGTATTATACAAGATAAAAGATGAGCAAACGATCCACTGCTTCATACGGTACTTCGGCTGGTTGTATGGTAGGGGGTAGGAGGACTAGCAACCCCACACAAGGATTGAAATGTAGGTAACATTAAATGGAATAAAATGAAATAAAGACTCTTTAAATGAAATAAAGACATTTTTCCGTAAGCGTGTGCGGCTTTGTTCCACTTTATAGGAATTTAAAATATTTTCAATTTTGTTAAGGGCTACAAATGAACCTTGTGAAGAAACTTCGTGCTGATCCCCATAAAAATTTTTGCTCTTAATCTTTATGTCTCAAAAAGGCTTCCATTTCATCGCTTGAAGATCGCGATGAAGAACTAGATGATTTCGTTCCATATCGTGTTGGTCAATGTCAGATTTAGAATTAGAAGAATTGCACTCTTAAGAACATCAGTCTAGTCCATAACGACTTTAAATGTGCTTTTGCTCTTTCTACTTGATTGTCGGCTAAAACTACCTTATACCAAAAAATTGTTATTTTGTGATTTATACAAGATCTTGTTATTTGGGACAACTAGTTTCTCCCTTTGACGGCGTCGCGGCGCCGACTATTAAAACGATTCCAGGAACTAACTAAAAGAAGTGCCGACCCTTTGTCGGCACATTAATAGTCACACCGCGGCTCACCAGAACACAGAAATAATTTTATATTCATTTGGAGTAGGGTAAATTATTATTTTCATTTGCTTCTAAAATGTAGAGTAATTTCTTTCAAGCCTTACAAGCAGAACCGAAATAAAATATTGCGGTTCCGGTTCAGCACATAACAGTGTGTTAATTTAAAATATGGGTTCAGTTTGGTTTCCGGTCCAAAAATACAAAACGGTTCCGTTCCGGTTTTGGGTCAATATCGGTTCCGGTCCGGGTTCCTGATTTATCTTTTAATATCTTTTTGTGAAGTAATATGGTTACAGCTTTGCTCCAGTTATCAGGAAATCTTTTTTCTCTAAGTATTTGATTAAGCAGCACCTAAAGTTCTTCGACAATTCTATTTCCATAACTTTGCAACATCTCAACTGTGAGTCCATCTCCAGGCGGTGATTTATGGGTTTTCATTTCTTTAATGTGTTTATCTCTAATTTTGTTATTTCGGGTTGTAGTTCTGAGTTTACATTTTGAATTTTTATTTTCAATTTATTCTGAATATTCTCCGGTGGTTTTAGTTTTGTTTTGTATAGAACTGTGTAGAATCGATGTAGTACGATATTATGATGTTTATAATTTTTCCTTTCTTAGTAATTTCTTATTTTTATTCTTTGCAATAATTCCCTCCACCTTTGTTTCTTGTATCTTTCGTTTGTGTTCCTTAACGTTTTATCTGATTGTCTTATTTATTTGTGCATATTCGATTGAATTTCTATTATTTTTTTGTACTAGGTCTTTTCGCTTTTTCATACGAGTTTTTGTTTATTCTGTAATACAACTTTCTCTTTTATTATATGTTTGTGCTAATTCATGTCCTACTTCAATTAATGTTTAAGTTAATTCATTTAAGTTATTATTGGTTTTATTTATATTTTAATCCAGCTCCTCTTTTATTCTCCTCTTATATATTTATACTATATATAATACTTTTAGCTTTATACTATATATAATACTTTTAGCTTTTACTTATATTATTACTTTTAGCACTGTACATCTTGTATTATTGACTTTTCTGATGATTAGTATAATTAATTTCATTTTGTGTTCGCTCATCAGGGATTAACCGTATCCATTTCCTTTGCGGCTTTTTCTTCTAAGATCAGTTCATTGTATATAGTTGTTTTTCTTCTAAATAATTTACCAAGATATTTTCTCCCTCATTTCATACGACATATCCAAAATCGCCAATTCTCGTCTCTTCGTGATTTAATTTGTACAAATGTTAGCGTTGAAGTCTCCTTCTATCATAGTTAGTTGACTTTTATTTTCTTCCATCACTCTTGGGATTTCCTGATAGAAATTATCAGGCATTTCGTGGACGTGGGTGGACGTAGGAGAGTAGACTTGGATGATTTTTGGAGTTTCTCTTTTAACTTTAGTACTAGATAGGTAACTCTGTCTGATATGTCATTGAATAGCTTGTTTATGCCGTTTGTGGTGTTTTATTTTGTTATCTATGATGAATCTTACTCCATAGTTTGATCCATCTTTATTGCTTTGGTTGGATCCGATCCCTTCAAAGTAGTTACTATTGAAGCTTTTTCCATAAAAAATGAAGCAGGCAATTTTCAGTGAACAGAGCGCCCAATCAACGTCTTGTTATGCATTTTAAAGTATTTTTTTCAATTTTGACCACGGATTCTAGAAAAGTTTAGAAGAAATTCCAAAATAAACTAATTTATTTATAACCGAAAAATTGTAACAGACAAATGAAGGAAGTTCGGAAGGCAACTTTAATATCATTTTATAGAAACAAGCGAATCAGGGGGTTAAACAGAGTGCTAAAACTGATATTTTCTGGCTTTTTCCGCCAGATTTTTATTGGCATTTTCAAGTTTGTTGATTTGAAACAAACTGGTTTCTCACAAATAGTAAAACATGCCATTTATTGCTGTTGGTTCAGTTGTTTTCTTTATATTTAGGTTTGGTCAATTTTTTCTTGTCTTTTTCCATTTGTATTGTTACCGTCACCTCAAGTGCGAATATTTTTCAGAATGTTTTATCACCATTTAATTAGCCGAGCTTTTTACTTCATTTAATGGAGAATATTATTTCAGTCAGATTATGTATGTGTCATGATTTTTCTCAATTCGAAGAAATTTTTTGCTCTTCATTTTTAGTTATGAAATCGTTTTAAATTTTGCGACATGCGCTGCAAATATGTATTTTTCTTACAGAAAAAGAACTGGTTAAGTTTGTGTCTTCGATTTGTATTTCCTCAATTTTTACTAATTTTTTGCGCCACAATTTATTATAGTTTCAAGGAAGTCCCATTCCTCAAGGTTTATTGTGAGAGTTTCGTGGAACGCAAGTTTGCCTCACATTCTTAAGCAATTTTGCAAAAAAAATAGTTAAATCTTTTTTTTTTAGTTTAGCATTGTGTAGACATTATAATATTTTGCAACAGCTTTTTAAAGTCTCAATTATTCTTTCCATTTTTCCTCTTATATTTATTTCTTCACTTAAAAGAATATTGGCGTTTTATGCCATACTTTTTGACGGTTGAAAGCCAACATTCGCTTCGAATCTGAAGAGTAATTGTGAATTTCTATATACATTTTTAAAACTCTTTGCAATTAACCCAAACTTATTGTTTTTCTATTTGTAAGAATGATTGCTTTAAAGCTCTTTTTAGAAATTTATGATGCATTTTTTTTCAAGAGGCAATTTTTTGTGCTTTTTTTTTAAACATTCCCGTGCACGCTTTTGAGGTTTTTTCAGGATTGAAAAGGTCTTTTTTAAATTGTCTTCTAAGTTACCACTGCTATTACTTATTTGCACCTAAAAAATGAACAAAAACGTTTAATATTTTACATTTTGGATTATCTTTTTTTAAGCAGATAGCATTTTTTTTTCTGAATCAACAAGGAAGTTTTGTATTTATCAACTTAGAGGGACATATCTTGTTATCACATTAACCAAGAGTCTTCCGCTCAACTTTCACTAAACATCTAAATCTAATTACTTCTGAAACACACACATTATTCTAACTTTCAAGTCGCTATATCAACCTGTACCAACCTCAATGGAAATTGCATGTGCAGCTCGATAGTTTAAAATTAGTTGGGTGGTTAAAGTGATGAAGTAGCTGAATACTGGTACTTGTTGTAATGGGGGCAACTAAAATTTAATATATTTAGCTCATACAATGATTGGGAATGTATCATGGCTTACCTTAAAAATTTGGTAAGCTACTAGAGACAGTTGAAACGAAGAAACCAAAAAATTTATCAAGGTGTATAACTTGATGGAGTCGTTGGTTCTTTTGACGAAGCTGGAACCCAACGTGTAAAACGCAATTTGCAATAGAGATTTCTAACTTCCGAACGAAACCTAGTTGACTTACTCTATTATCTTTGCGTGTTCCTGTATCAGAAGTCTCAGTAAAACAAACTGAGCTTGTTCTTCAGTGACTTCATAAGCCATTTCTATTTGCCTGCTGTATTTCAAAAAGTGCACGAAACAATGTTGTAGGATTTTTAGTTTAGCTGCTATAAACGTTAGAATGCTTAAGTAAAAAGCCCCGCAGTGCACTATATATGAATAACCAAACCTAAAAAGCAAAATAATCAATTTTTTATCCCATGGTGCAAAAACTTGTCTCAACTATTCGAGCTTTAACACACTCGCTTCTAAAGCAAGGTTTATTTCACTATTCTGCTATTGGCTAGGGATTGACACTCAAATGGACGCAGACTATTTGCGCCATGGTTACTGTTTAACCTTCTTAACTTCCAGATCTATCAGTCTTAATAATTACTATTAGTTAGAGGCTGGTAATATTACTTACAAACAGCCAGTAAATTGTATTAAATAGGCTGCTGAATAGTGACGATCTGGATCAAAGGGAAACCAGGAAAATATTATGAAGTAATGGTTTTTAACTCCCGTAACGTTATTAAAACCCAAGGGAATTAAAGCGTTGCTCACTAGAGGAGTGACAAAATATAGACTAATTCCTGTAGTGCCCATAATGGTGTAAAACAAAACGATTTTCCGGTTTTTCTCTGAATTTTTCGTGTAAATTTCCGCAAAATCTCGATCGTTACTGTCGAAAATTTGTCGCTCTGAATCGGCTATTTCATGCAGCAAATCCTTGAATGTCTGCGATTTGAACAGCAAAACCTGCAACATTTTATAGTGTAATTTGGCACTAATTTTAAACGGAACTACCTTATAAGCATTGCTGACGTATTCAATTACAATTGCCATACTATTGGCTGTTATCAAGTAATTGTTGCTCCAGGTTAGCATTGCCATGGTCAGTCCGCTGATGTTGAACGCAATGTAATAAACGAAAGTGATCCAGAAGTATGTTTCGTAAAGTCTTTTTTTAAAGCCTTGGGCCTTAATGGGCCAGATTCCCAGAAGCAACATGGTTTGTCTGGCAAATTTCATGTGAATGCATGTTTCTACAAAGAGTAGTTATAGTTTTTCTAATGTAATTTGGCTTTGAAGGCCAACAAACACAATTTTTCTTACCAGGCATTTTGAAATCACAGCAACTGCAGCTGAACTAGTTAGTCGCTGTTTCTCACCTATTAATATCAGTTAATTGTTTCCTTAGAACTAGTAATTAGCCTAATTGCTGGACGATTAAATATATAGAGGAGAGATTTTCTGTGTAATTATGCATTGGAAATTGTGATCAAATGCAAAATTAAAAAGTATGTCGGTTCCTGGGGTTCTTTGGCGTTTCTGGATTCTGATGGTTTTTGAAATGCTCTTTTGAGTGAAAACGCTTCATCCTTTTTGGTATTGCCAAAATTATTTGCTATTGCCGGACATGCATAGAAAGCCCACTTATACACTTGCGTGCGTAGAAATCGGCCCACTGTAAACTTTTGACTTTAACTATATTTTAAAAAAAACTATTCATCAGATCAAAAAAATAAATGTGCTGTTTGAAAAACAATTTAATATGCTTTAATGTGAGTATAAATTTATCAAGAAGGCTTGTCGTTTATATGCGTAGCAACCGGTAAACCAATGAAACGTGTTTATGTGATGATTGTAACGAAAATAAAAAAATTGTGAAATATTAAAATTATTGCGTTTGCAACTGAAATTTGCATATTAATTCGTTTTTGATAATCTCAATAGTGTTTAAGTGTGTTAGTTTAATGCATACTACACCACAAAAAGCGGGCCAAGTTATTGCTTTACTCGAAAATGGACTTAGTTAGCGAGCTGTAGGATATGACACGCGTAGCGGTTCGAAGAGTGTGCAAACGTTATGAGGAGACTGGATCCTTTCAAAGGCGACCTGGAACAGGCAGAAGGCGGTTTACAACCGCTCGTGATGACCGCTTTATTGTGTCAACAACATTAAGAAATCGTCACTTTATTGTCGTTCAAGTACAAGTACAGCTCCGTGAGGTGCGAAGAGTGGCTATGAGTCAGTGGATAGTAAGACGAAGACTGCAGGAAAATAACCAGACCCCTAAAACACCTGCGATTGGTCCAAAACTTACTCCAGCTCATCGGCGAGCACTCCTGCGTTTTGCATGGGATCATCTGAATTGGACGTTAGAACAATGGGGATCTATTCTGTTCTCAGATGAGACCAGAATATACCTCCATGGTAGCGACCGAAGAAGGAAAATGCACCGAAGACCAAGAGAGAGATTTGCGGATTGCTGCTTTGAAGAGCGGAGTGCTTATGGACGTGGTTCCTGTATGATGTGGGGTGCAATTTCTAAAGGAGCACGAACCGATCCTGAATTCATTCGTAGGGGCGACCGTGTTCACGGAAGAAGAGGTTTAACGGCTGTTAGATATATCGAGGAGATTTTAGCAATTCATGTGGTACCTTACGTCGACTACATTGGAGACGAATTTACCTTTATGCATGATAATGCCAGGCCGCACACCGCAAGAATCGTGCAAGATTACATTGGAGAAGTGGGTTTTCGGGTTATGGAGTGGCCAACATACAGTCCTGACCTAAATCCGATCGAACGCTTATAGGATGAGCTAAAACGAATAATTGCAGCTAGACTTCATACCCCAAACTCGATCCCAGAGCTTATTGTTGCAGTAGAAGAAGGGTGGTTTAACATCCCTCAAGAAACAATAGCCAACTTGATTAGATCTATGCCTAATCGTATGAGAGAAGTTATTAGGGAAAGAGGAGGTCATACCCATTATTAAAAAATGAAGTGTTAAGTTTTAAATTGCCAATAACCCTATTTACGTTAACAATAAAAAAGCTTAATTTGCTTAATGCATTAATTTCACTATGTTAAACATAGGATTTTCACAATAATTTATACTCACATTAAAGCATATTAAATTGTCTTTCAAACAGCGCATTTCTTTTTTTGATCTGATGAATAGTTTTAAAAACATATATAGTTAAAGTCAAAAGTTTACTGTGGGCCGATTTCTATGCACGCAAGTGTATAACTTGTGGAAGTTTGACATTTTGTTTGCTCATTAATGCCATTGATTTGCAACTTTCTTCTTGTATAGAATTGTCTGCTTTTGTTTACTGTTTCTTCTATTTTGTTCAGTTGTTTTTCCATATAGGTCTTGATAGTCTGGATTTTGCAGGAATAACACCCTCAGCAATATTTGTATCGAATGATTACCTATGAAGCGAAACGGTCTAAGTTCGAAAAGTTGTCTTCAATTCTTGCTTGTTTTCACTTGAAATTGTTCATATTTAGCAAACTAAGCTGCTCTTTCCAATATCTCCTCTATTCCTGAATCAATACATTTTTACAGTAACATTTCTATCCAAACCGTTACCCACATTCATTATTATTTCCTGTCCATTTTTGTATCCATTAAAATTTCCTGCTTTGATGAATAACATCGGTTTTATGTGATTGCGTTATCCACTAACAGACAAATTGACGCTGTTTTCGCGATGGCTTCAATTTAGTTCACTGAAGTTAATAAGCTGAGATCAAGTATTAGCTGCAGGGATATTTTATTTGTTACATTCTGGATATAATCAGTTTTAAAATGCGCTATAGATTTAAATTTGATACCATTTCAAAATACGTGTTAATCGAACTTGCCCCAAGCATTCCTTTTTAGTTCAATCCATTTTTCGACTTATGCTTCGCATGCTTTTGAGTGCTATTTTAATTTGTTAACTAACGGTTATTTGTACTGTTTCGAATTTTAGCATTTGCGCGATCTTTTTATTCCAGGCCTTTTTACTTCAGTCATTTATTGACCTCTCGTTAAGGGTGATTACATCATTCATCAGATGAATTATCACTTAAGTGAATGTTCTTTTCTCCATGATCTGTTGAACGTAATTGTGATCCTTGAACTTCGATTAACTTGTGATCATTTGCTCGATAAATTCAGAAAAAGAAGCTGATTAGTACATAATGATCTTTTAATGCGTGGAAACAAACCATTTTATTGCATAAGGTTCTGGTTAAAAAAATAACGTTTTAATCTTAACTTTAAATCCTTTTTGGAAAGTAGCTATTTTAACATTACCTACTTGGATTGTTTTCCGTCAGAGCCAGTCGATGTATGGGGTAACTTTTGGTCACTACTCTGGTCATATGCCTACGTGAAATCAATGGCTCAAAATAGATTCTATTTAAAAAAGGCAAACATTAGTGCTTTATAGGTGTATAAACTATTCCAGTGAAAAGTTTTTCATATATGAAAACTTCTCGATAACTGTCTCGAAAGTTCATTTTTTTATCGAGCGAAGTATGTGTTTTTGAACCACAAACAGCTGATTTTTAGCCCAAAAAATTATCCTTACCGAAGCACTAACTGCAATTTTGCAAAATACGTAATCTTCAAGGTTTTTTTTTTTCAAATATCTTCGATAAAAATCTGTGCGATAGGACATTTATTTTTAATTTTAACATTTTAATTTTTTTTTACATTTAATTTGTTTACTAAGTAATTTATATGTTTGCCCCAATTAAGGAATTCATCAATTTTTATCCCTAGGAAATTGATGTTTTTCACAATTTTTTCTTCCTCGCCAACTGAGTGCAGGGGAAAGGCGGCCAAAACGGGTTATTTAAGGTCTGAAGTGGGATTTTAAAAAAAAAATTTGAAAGTCTACAAATAAGGCAATATCATGGTTATAGTACTAACTATCCTATTAATAATACTTCAACTTAAAAGGAGTACACGTTTCGCTTATATTTCCAAACGATAGAAAACAATGCAACTGTCCCCATTATGCCCGTCGTATAGGGCAAAATCGGGTACGATACACAAACAAGCACTGCTTCATCATCTTCACCTTGTACACCTGCACATGAATTGTGAGCCCATTTATGGCAACTGGAATAGCCAATCCATCCCTCTGTGGAACTGGAATAAAACTCTCCGCAGTACAAGCAGTCAGTGTTACTGTCTTCGCTTTCTGAATCTAAGTCTACTTTTTTAGTTTTTGTCTGTTTAGATTTCTTGATTGTTTGTGATTTGCTGTGATTATCTGCTATCTTTATTTTTACTGATTTCATCTTGATAGACTGACGTTTTCCTTGGGTCAATTCCAGTTGTGTTTTATAGGGTGAGGGCGTTAAAATGGCGGTTTTGCCCCTTTTCCTTCACACCCGTTTCTTGGATTGATTTATTTTAGGCACTGCTAAGATCGCTTTGGGGCTTATAAACTCAAAACTAATGTCACTTTCTTGAGACGATCCTGGTTGAGGCTTGGGAGTATCATTTCTAATGGACGGTCCTCTTGAGGCTCATGCGTCTTCTCGCTAATCGACTGTACAACATGTTGGTCCCTGTCTTGTTGAATAGGTTCTACTTGACTTTCGGATGCGCTAAGGTCCATTTCTATGTCAGTTGAAGCTGATGGCAAGAAATCTGCTTCAGAAAAAATATCCACAGGCCACACTCCAGTTGCTTTAAACCCATTTATTGCAGTAACCATTGTAGCTGCTCTTAAATATGCGGCCCTGAATAAGGAGGAAATTTGCTGGAGTGTTACTACTCGTCCAGGATTTGTTCGAAGCCATTTTCTTACTTCGTTCGTCATAATATCTACTTAAAGGCTTCATAAATGCAACGTCTAAGGCCTGAAGATGATGCGTGCAGTGGGGTGGAATACATAACATTACCACCCAATTTTCCCTAACATAATTAAATACGTCTGGATTTTTCGTATGTGATGAGTGGCCATTTAGCAGAAGCAGAACCGGTGAATCTTGTGAAGCTCTAGAATACTCGACAAACTTCTTAAACCATGAAAAAAACAATGTCTTATCTATCCACCCTTTTTCATTTAGCTCCTTTTTAGTTTCTCTTCTTTACGTTTTCACTCAGGTCCACAACTTCGTTAATTCCTCTTCTTTCACTCTTATTTGCGTTTAAAGATTGTTCTTCCTGGTTCATGTCTTCACACTCTTCACCATCTTTTGAGGAGTTGCTTTTGTCCAAAATTCCAAATTCAAATGTTTCGTTGTTGGTGATAGAAAAATTAAAATAATTCAACTTAAAAAAGAATTTTAAAAATAGTGTATAAACGTACGGTGTTTGTTCTTTACTTCTTCGTTCTTTATCTTCTTCGTTCTTTATCGTTCTAAATTTTTTTATTTAATATTTGACCTCGAAGGCGGCAACAAAAATTTGAGTTCTGAGAATCACCTCTCAACACTAACTTGAGTTGCCGGTACGCTTAATAATACTTGGGCAAGCATGTATAACTCGGGATTAAGCTCATTCTTTTTCTTCCAGGGAATAAAAAATCCTTTTATTTCTCCGTAAGCGTATGCAGCTTTGTTCCACTTTATAGGAATTTAAAATATTTTCAATTTTGTTAAGGGCTACAATGAATCTTGTGAAGAAAATTCGTGCTGATTAATTCCTTTTAAAAATGTTTGCTCTGAATCTTCTGTATCTCAACAAGGCTTCCATTTCATCGTTTAATGAAGAACTAGATGATTTCGTTCCCATATCGTGTTGGTCAGGGTCAGATTTAGAATTAGAAGAATTGCACTCTTTTAAGAACATCAGCCTAGTCCATAACGATTAAAAATGTGCTTTTGCTCTTTCTACTTGATTGTCGTCTAAAAATACCTTATACCAAAAAATTGTTATTTTGTGATTTATACTAGATCTTGTCATTTGGGACAACTAGTTTCTCCCTTTGACGGCGTCGCGGCGCCGACTATTAAAACGATTCCAGGAACTAAATAAAAGAAGTGCCGACCCTTTGTCGGCACATTAATAGTGACACCGCGGCTCACCAGAACACAAAAACGTAATTTTATATTAATTTGCAGGAGGGTAAGTCATTATTTTCATTTGCTTATAAAATTTACAGGAATATCTTTCAAACCTTACAAGCAAACCCGAAAAAAAAACCGAAAAATCCGAAATGAAATATTTCGGTTCCGGTTCAGCACCTGTGTGCACAGCAACAGTGTGTTAATATAAAATATGGGTTCAGTTTCGGTGCCGGTCCAAAAAACGGTTCCGTTCCGGGTCCCTGCCTCTAACGCCATACAATTCAAATTTTTTAATAAGAAATTTTTCTCAGTGCAATCGTTGGCCTTTGACAATTCCAAAAATATTGCCAGTAACATTCCATCCTCTTCGAGATGCTCAAGAACTAATTTTGAATGTTGGAAAATTGCCGTTCCCGTGAATTTGTATAATATTTGTATAACCATGTTAATATTTGTTAAATAAAAAAAAATCAGCAATTTTCCACACATTGCCAGTTATGAAAAGTTTGGAAAACTCTGGCAAAAGTCTTATTGGTACATAATTCTTCTGGATACTACTCTAGGATTACTATTAGTTTTGTATAGAATCTCATTACATATTGTCCACATACACCTCATTTTATCATAGGAAGTTTTAACTTTAGTATTATATTCTTCAGATCGTACTGTCCTTAAAATAGTGTTATATTCTACTTTGGCTCTATTACTCTTACTCATTTTATATTTACTATCTTGGATACCCTTTTTGCCATAGTATTTAATTTTTTTTTTGGTTGGTACATATCCATATTAGCTTGAGTGGAAAACTTTGATAAAATAATATAAGGAAATCATTCGTGTGTTTTTCATTCATTCAACTCCTTGCTTAGTAGCTGATTCCTGCGTCCTCAGGGTCAATGTCTTGGGTTGTTCCCTTATTGAACTTTAAAAATATTTTAAACATTGTATTATGTTGATCATGACATTGTCATTTATTTTTTTGTATATTCTTTTTTCCTGACTGTACTTTAATTCATTCCAATGTATTCCTGGGTTTTCAGTCAATTTTTATTGTTACTAATTATGGTGTTATGTGATGAGCCCTGCGTTTCGTCCCGGGTCTACCTATTGGACTCGTCAGTAAGTCTTAGGTAGACCCTGCCTTATACGCCAGACATATATATATATATATATATATATATATATATATATATATATATATATATATATATATATATATATATATATATATGGCAGGGTCTACCTAAGCCTTACTGACGAGTCCAATAGGTAGACCCGGGACGAAACGCAGGGCTCATCACATAACACCATAATTAGTGACAATAAAAATTGACTGAAAACCCAGGAATACATTGGAATTGTCATTTATTAAAGCTGTGTTCTTGAGCAGTATGATCTGAAACATGTGCATCCAAAACTGGACTTTTTTCTCACAACTAAACTAAATCACTTTGAAAATCAGTACTTTTCAACAACAGTTATGACAACATTTTTTTTCCCTCAAAATTGATGAGAGAATGTTTTCCATGCATTCTAGAAGTATTTGTTCATTACTGGAAGGATGTCTGTATATATTGCAATGAATATTAGCTGACGTTCTATAGCTCAACATTCAAACAATCGTTTCACTGATGTATTGTTTAGTTTCTTCTGTGACTTACACCAGAAGAACTTGTAAATGTCACAAGCATCTTACATTTAGGATTCATCATCATCATCAATCGGCTTATTGAAGTCCACTGTTAGACAGTTGGTACTGACGCGTTTCAAGTCGTCGGTTCATCTGGTGGAGGGGTGCCCTTTATTTCTGAAGGCTTCCGATCTAGGCCTCTATTCAAGAATTCGACTTGTCCATCTGTCAGCAGAAGATCTCGCAATGTGTCCTGCCCAGTTCCATTTTAGTACAGTTATTCTCTGTACGACGCCTACAACTCAGGATCGTCTCCGGATTTCAGTATTTGGTATGTGATCCTTGAGAGAGATTCCCATCATTCATCGTTCCATCGCTAGTTGCGTAACTCGTATTTTCTTTATTGTCCGTTTGGTCAGTGTTAGGGTTTCGGATCTGTAGGTAAGGACTGGAAGGACACACGGGTTAAAAACCTTTCTCTTTAGACAGTTAGGCAACTCTGCCTCGAACACATATTTCAGATTCCCATATGCAGCCCATGCAAGCCCTATTCTTCGACGAATTTGTAGGGTCTGATTATCTCTTCCAATAGAAATCTCGTGTCCGAGTTATTTAAAGGATGTATTTTGTTCCACTCTGATACCGTCAACGTATATCTCCTCACCGAGCACAAGGTTTGTCATGATCTTGGTTTTGGGGAAATATATTTTAAGTCCCACTTTCTTTGACTCGTCATTAAGATTTCTTAACATTGAGAAGGCATCGTCCAATCGTTCGGCTATGAGGACTATATCGTCGGCAAATCTTAGGTGATTTAGTCTTTCACCGCTTATATTCACATCTAAGTTGTCCCAGTTTGTTTGTTTGAACATGTATTGGAGAACAGAATTAAAAACTTTTGGTGAGATGGTGTCACCCTAGCAGACGCCTCTTTCAAAATTGAATTTGTCAGTATTGTCGTGGAGTCTGCCACATGCAGTAGCATTATAATAAATAATTTTGACAACTGTCGAGTACCGATCATCTATTCTGCAGTCTGATAGAGCCTTCAGCATTGTATGTTGGTATACTGAATCGCATGTTTTCTCATAATCCACGAAGATAAGTACAAGAGGCCTATTGTATTCCACACATTTTTCAATAAGGTTCTTCAAAACCTGGAGGTGGTCAACCGTTGCGTAGCCTGCTTGAAAACCAGCCTGTTCTCTTGTCTGATACAAATCTAGTTTGTGATATAGTCTTTTCGTAATTATTTTAGTAAAGAGCTTACATACGTGTCACAGGAGACTTATGGGGCTATAGTTTCCGATATTCGTTATCTCACTCATTATTATTATTATATATTTATTATACATTTAGGATTATTCCCAAGCAATTGTGGTTAACACTGGCCACAGAGTTTTCAAGAGATTGAAAGTTTTGGTGTATGATTTCCCCTACATTTCTTGTTCCAAGGAACTTCTTCTAAGGGTTCTACAAATTGCACCATCAGAGCCAGGTGTGTCGAGGAGTCATGGGTAACACTGGGTTGAATTTGGTTCGGTGGCGCTTTCACAGCACATTTTGCTTAGAACTGTAACTGAATACGGGTAAACTGAGATGCTGTTCTACGTTTTACGGTTTTGTTTTAGATGGCACCACCATGCGGTGTTGCAGAATACATACGTTTTCTTTTGTTGACATGATATATTTACCAGGCCGATAACTGTTGGCGAAACTTGCAAGTTTCGCGCTTCGAACATAGGGGGCGAAAAAAACTTGGTTTCAAAATCTGGCTTGTCAATTACGGTTGTGTGCCGATGCGTACAGACGCGCTGTAAAAGTGTCGTTCAACTCAGGGTTACACAGGTCTAGTGTCGAGGATTATATTTGATTGATATGGTTTCGGTACTCCATTGAATTTATAAAAAAGTTTCTTTATTGTTGATGTGTTGTTTATATCTCCCCAATTTTCTTCGATGCCCCGGGCAATTAATATTCGGTATGAGTAGACTCCCCTTTTTTTAACTTAATTTTTACACAATTTGGACATGCTAATAGTGATTCCTTACACTACATGCTTTCCTGTTTTTGTTCACAGTAAAAGCAGGGTATTTGTCGAACTTGTTGTTTCAAAGACATGGGCGCGTTCTCTTTGTGTTTAAGCGCTTAATTTTTTGTTCATTCGAAACGCGATTTATTGATGGCATGGGAAAATAAAATACTGCTGGATTCGTTCTCTAATGATTAAATTCGTCGGATTTAATTAATCTTGTGTTTTGACGATTTGCTTTGAGTGAACGTTAGACATGAATAAGAAGAAAACTTTCTGATTTAGCCTTTAATTCGCAATTGGGTTTTAAAACGAGCTAATGTGAGCTAGTGCTCTAGTTATGATTAATATTTTTCTCCAATTTGCAATGTCAGAAGTCGGTAAAATGGTGATAATATTTAAAAGAGTTGCTATTGAGTGCTACTGTTGCACTCTAGTTTGTTTGATCAATTGATAGTTTCTCCCCTTCTAGAGCTTTTGAGACACTTTTAGTTACATTTTCTTTGATGGCTCTTAGGCAGTCTGGAGTAAAAACGATTATTCTTTTCATATGTAGCTTAATTTCTACTATGATTTTATTATTAGTATTCGGTGAGTGAATTATAGTAAAATAAAAAGGTTGCCTCATTACAACGTGCAAAGACGTTCCGAAATTGTAAATTAAGATGGAAAGCGTCGGTCTTTTTGCTGTTTTAACTCATTGTTGCAAATAATCATTACGTGCCATGTATGTCCAGAAATCGTTAATAGTCAGACATCTTAATATTTTGATTCCACTTTGAGAAAATTTCTAATTCGATATTCTAAAGCCTTAATTTAAATCTAAATTTAGAACCCAAAACTTGATATTGTTAGCAAATTTTCATACATCTTAAGCCATCTTCTGGCTTTTATTAGAGATCCGGTAATGCGGGTGAAACTTGAATAAAGGTATGAAACACGATTTGTTGGCACAGGGAAACTTATGGGAAAACTTGCAAGATGGCTCTGGCCCATAGTGAGGCAATGCAGAGCGTAATTTAAACTGAACTATTTTAAAGTGAAAGCAAATTAAAACGTTTTAAAACATTGTCATGTTTTAATTAAGCTGTTTCAAAATATTCATCTTTAATAAAGATAAACTTATAAATATTGCAAAAGACAGCATTTGTTTGAATTCTGTTTGAAAGCTACCAAATTAAAATTATTCAAATAAAAATTCAACTGAAGAAGTAAAAAGTTTTCGTTAATGATTAGTATCTTTATCTTTAATGTAACGTAAGAATATTAGAATGTAGCCGCTTTGTGCAGAAAGTGGCAGATGTTGAAGGTGAGAAACTGGGCTCTTAGTTACACATAAAACTGGTATCCAGAATCACCTTAGTATAAAAAGGGGTATCATTTCAGAAAAAGTGGACGCAGACATGACGTACGAAGGGATTCCATTAGACTGTTTTTTTTCAACGCAATTGAGGAGTGTTTTGACAATGAAACCATATCGTAATAATGAAACATATAGTCACAGCTTTTTGATATTTTTATCAAAAATTTACATCTGAAATTATATTTTCATTATCATAGCCGCTCTTATATCGGAATAAAATTTTATATAAATAAACAATTTTTTAACCGAACATTTGATCATTTAGATAGTTGTTGTAAAATAACGTTGGCATTCTATCTTCAAGTGTATTTAACATTCTTCAACGCCTTCCTTCGTTTAATCATACTTGAAAACTTTCTAATGGTAAGTACTCTCTCAAGACTTCAGTTCTGAATCACCCAGTATAGTTCAAAGCTCTGATGATAAATCGATTCCACTCGAAATGTATCATGGAAAATGGAAACAAAAATGTAGGTGCTTTCACCATTTTCAACAAAGAACTATCCATATTCTCCTTTTATTTCTACATCTTTTATACGCTTTTATTTCGTCCTTAGCCAAGCCATAAATCGCCAATAAATAATTAACAAACTCCCTCGCGATGGCAAAAAAAGAAGAAAGAACAACTCCTTGGTCCATTATCTGCTCGGTGCCATTATTTATAGATGGGAGGTGATTTTTCAATGGGCCAAATAAACACATTTCCGGAGAGGATGCGTTCATCCATCAGCGGATCTAAGTAATAATGGAGAGTTTTCGGATCGAAGTCGTAGTTGGAATTTGCCAGTCCTTTGCTCAAGCTGCTTTAAATAGATCAGAAAATTACATGATTTTGAAATTTTTCTCAATGTTGGCGATTTTACTCAGACCTAAATTACCTAAACTCGCTACTCTTCAGCTAACATGCAATGCACTTACAACTAGTTTATTGATAAGGAAATGGGTGAAAACTATTTTTTAATGAGGTCTAGCAGCTGTGCAGTCTTCCAGCTGCTTCTACTGAATCAAAAGAAAGTTACCTTAAATGAGCCGTCCACATCTTCTTTACGGTGTCCCGGCGCTAAAACTCCGTAATTCCTATCGAAGTTTCTGTATTGTTGAGCTGTATCGGTGGAAATGGAACTAAATTAATTTCACTATCGGCCGGATGAAAGACGAAGGAAAAAGCGAATTATTTGCGAAATTAAGTAAGAAAAGGGCGATACTTATCGCTTTAAGTATCTGCGGTGGAAAGGAGGCATTCCGCCTACGTTGGCTGATAAATCGCACAACTCATGAGTTTCCTCAGCCATAAAAGTTATGCAAAATTATGTATGGGCTTTGCATTTAATCATGCAGTCGCTCTACAGAAACCAATGGAAAAGTTTCTCAATGTACGAGTATATATTTAATTTAATTCCGGTTCCAATTAGTTAGTAAAAACGCTCAAAAGATTTGAAAACCGCCGAACTCCTTTGATCCGAAGCCTTGGTGGATATCGCGTTCATCTGGATTGCATTGAAAAGTTGATTAGGCGTCGCCCCGGGACGCCTTCCTCAATCAGATACCATTGAGGGCCTCTAGAGTCAAGGGCTGACTAGGGCAAAGATACCAAAAGCGATAAGACATGTCTTAGAATCCATAATCAACTCATCTAGGTGAACTTGGCTACGACTATTAAGCTGATGGAAGGGTGTTAGTTGGTGGTTTGCAGTCAATTTTGAGGATTTAGTGATGTTGGGTGTCTGTCTTTCATTAGAAGTTTTAGTTTGTTTGCAGTTTGCTCTAAAAGGAGTAGCTGAGGCTTAAGTGGCGTTTTTTTAATTGTGAAAGGTTTGAGTAGTTTTTCCAACATCTCATTTTACTGATTTTTCGTATTGTTTCAAATGAGCTGTGTTTTGTTTAATTTTTTTGCTTTTCAGGAAAATTATTTAAAGTTTTCGTTTTAATGCTTTTTAGAGTAAGTAATCCTCTTATGTGTCTTTGATTCATTTTCAATTTCTTAAGTAATAGAGAGGGGTTTCGTGCAAAGCTTCATGATTTTTTTGATTAATTGTGTCAATAATTGCAGTTTTAATTACTTTGCTCATTGCTTCAAGATCTCATGTTTTATGAATTTTCAAACTGCATACAAACCATATGGGCTGGTCGGAAACGAGTGGAAACTTTAAAGCTTCACCTTCAAACTTTTCTTTGACTTTTATGTATGAACATTCTGAAGTATTTTTTCAAACTGAGGCATTTTTGGCAGTTTTAGATTTTCGTATTATGTATTATACTTTAACGTTTCTTATATCTGTATGCGAGAAATACGATCTCCGGCTAAGTTTGGCTCGTTTTTAGATTTAAGTTAGGCTCGATTCCCTCTACTATCGAACATTTTCGCATTCTACGGTCGCTAGAGTTTTCTTCTGTAGACAATTAAACTGTGTCTCTTATTGGCCTTTCATGATGAAGATGGTTGCCTGTCTGTTCAAAACTGCTTTATCGTCTTAGAAAGCTCTAGGTTTTTCACTACTAATTCTATTATAAATTATATCTTTGAAAGCTTAAATTGTTCATTGGAAGATATTTAGAAGAACCTTTTCCATGTGTTTCAAATCAGCCTAAACTTTGAATAAAAACATTTTTCTAAGCTGCTGGAAGATGAAGTAGGACCCACACATTCATATCTTCTATTTGCACAAAACAAATTGAAAAGGTTATTTATTAACAATGAAATTTCTCGTGACGATAAACTCTTTGTTGCCTTCTGGAATTCAGTGCGTTGAAGGTAAATGACGATACATTTTTATGACTTTTTTGTATTTTTATAGTAGTAGTAGTAAACATCTTTATTTCTAAAAAAAGGCTATCGACCTATCGGTCTTTCTGCCCTTGTTTAATACATGCAGTCTTAATCTAGATAAAAAACCAATATGAAAATTCTCCTATTCTAGGTTAACAACAGTAGTAGTAAACATCCTTATTTCCAAAAAAGGCCATCGACCCATCGGTATTTCTGCCCTTGTTTAATACATGCAGTCCCAATCCAGATAAAAAACAAATATGAAAATTCTCCCATTCTAGGTTAACAATGTTATTGAATAAATAAGATTTCAGTGGCAAGAAGAAATTATTTTATTGTCCACTAGTCCGTTGCGTTTGTAAGTGTTCGAGTAGCGTTAATGTAGGGAAACGGAAGCGGGAATGTCTGGTTGGTCTTGTAAGACAAAGGGGATTCAGTATGGTCCAGTTGTAGGGGTTGTTTGTCCATTTTGTCTGTAGCTGTATGAGTCTCTCAGAGATCTTTGTCATGTTTGTGCGTTCGTATAGTAGTTGGGTGGGGGGGTTGTGTAGTGGGTTTTGGGGGTGTCTTATTCGTGTTATTAGTCTTAGTGCAATTTGCTCTGTTGTTTGTGTATAACGTTTTGTCCTTTCTGTTCCGTTGGTCATGAGTACATGTCCAAAGTCTAGCAAGGGTCCACAAATAGCTTTATATATTTTGGTGGCGGTGTTTGTGCTAATTCCTCTGTCTTTGTAGGTTAGTGATCGGAAGTGTTTCGCTCTCTTCATTGTTTCTGCCCTGATGTTTCGCATGTGTTTAGTGAATCTAAGTTTGTGGTCGATTGTGATTCCAAGGTATTTTACGTCGTTTTTTGGTTGTGTCGTTTGGCCGTCTGCTGTTATTGTAGGGGAATCAGCGTTGAGTCTGTGGTTTGTGAGCAGAAGTTGGTTTTTTGACGCGTTTGGTGTTAGTCTCCATTTATAAAACCATGTCATTGTGTTGTTTGTTAGTGTTTGGAGTCTTTGCGTTGCTCTCTCAGTAGTTTTGTCATGTACAATAAGTGCCGTGTCGTCTGCGTATTGTAATATGTATGCCGATCTGTCGATTTGATTTTTGTCTGGTAAGTTGTAATTGTATATGTCATGGCAGTATATATTGTAGAGAAACGGTGAGAGCGGGGATCCTTGAGGGAGCCCTTGTTCAGGGGAAAAAGAAAATGACAGTGTTTTGTCAATTCGTACTTGTAGTTGTCTGTTTTCTAGTAAGTTCTTTATGGTGTGTAGTAGATATGTTGGTGTGTATTTTTATATTTTTTTCCTTTTTAATGCTTTACATCAATGCATTTTTGAATATAATAGGTTTCTATCAGAAAATGTTTCCACTGGAATTCGCTCTTCTGGTGTCTTTTGAATAACAAAAATCGCACTCAAACGAAAAAATGTGATCAGTTCCAAGAAGCAATGGGAAGAAATTAACGTATATATTAGCAAGTTATTTTGAAAATAACTCCTACAGTTGGTTGATTTCATATGCCATTTGTGAAATTCTAACTAACTTCTAATAAAGCAACCATTATATTCTAAAACACTTTTATTCTTCGGTTTCAGGTGATTCTTTATGTCTCCTAACTGTGTACATTTAAGCATTGTGACATATTTAAGGAATTAGAGCTGTTTTTGGAGCGAAAACTTTCAAATTTTGACTCCCGGCGCTGCCCTTACATACTCTAATTACATTAGGTTTTTAATTTGCGGTTTACTAACGCTTATTTTTTTCGTAGAACAATATCCAATGTTTTTAAATTCATTACCTAGCTCAGTTTTCGCCATTTTCCTCCTAGTTCATTTCCCGAGTGGTGTTTGGAGGGTTTCAACATGTAAATTAAGACGGCTAATTGCGCTTGCAGCTGTCCTATTTTCAATTGTTGCAATCCCTTTAGAAATTGCCGTTTAGAGACATTATCTTACGTAAAAAAATGCTTAATTCTTCCAGTTGTGTCGCTGCTGGAAATTTCAACGTTGATATATGCATTTCCAGCGCTTAGTGTAAGCGTAGCTTCCTTTTTCCACGATGGAATTATCTCCGGAACGTCTTAGTTAAGACTTGATGTAAGGCTGATAAATCTTTTAAGTCTTACCTCAGTTTTTCACCGGAGCAAAGTGGAGCAGGACTGGAAAATGGTGGCAGGAAATAATTTGTTTGCTCTTTTGTTTTCCTGCTTACTGCAGAGGGCGACGTTTTTGGATCAGTTCGTTGTCATCGTCTAGTTTTGGATGCAAATCCTGAAAAATGTGCTGGAAAAAAACAGTTTGTTCTCTTATTGCCGCTGGCAATTCAAATCAGTTATTCGCATAAGCAAATTGTGAAGGTTTTTCATGTTGTACAATATTAGGCTAACCTCATCGAGTCGGCTTTTGCTGCTCACCTTAGCCATGTTAAACTCAAGAGCAAACCGTTCATTTTCCACAAAACCGGAAACTTTTTGCAAGGCATAAATTCCCTCGACCGAGGCGCTGTCGCCTTCCGTCTCCATTATTTTATTTAAACCGGAGCCCCGTTTCCACCATGGGAATATTACGTCACTGTCTTTCCATTGCAATGGACCTTTTGTGGAGTCGCCTTTGTCTTGCGCTTGAATAACCTGCGAGAAAATGTATAAAGCTATTACACTTGTAGATTAGAAGAGCATCTGTATTATTCAACTTGAAGATGACTTCCAAGAGATTCTTTCTGCATCAGATCAGATGTGGAAGTTGTCCAGGAACAAGCCAATACTGTGCGTCTTCAGTCTTTCAGTATTCTCAAATAAATATTGCTGATTTTATTGATCTGCGGAATATCTGATGTTCATTACTTTAGATTCTAAAGTTTAAGGTATTGGCTTTTGCGTTTTAGCCAATGAACCTTTCGAGACTTTCCCCTTTGTCGGTTTATTCCAGTTTGTCAAAATATTATTTCGCCTATTTTGAAGCTTGATCTGTAAGGCTTTGTCTTCTATTTCTTATTAATGTTTTCAACATTTTTTTCGCTGCAGTTTTAAAACCTTTTTCTGTTTCATGCTTAATATTTTTTGTTTTATTGATCAATCTGTCTAGTTTTTGTAATTTTCGGGATTAAAACATCTTAATATGTGTGTGTTCATGTTTCGTTTTGTTGAACCTTTTTCTGATGTGAAACTCTTCTCGTTACGGGCATTTCATCCAATTTCTGCTTCGCGTTCGGCACTGTGTTCCTACGCTCTGAAAAGAGCATATATTTGAAACATAGTAGTAGTAGTAGTAAACATCTTTATTAGTAATAAAAGGCTATCGACCTATCGGTCTTTCTGCCCTGGGTTGATTACTAAGTTTTGTATGAAAACTTAATAACTAATATAATTCACAAACATGTACATGATTTATGTCTGCAGATGCTCCAATAGGGTTGAGGTTGCGAAGAGGAAACGCGTTTGTCTGGTCGGTCTTGTTAAACAGAAGGGCTCCAGGAGGTGAGATTGTGAGGGTTGTGTTTCCATCTTGATTGCAAGACGAGTAGTTTTTTCGAGATCCTTGTCAAGTTTGTGCGTTCATAGAGTAGTCGGTTTGGTGGATTGTGTGATGGGTTTGCTGGGTGTCGGATCTTCGTTATCAGTCTCAGTGCTATCTGTTCTGTTGTCTGTAAATGCCGTTTAGTTTTGTCAGTAGCGTTGGCGAATAAAACATGAGCGTAGTCAATTCGAGGTCTGCAGATCGCTTTATATATGATGGTTGCTGTCTTGGTGTTGATACCCTTGTTTTTGTAAGTAAGTGTGCGGAAGTGTTTTGCTCTCATGGTTACATCAGTTCTGATGTTTTGTACGTGTTTTGTGAATTTTAGTTTATTGTCCATTGTTATTCCTAGGTATTTCACATTGTCGGTGGGTTTGATTATTTGACCGTCCGTGGTGATGTTTGGAGAGTCTGGTTTAATTCGGTGGTTTGAGAGGAGCAGCCAGTTTTTTTGATGGTGTGAGTCTACATTTGTAGAAGCATGCTGTTATTGTGTCTGTTAGTGTCTGGAGTTTGTCCACTGCTCTAACGGTCGTTCTGTCATGCGCGATAAGGGTAGTGTCGTCAGCGTATTGCAGCAGGTAAGCGTTTTGGTTTATACCTTCTTTGTCGTGTCTGTTGTGGTTGTATATGTCATGGCAATATATGTTGTAAAGCAGGGGTGAGAGTGGTGAACCACACACTGTCAAACCACACACTGTCATCCACACACTGTCCACACACTGTCAAAGGCCTTATTTATGTCTGGAAACAGGCTGGCAGTTTTTCCTCCGGTCAGGTGTGTGGTTTGTATGTTATTAGTAAGAACAAAAAGTGGACGTATAGTTGAGTTTTTAGTCTTGAAGCCACACTGGTATTTTGGAATATGATGTCCTATTAAATTATGTAACCTGTTTTTTATTATGTGTGCAAACAGTTTGCTCAACCCCGGGAGTAGCGTGATGGGTCTGTAGTTTTTGTTATTGTGTCATCTAGTCCATTCTTTAAAATAGGAATTATTATTCCGTTCTTCCATGACTTGGGTATTTTGTTAGTAGTGCTGCATTCGTTAAGTTTTCCTAATATGAAGCCATGTGTCTCCTGTGCTAGATGCTTAAGTACCTTGCTTTTAATATTGTCTTTTCCGGGTGTCGTGTTTTTCAGTTGTGCTAAGACTTCGAGATATTCGGTCTCTGTAATGGTTTCGTGATTTAGACCCGTCGTGTTTCTTGAGAATTCGTGATGCCATTTGTTCATCCGTTCCCAGTTGTCGGTGTCAAAGTTTGTATTTGTTGATCTTTTGAAGGCCCTCTGAAAGTGGCCGGCGAAGGCGGCCGCTTTGTCTTTGCCCGAGTATCGTTGTGTTCCCTGCTCATTGATAATACCTATCGGATTTGTTTTTTTTGTATTTAGATAATTATTTTATTTTCTGCCATTATGTTCTTCCTTTGTCTTTTTCGATTTCTTGGCATATTTCAATCCATGTGTGTTGTCGGTATTGAAATATTATAGCTTTAATGTTTCTGTTTAAGTTGTTAATTGTTCTATTGATAGAGTCGTCCTGTGTAATTCGGTATTGTCTGTATAAATCTCTTTTATGTTTTATTTGTCTTAGTACAAACCTGGGTAGAGTATGCTAGTAAAAGACATTTTTAATTTGTGGTGATAATTTTTTTATGTTATGTGAAAGGTGCTCTTGCAGATCTTCGATGGAGATAAGTCCGGGGTTTGCCTTTATGTAGTCCAGTCTGTGTGATTTAACTTTGTCCAAGTCGGTCTTGTTTAAGTTGATTTTTTCGGGGCTGGGTTTTGCTGTGGGGATAGTAGGTACAGTTTGTTGTGAGTTGAAGTTAAAAGTCATAGCCAAATGGTCTGATCCGAGTTCGTTGGTCAATCTTATAGTGCAGATGTTGTTTGTTAGGTTTCATGTATGTAGTAAAACGTCTGGTGTTGAGTCTTGATTCTCAGGCATCAAAAATGCCGGGGAGTGTGTCGTCTTATGAAATCTGAGTTTTGTAAGAATCTGTTTAGTTGTCTCTTTTTCATTGTCGCATGTGTCTCGCATCGTTGTTTGCCGAGTGTGGACGTGCTGCGGAGCGAAATCGTGCGACATTTGATAAAATTGTGCTCGTTATCTGTATTGTGCGTTTTTTCGAATAACATTTGGAACATTCCTTATCGGGCAACTACCGGGTTTGCGCGATAAGTGAAATGAATCCCGGAAGTTCGCTGGAATCCGAGTCGGACCGGGGCTCCCAAAGGAGCTACTGTCTAAGGCCTAGGACCAAGAAGAGGGGTAGGGTGCCCAAGTCCGACCCAACATCGCCAGCGTCACCAACCCCGGCTCCGAAAAAATCGGCGATGGAGGAGGCTGTAGGGGTGTCGCGGGCGACTTCAGCGGGCGCAGCGGATTACGGGTTCGTAGTGCCGCGAAGAACTGTGGCGTGGAGCACGCTGATTGTTGCTCCAGAGGCCTCCACGACGCTGAGGAACCGCTTTGCGCCCATCCAGCCGCCAATCGTGGATGAGCCTCCAACACTGCCCAACAACATCGTAGGGACTGAACGGGAAGCAGTTGCTGAGAGCCCTGCGGCAACTGCAAACAAAACCAAGAAGGCAGAAAAGCCGCCGCCAATTGTGATCGCTGGAAAACCCAGCGATCACACAATGCTGATTGGTAGTGTAAAAGGAATCACCAGTCAGCCTTTCACGCTGAAGTACACGAAGGCTTCGTTAATCGTGTACTGCACCAGCATTATAGACTGGGCGGCGGTGAAACGATCCCTGGAGGAGGACAAGAGCCAGTTCCATACTTACGCCCCTTCGTCGGAAAAAACCCACGCGTTCGTCCTGAGGGGCCTGGAGGGGAATGTCGATCCGACTGCCATAAAGCAGGATCTGGCAGACCGGGGACTGGAAGTGAAGAGTGTCTTCAAAATGAAGACACTTTTCAGGCCGCTCTACCTGGTCGTCACCAGCGACAAGGCAACCCTCCGAAGGCTTAACGCCGAGGCCAGGGTGGTGTGCAGTGTCAGGGTTTCGTGGGAAACCCGTAAAAACCGGAAGACCCTGACACAATGTCGTCGATGCCGGGGCTGGGGTCATGTCTCCGGGAACTGCCACCGGGACTTTAAATGCTCCCGATGCGCTGGGGGGCATGAAATGACGGCCTGCCCCGTTGGGGCTACATTAAAATGCGCTAACTGCGGTGGGCCTCATCGTAGCTTTGACGAGGCTTGCCCAGTATACATTTACAAACAGGCGCAAGTCCCGGCGGAGAAGCAGCGTTTCGTCCCTGCTCCTCTTCCAACGAGGCCAGCCTGGGGTCAAACCAGTCGAGCCCCTGGCCCGATCCACCCTTCATCCCTAAGCAGCAGGACCATGGCGCCAGGTCACGCCAACAGGACCATGCTGCCCCCGCCACCGCCTTCATTAGCGGAGTTTTCTCCGCTGAGGCAGCACGAAGCTGTCCCGACGAGCTCCGCCCACCCAGCCCATGGTATAAATGGGAACGCGGTGGCCATGCTGGGCAGTGTCCAGCGGGAATTCGCCGAGCTGTCGTCGCAAATCAACTTGGGGGAGGTGATCAAGGCGGTAAGATTTTACAGCGCTGCATTGAGGGGTTGCGTCTCGAAGACAGACAAATTCCTAGTCTCAGCGCAGTTCTTCAATGAAGATATTAACAGCTTCGATTTTTAAGCCCTGATTTTGCCAACTGTGCCCTATGAGGATAGGAGAATGGAACTCATGCGGACTCCGGAGTCGTCTCGGTGAGTTTGTGCACTGTCGAAACATGGTTGCGCCCCGGGGATATACTTAGGATTCGGGGGTACAGGCTCGAACGTGCCGATAGGCCCGGTTTAAGGGGAGGGGTGGCCATAGCGGTCAAAACGCCAATTCCATACAGGAGACTGCCACACAGGCAGTCAGCAATAGAGAACGTCGGCGTTGAACTTCCTGATGGAGTTTTGATCTACTGTGGCTATTTCTCCACCGTACGCTTACAGGCCGCTGATGTCGATCCATTCTTCATAAACACCAATAGGGTGTTGCTAATGGGAGATTTCAACGCCCGCCATCCACTATTCAATAACCCTGGACATAAAAACGCAGCCGGCAATTTTCTAGCCGACTACGTTCGCGACAATGGCCTACTCGTTATGCCCACTTCATCCCCAACGGATTACCCGAACAGTGGAGGGAATCCATCCTACCTCGACTTCGGAATTGCCAAAGGACTCACCAATCTCACGGAGATGGTGGTTATAGACGCCCTCAGCAGTGACCATTTGCCCATTTACCTGGACATTAGGGATTTAAAGCGCACACAAACGAACGACTTTTGATATTCATACGAAAATTTCGATTTTCGCGAATATCGAAAAAGACTACAAGACCTGACGTGTATTCCGGGCCAGATTGATACTGTCGAAGCTCTAGAGCATGCTGTAAAAGGTTTGACCAGGAATATACAACGGACACAGCAAGCTTTGGCCAAAAAAGTTCCGAACAGACCGCGGCGCGACAATCTTCCTGAGGAAATTCTGGACCTTATTAAGGCGAAAAATCGAATCAGGAAGCGTTGGCAGCGATTCAGGCAATCTGCCGATCGCATAATGGCAGCAGAGCTTGCACGAGACATACAGCGCGAAATCTCCGCATACAGGAATTATTCAACAATTCCCTGTGGAAACTGTCGAGAAGTCTGCGAAAAGGCTATGAGCAAGTCCCCGCTCTTGAAAAAGAGGGGCGGAGTTATATTACCACCAGTGACAAGTGCGAGCTGCTCGCCGACTTTTTGGCAGAAGTACACAAGGTCCAACCAGCCCTTCAGGATAACGAAATTGAAAGACAGACCGCTGTTTTTGTAGAACGGAAGTATCCTATACCACCCTCGATTTTGCATTCCTATATAACAACCCCGTCGGAGATACAATCGTGTCTTCGGCGCCTCCCTAGCCGAAAAGCCCCCGGGCCAGACGGCATCCCTTATCTACTCCTCAAAAACTTACCGCGGAAAACTATTGTGCTAATAGTACAAATAGTCAACGCAGTCCTTAAATTGCAGCACTTCCCACAGGACTGGAAAAACGCTGTAATAATCCCCATCTTAAAGCCGGGCAAAAACCCGACCGAACCCGCCTCTTATAGGCCAATTTCCCTATTGAACACCCTCGGCAAATTAACCGAGAAGGTCATCCATTCGAGATTACAGGCAGCAGCCGAGCTTCGAAGTTTAATCCCGGATGAGCAGTTTGGCTTTCGACCAAGACACAACACAACGCTGCAGACTGCTAGGATCGCAACGGATGCCTATGCAGCATTTAATAAGCTTCAAAGTACGGTTATGCTGCTTCTCGACATGCAAAGGGCCTTTGACACAGTCTGGCACACATGCCTGCTGTACAAGTTGTTTGCAGTGCATTCACTGCCACTCTACCTAGTTTCCCTGATAGCGTCCTACCTAAAAAACCGTTCCATCCAGGTGAAAGTGGAGAATACCACTTCTGCCAAAAGACGCATCGCGGCAGGTGTACCACAAGGAACAGTGATTTCGCCGCTGCTGTATACATTGTACACAGCAGACATTCCAAAACTTCCCACTACAAAAATAGCACTATACGCTGATGATACGGCTATCTACGCATCGTCTTTTTATGCTCAGGCTGCGAAATCTCGCATTGCACATCACCTGAGTTTATTGACGCCGTATTTTGACAAATGGAAACTTAAAGTGAATCCCAGGAAGACGGAACTTATTATCTTTTCGCGCAAATTCACTAACAACAAAATCTTATCACCACTCGTGGTCCAAAATACTCCTATCAAACCAACAAAAGAGGTGAAATACCTGGGATTCAAACTAGACGCACGACTTTATTTCAATAAGCATGTTGACTATGCTGTACAAAAGACTTTCATGGCCCGAAGAAAGTTGTACTCTCTTCTGGCGCCAAATTCTTTCCTATCACCTCGAAATAAACTTCTGCTCTACACCTCCACTATAAGGCCCATACTGACCTACGGCTCCCCTGTCTGGCATTCTGTCTGTGATTCCACGAGACGACGTGTTCAAAGGACCCAAAATAGGTTCCTGAGAGGCGTCCTATCGGCTGACAGATACACCAGAATAACCGAAATGCACGAAGCTACAGGGATGGCCTATATAGCCGACTATATGGATACCATCGCTGAAAAATTTTATCATAGCGGAGTGCAAGGCTCAGTCCTCACGCGAAATATCACCCATGTAAGAGCAAACGATCGCCCAACCCATGGTCCCCTGTATAAGCGACTTCCCATATTTTATGAGGATTTTGTCCCTGACAGTACGTGACGACAAACAAACATTGCCTGCCAGTTGCAGACAGTCGTTTCTAGCAGGCTGGAAACGCACAAATCCAACATAACGTGACTTGACGGGTTCGTCCTGCCTCGTTCTGGCTGGTGTTGGCTGGTCCTTGCACCGGTCGGGGCGGGGGCGGATGGATTTGGTCATCTAGTTGAAACTGCCGGCGGTTAACGCCACGGCTGACAGTATCAAACTTAAAGGTCGAAGCAAAAGGGGTTTTTGGCTTCCCTTCAGGAAGACCTTTTTTCCTTAATGAATGCCCCTCGAATAAAACCAAAACCGCCACTTCAAGACTATCTCCTGACGTTGTCGTGCGTATGGCTAGCTCGGGAATGTCCATGTTAGGGCACTGCCCAGGTAATGGACGACTTAGCGCGCCTATTTAGATCATGGGCAAAGAGCAAACGGCCGAACATCTGGCCAGACATGGGACATTTTACTGACTTATGTTTTTTGTTTTAAACTTTGTTTGTGAATTTAGTAATGTGAATGTTTAATAAATTTTATCTATCTATCTATCTTTTTCATTTTGTTCATGTTACGGTCTCCAATAATTTTGGAATATTTGTATAAACTTGCTTTCGTTAGTTTTGACCGTTTGAAACATATTTTCCTTTATTCTGCAGCATTAGTTTCTCTTCGGTTTTCATGTATAATTTTTTACTTTTGCTAGCGTGTTCCTTATTTACATTAATGAAATTTTCCATTGGTCGGGTTACTTTCATATTGATTTTCATTTGCAATTGTTAGTAATTGGATTTCTCTCATTTTCATGATGGATTTATTCCAGTTTTATTTAGTATTGTATCTAGTTTTAACTAATTTGGTTCTAATTTAACTTATGTTTGTCTTTTAATTTTATTCAGCTGCATATTTGTATTTTCTTTTCAATTGAAACAATGTTATCATCTCTTATGTGAGACTTATCTACAACACGTTCTTCTAGGTCTTACGTAGTTCCTTAAAATATGTTTTGAATCTTATTCTGATACCTTATTTGTGTGTACTACATTTATTTTCAGCTAATTTCTTGCTAATGTTTCCCACATGTTACTTTGACTTTTGTACTTACCTCTTTTCATTTCTCTTGTAAGTCGCTTGCAATATCCTGCTCTTTCAGTTGTCCTGATTTTTTGTATAATTTGCATCATTGCATTTTGCGATGCCATAATTTTAAATTAATTACGCTTTTCGTTTGCTCATGTTTTCATCGGCTGGTTTTTCAGTTTCATGCACTTTAAAGGTAACATGATGGTTAATTAAAGGTGTTATGTTGTTGCATGTTTATATGAGAAATATTGGAACATTTGAATGCTCGAAGCACTGAGGCTTTCCGTGTTTTCACAACAAAGTCTTAATGTGGTTAAATATGTTTTTTATTAAATGATATCGATAGTTTCTGATTAAAGTACGACTTTAAATGTTAAGCGAGGTGCATGAAAAACTTCAGTAAACGATATAATAAATTATAATATAATTTTTTTTAATGTTAAGTATCTCTTTGCCCATAAGTAGCGTAATGAAGAAAATAAATTAAATATTGTATTTAATTCCTGTTCCTAAGTCAATACTCTATAGTGCAATGTTATTCTTTTCTCCGTTTTATCCGTTTTTAGTTGCAATAAGATTCATTTTTCCATCTCTTACTTGCAATATTTCTTCGTTTACAAAGCATTTTTTTTTTCAAGAATCGATGAAAGAGACCATGAGTGATTTTTCTGATCTCATCGTTCCGAAGTATTTTTGTCGAAATGCCGAAATAATGGGAATTCCAAACTGGGTTAAAGTTTGAATATTGAGATCTCCTCAATTTTGAGTTTCACTTAGCCCATCACATCAGCGTCAAACCTTCGTCAACTTTGTCGAAACCACATTTGGATTTTTCAGATAAACGTTCGCGAAACAATCGGTTGTCAGTCTCGCTTTCGCTTTCTTTATTGCAGGATTTGATCGTTTCTTTTTGCGGCTGTTCTAATTTTAGTTTTTTCGCTATCAATCAAGAACGAGTCGCAAGTTAAGCGATCCAAAAGAAATTTATATTTTTCGGGGTATAATTAATAAAAGGATTGATGGCGGAAGGCGGCCGGCAGACGTCGGAAGACGTTATAGTCGACGTCCCTTTTATAGTAGAATTAATGGTTGTTGGGGTTAACAGTGATCGGGACCCACCGCACACAGTATCTATTATCGGAAATTGATTTTATGAACTCGAACAATGCAAAAACTATTTAGAATAAAAATGCGCAATAAATCGAATGAATATAGTGTCTTGAACTGATAATAATAAATAATGTTGCCTTAAAGATGCTCGTAATCCACTTGGGTAATAATAGTTGCAGGAAATTTGTCGAAAACCGCCACTAAAGAGCAACATTCCAAAATTTTTGCGCGCTAATTGTGCCGGTCTTTTGTTAGCCCTCCAGTTCAGCCTCTTAATTCCCAACTGGCGAGGTTGAGAGCACAAAAACAAAACAATCCCTCCGCCAACAATGCGGGCACGTTCAGCAATACAACACGGCCTCAAACTACATAATACATGAAACTTACATGAAAAATGATGGTTTTTAAGGTAAAACATTACGGGACTAGAGGCAGTTTGCTCTATGTGTTTCTTTACGGCTCGTACACAGTACAACAGGTATATTCTGGATAAGTTTCCAGCAGGTTTCACGTGTACTTGCTTGCATTATGCAAGAGATGGGAGGGCGTTTTTAGCAAGGTGCGGTTGTAAACCTGCCCCTTCCTATTGTATGAAGACATTGGCATTTGTTCGGGAGCTTGCTAATAAGCGCCAAAAGCAGCGTAAAAATGGGAATAAAAGTTTTAAAAGTCTTTGCCACCTGCCTCTCGATTTTACCGATTTAATGTCGCGTTGTTTGGAACGCTACCACGCAACTGATTGCCATTGGAGAAGTTTTTTTAACGGTGTTTTCATTCAACGTTTACCAAGTTAGCACAACTTTGTTTGGAATTGCATGTGGTTTATTTCAAGTTTTTAATCTTCAAGAGGGAGGCGACGAGTTAGCGAAAGGTTAAAGATAATATTTACGCGTTTATCCAAAGATAAGGCATTTGTGAAATTGAATAAGAAATAAAGACTAAAATAGACATGTTAGGAAGCAGTTCCGCTAGGCTCAAAAGACATTGAGAATGGATACTAAAAAGTCAGAAATCATACAAATTAGTATAAATGACTACATCGAAGAAACAAAAGAAAATAAATGCTTCAAAAATGAACAAACAAATTTACGAAATAGTCCTGAAAAACAGAATGGAGGCCACATCAGGGGTTTGGGCTCGTTACTAATTGGGAAATACTTTTGGTTAAGTATTTTCGCCTTTTTCAGCGAGAATAAAGGTTAGGCCTTCAGCGTTGCTTAAGAAGGTTAGGCCGAGACCTGGTGCGTTGGGACACAAATGTATATCAGTTAGCACCATTTTGGAGTTTTTTTTATAAATTATAGCCAACAACAACATTTGCCACACTTCCGTTAGTACAAAAGGAGACATTTTCAAAAAGTTTTCTTCCAAATTGCGCTTTAAATCACCAGTAGCTCGCTTATTGCAACTTTTAGCAAAAAATTTCATACCAGGTTTTCCATGGGCATTGACACTCTCAATACAATAGTGCGTATACATTTCCCCATCGTTTTTTGTTTTGGAGATCTTTAGGTTTATTTTGAATCACCATTTTGGAGCATTCTCCTAAACCCTTCTTGGGAGAACTTTGGAAAGTATTTCTGGATACTTTAGGGCAAGCGCGTTATTTTATCAAGCGATACTTTTTCGATAAGAAGCCTTGTTAGGGAGAAAAACAAAAATATAGTAGGAAAATCGAGCCCTAAGGATTTTTTTTCCATCTCCTTCGGCTACAGTGCTTTTCATTTGAAGAAAATACACGTCAAAGAACAAAAGGATGGGAAACCTTGGAGCAGTTCTACTGAGGACTAAAGTGCAAAGCTCTAATCAAATTTGTATTGACTACAACTAAAAAAAAAAGTTTTCCGTCTTCATATGCAGTTTATTGTTCCCTACTAGCGTTGTACCCTAATGGTTCGGCAGAACAAGTACTTTAAACTCTAATAGATGTCGAAGTTGTGCCGAGACTTTCGAGCTCGACATTGATTGAGACAAATTAAGAATCTTTTGGAAAGGTTTTCTTGCAACTCCACCAGTGTGAAGCTTCAGGGAAAAAAGACATAGATGAAACTGAGGAACACTGGACTAGATAAAAGCTTAGAGAATAGGGAAAATATAAAGTTTTTCATTAGTTTTTTATTTTTTATCACAAACTTGCACAAATTCAATCGAAGACAAAACAAGCCTTTTCTTTTCACTTGCATATGACGAAGCTTCAACCTAAAGATGCTTTTATTATATTCTAATGGCAGGAATATATGTTGGTTTTTGCTCTCCTTTTTCAAGAAATATGTTTATGTTATTAAGCTCATGCTTGGATTGAAGCAAATTTTTGTAATTTTTCTAATTGACGGCTAAACTGTGTCAAAAATATTCTGATCGAATACTGAATTAGATTTAAATAATGGTTAATAACCGAGGTGAAATTCGATCTTGAACATAAATTCGGAGAAACTGTTTTCGAATTTTCCTTGCACTTTCCCAGTAAGTTGCAAAATGCCTTTTAAAGATGTAACTGCAATGTTGAATCACTCTGTATATATCTGTATACAATAATTGGTGTACAGCGGCACAATAATATGTGATTTGTTTCATTAGAAGTTTTGTTTTTATGTACTTTGTTACATTTATGTTTTGATCCACAATAGTAAATCACCCTGTATATCCGGGGATGCCTCGATGTGAAATACCAATAATTTTTCATCAATTCAGTGTATTTTTTCAATTATGCAGCGAAAACTAACTAGACCAAATTTATCAATAATGAAATGTGTGTCATGTGCCAGTAAATTATGGCAAAATTAAAATATATAATTTAAACTTAATGTTTGAGCTTCTGCCTGACCGTGAACAGAGAACATGGCAAAGCCAAAACCGGTAAAGTCGCACTGATTATATGGATTCGATCGAAATGAGTTTTTGGGCCATTAAAAATCGGAAAGAAGGAGGCAAAACGGCTCTTTCAATAATTGAACAGCTTGTAAGGAATTGAATTTGCCTGAAAATTAATATAGAGCAGGAAACAGATTTCCATAATTATCGGCAAACGTGAAAAATTTTACATTTTAGCTCTGATGTAAGTGTTCTCCTGCAATTAGAGTTTGAAGATTGAACAATGTGCAAGTGAATTGATCCTTCAATGATTACAACGTTTAAGCTCAGATTTTAGAGCAATTTGAGAAAGCTCAATTGTTCAGTGGATCTCAAGTTTTTCATTAACTTTTTCAGATTTTTGCATTCAGTTTTCTCAAACAGACTGCAGGTTTTGTGAAAAAAATCACCCTTTAACCAGAACTTTAACGAGTGACTTTCAAGCTTCAACTGGGTTTTTCGGCGCTAGAATAAAAACCATCAACTAAAAGGCAGCGCTTCATTACTAATACAATTTCCATTAACGTTATTACATTTTCCGGGAGAAAATTAATTTAAAGACTCGACGAAAGTTCCGATTATCCTTGGAAAGGCGCAAATCCAACGGCATAGTCGTCATATTTCTATAATTCTGTGCCTGATCCAAAATGCGGTAGGCTGGCTGAATGATGAATACGAAACTTTGCAAGTGCAAATAACCGAGTTCGGCTCACTTCGCGTGTTAAAAATTGGGTTTTTTCCCGATCAGGGTTTAACGGTCATTGAGCTGAACTTTCGCTTCCCGGTTCTGAATTTTGTCAAAGTCCGAGGTTTCCAGCTTTTTATCGGGTTTTTTCACTGCACTTTTCTCTCAACTGAAACTTCTCTTGTTGGCGAAGCTCCGTCAAATATTATCCCTGGTCGCTGAAGAAAAGAACTAGTTCCATTGACATCTGCGGCTCGATCCATCAATGGGGATTAGGCGAACTCTGACGATTCTTTGAACCCGGATTTTAACTGGATTTTCCGAAAAATTCGCCCGAAGGGAAGGATTTTTGATCAATTCTCTCGACCCAAACGCTAAATCTTATGTAAGTCGTCCAAAGCGAAGGTTATTGGACATGTTTTATAAAGTAAATCTCGATGGATTGCTTCACTAAAGTGTTACTGCCGATTTTCACAAAAATACATTTATGTATAAAATGTATGCTTTTATATACTACTAGTTGCTTATCAAGTTTTGCCATATTTAATAATAACTTGTAGGTACTGGAACTATTCCTTAAAATAAACGTTTCTTAATCGAGAAAGCCGAAAATTTTATTTTCTGGCTTATAGTACGCCATTCGCTCCTGACGTTTCGCTTGCATTAGCGCCAATCATTATCAAACGCCATGTCAACGGCTTCTTACTTCTGCCTAGGAATAATCTAATTTACTTTTATAAGCTGCCATAATTTACCAAACTGTTGCTTGGAAGTTTAATTCCTTCTTGTTTGTATTCATATTGTATGTAAAAGTGTTCTTCTTTACAAGACAATGGCAAAATTTCGATCCCCACATTGACTGGAGGCAGATTAGGAAATGTCGTCGTTCCCAAGATAGCTTTTGATGATGTTTGCCGCAATGCAAGCGAAACGTTAGAAATGTTTTATTGGGATAAAACGTGCTAAATAAATGAAAATAAATGAACAACTAAATTGAATCAATATTTTTTTCGTTCTGTTTAAACTGAAACCCTTTTTGAACTCTCCATGCGAAAAATAAGTATTTTGCAATTAAAATTCTTGGTAATTTAAGAGTATTTGAAGAATTATTTTTTAGAAAAAGTTCCATTACCAAGGAAACACCCCAGACAAAAGCTCGTTTAATAATGAAAACTGATTACATGGTGATGCTCTTCTGCATTCTTAAGGAAAGAGCCTCGAATAGAGCGGCGGCTATCTTATGAGAAATTCATGGCGATTCATTGAAATGTAAAAGATTGAGCTGGATAGCCGGGGCGACCCTGTTGCATATGTATTGTTAGGGCTCGAGAAATGTTTGCTTACGGAGTTGTTGGAAAATACTGGTCGATTGCAGCTGGACCCATTTAACTGCGATTTTTCAACAAGTTAAAAGAACGAACTTTAAAAGCTTTCTCTAATTAGTATAATGGACATAGTTTAGGAAATAGTTACGTGTGCATTTGAATTGAATTAAGATGGAGAAAATATTAAAAAATTGGCGCTTTATTCCTATTTCTAAAAGCACTGGAATAATTCAAAACAATAACGCATTTTTTAGTATGTAAAAAAATGTCTAAAGTTTGAAAAGTTTGGAAGCTTTGATAGCTGGTAAATATTGATAATCAGTTTGTTGCGGACTGCATGAAAAAGCTTCTTAGTCAATTACAAAGCCTTCGGAAGATAAATCTGCCTTCTAATTTTTTTGAAGAATACTTTTATGTGTTTCTTATGGAAAAAGTGTTCTTTAGTACTACTGAGTTTTTCGGTCAAAAAGCCGGTGTCTTTTCAGTTTTGACATATCTTTCTTGCTAATTGACTTGTCCTAATTGGTTTTTCCTATCTTCCCACTTTTCAAGGTGGCGTGTAAAACATGTTTTCAAAGTAAAAGTTTCAGTTTATAAAACGTTCCCCAAAACATTGAAAGAAAACGGGAAGCAAAAGTAGACGACATCTACATATTTAAAGAACCTTTATAGAAGGCCAATATTTTATAATTCCTGGTAACAATTAGTTATAAATCAATTTTCAGATCCATAACGATCTTTACACTGTTATCGACCAAAACGTGCAAAATAATTTGTTCTTAAATTTCTTTAAAAACTTTTTTGAAATTCTGAAGCATTTGTTCTTTAATCATTAACACTTTGTTAGTTTGGTCATTCATTACATAGAATTGGTTTTTCTACTCTATTCGTACTTATTGCGTCCAACGGTATTACTAGTAGAGTGAGACATTTGTGATCAATTAATTCAGATTGAAGTAAACCTTTCAGGTTGAAGCGTTGTTATTGGCCTCCAAGAAAGTTGTTAAGTCTTCGGGTCTTGGTCACATCACATGTTTTCCCTAAGTCACAGTTAAATTATTTGATAAAACATATTTCATTATTAGAACCAACCTCAAAAATTGTAATTTTAACATCTTCTGGAAATCGATTCTCTACCATTGCAATCTGATCAAATCTCCGGTCTTATTAGCTCTGTTCAACATATACATTTTTTACTTGCAAAGTATTTTATATATATATTTTATGAGTTTATTTTTATTTTACAGTTGAAATACATGAAAAGTACTTAAAAATTCATTAAATTTTGTAATTTCAATCAATTGAGACTACTATAATATCCTAATAGATACTGGATGTTATATTTTTCAATTCACAGAATTTAGAAATTATTTCTTGATGCTTCTAATTTATTCCGAAAATTTTCAGTTTTTGGATTTTTAAAAAGTTTTAGTAGAAATAACACATTTTGATGTTATTAACCAAAATGGTATGAGATGCATAGGTTTATATCATTTTGAATTGATTATGATGAAAAGAAATACAAAATAAAACTTCAGTATCTTATATATTAAACAATAAACAAAAATTTATCTATCTATTTATGGCCTTCTTCGGTCCATCTTTGGACATAGGCCTCCCCAGTCTTGTCCACTCTTCCCTGTTTGTCGCCATGTTCATCCATCTAGTTCCAGAGTGCTTCTTCAGGTCATCCGCCCACCTCATTTGGGGTCTTCCTCTACTTCTTGTATATTCCCACGGTTCCCTGTATAGAAAACATTCGTTCCATCGTTTGTCTTTTTGTCTGATATTGTTATCGTCGTATTTCCATTTTAGTATCTCTTTTCTAACATCTCTTATTTTCGTTTTATTTGTTATCCACTCGTTTCTCGTTCTATCTATCAGTTTTACATGTAAAATTTGTCTTTCAATTGATATTTGTGGTTTTGTTACTGTATCCATGTTTTTCTGTTTAAGTGTCCATGTTTGGGATCCATAGATGAGGACAGGGAGTACACATTGATTATAAACTTTGGTTTTGAGGTATTGTGGATATTTTTTATTTTTTAGGATGTACCTCAATTTGGCGAATGCTGCCTAGCCCAACTCGTCTCTTAATTTCTGCTGTTTTGTTTTCTTTGATGAGTTTATTAATTTGACAATCAGATATATGTATTCATCGACTTGTTCTATTTTTTCTTGCTCTATTCTGATTGTGATGTATTCATCAGTGTTCGTCATGGTTTTAGTTTTGGCGTAGTTCATATTAAGACCTATATTTTTAGCTGCTGTGTCCATTTCTTCCAGCATTTCCGTCAGTTCTTATTTCTTATCTGTTTTCAAGGCGATATTATCCGCGTATCTTAGGTTATTCAGGTGTTGTCCACTTATTTTTATAACTTTTTCTTTCCATAATGGTAAAGTAGACTTTGGAAGTTTTTCTGCTGACAACCTTTAGAAATCAACGAAAAAACTGAGAACGTTTTTTATATTTTTTGTTTTGAATGTGTACTAGACACATGTTTTAAAATCGCTACAACAGTGAACAAGGCTTTTATAGCTGATTAGGGAATTGACGATTCAAACAATGGCTTAACGGTGTGTGTTTTTTTCCTAACTCGCTCCAATCCGCCATAAAATCTGATAACGCAGCCAAACTCGATGGCTCCCCGAACTCTTCCACAAAGCATACCTTGATTGTGTATCGGAAGTGTTTCATAAAGCTCGAGTATCTTTTATCAGCATTTTTATTTCGACCTGTTTTCTATGGCTAAAAAAATTCTGCTGCCTATTGCATAATACAACAACTCTCCACTTTTTCGCTTTATTTTTTGGAGAATTGGGTTAAGTATTCCGGTTCCATTTTGCATGCAGATTTTCATTCGTGATCGGGAATGATATTGAACTTTAGGTTGGCGAATATCCATCGGATTTTGGAATGTTTTGAGCTTTTTCTCCTGCACCGGGCATTAGAATTTAATAGAGTCAAAGCGACGTCGTAGTGAAAATTTCAGGAAATTGGTAGATTCCAATTTATTATTGATTTTTGTTTCAGATGGACACTCATACTGGTTCGATCTCCATCTTCAGAAAGGCAAGTAACATTAGAACTCTTTATTGGTTTTTGAGACACTTAAACCCTCGTTTGTCTTGAAAGTTAAATGGTTTCTTTTGGGAGCGGTTGGGGAATTAAAGTTATCTTCAATTTAATCTAAAACAGGGCTAAATTTAAATATGCATGAAACATATATTTCTGGTTTTAAGTAGCAATTTTAAGGAATTTTCCTTCAATCACTAAGATAGAGGAAAGTGTGAATGCTCGGGGGGTTTAAAAAGTTAAATCTCTCTGTGAGCAGCCCCAAGGAAATAATGCCCCCTTGCAGCCACAATCACCATTCAGCCACACGATAAGAATCCGCCAAGCAAACTAGGCGCCCCTGCAAAATGTCTTTTACGGTAATAACGTGCATAAAAAATTATGCAGTAAATTATCCGTTCGTCCTGAAGGGCCAATTTTTCGGCTCGCTTTCTAAGAAAATTTGTTTTACGCGCACCGACACTCATTCATACTCGGGGTGACGTTTTTATTTGTGGAAAATGTTGTAAAAATGTCCCGGCTTAGTTGGTTTATGGAGATGTCTCTTCTTCGTGCATCCTCTTCAGTGACGGTCGTTAATCGTGGGGCATCCCGCAGTTTATTTAGTGCTACTCTTACGATCCAATCAAAACACAATCCTTCTCCATGTTTTGCTTCGCCATTGTCATTCGGTTTAATGGCTAGGATGGACTCGACGAAAATGGGAAACGAAACCGACTGATAGGCCATCAAAGTTTAAAGCTCTTGCCACAAAAACCTGCATACATACATAGTTCATGCGTTGGGTTTCCATTATCTATGGAAAACAATGGAAGGCGATTCCATTGAATAGCTAAGAAGAAGGGCAGCACAACGCCAACAGTTTATTTCTTGCCGTTTCTGAACAGAGAACATGCTGCTTGGATTTTCGGTTTAGTACTGGCCATCATGAGTTCCACTTTTGTCTTGTTTACTAAAACAGAACAAAAATAAACCAGTTTCGGACTAGTTTTAAGAACTATATAACATACATGTAAGAATGGCCGTTTTAAACTATTCAATTTTGAACGAATTTACTTACGAAATCAAAATGGATTAATCACAGAAACAGAATTGTTCGTCAGCAGAAATTATGTTTATTCATTTTCTAAAGTCGATTTTTGGGTCTTTAATCCACTAGAACGGATGTAATTACTGTTCTATCTTAAGATCTTATCTGTAAGAAAGAAGTTACATTTATGAAGTATCATTTCGGCAAATTTTAGGTAAAAAATGTCGACCAATTCTCGCTTAAAATGATCTAAAATCCATCTATATTATGTAATAATATAACAATCATAAAATTATACAGGGAATATTGGTGTTTGGTGGATTAATTGAAAAACATAAATATTAACTAAACAAATATATTTTATCTCAGTTTAATAGCGGGTAAAATTTTAATTATTTATTTAACAAACGTTAATAATTAAAAATGTCTTACAAAATAGTAGTTATATTTTGTATTTTTAGCAATGATAGCTAATTTTTTTACATATAAAATTGTGTTTTTTTTTTAAATTTTAAACATACCCGATGTCGCAAAATAATTAAAATCGGTAGAAAGGGCTTTTAGTCCATTTTTCCTTAATGGTATTTTTTTAAGTTTGACAACATGAAAGTTTACGTAGTTAACCGTAACTCCAAGTAAAATTTGACTGTTGATTGTTTTCATATGTTATTGTGTATACTTTCCTGACTGTATTTCATTTTAATTCAAAAGAAATTCCTGGGTTCCAGTCAATATTATTGTTTATTAGATAAAACATTTTACAAATACGTTTTGGTGTCTTTCTCCACCATCATCAGTTTGTCTAAAATACACATTCACAGTCGTCATTAATTTAAAACAAAAGCTCTGCTAAAATATACATACTAAAATACAAATTACAAACATATTAAAAAGTATATTAATGACGACTGTGAATGTGCATTTTAGACAAACTGATGATGGTGGAGAAAGACACCGAAACGTATTTGTAAAATGTTTTAACTAATAAACAATAATATTGACTGGAACCCAGGAATTCCTTTTGAATTTATATGTTATATGTATGCTGACGACACCAGTCTTGCTAACATATGTTCGTGCGCGACTAGAGTATGAATCCGTCGAATGGTAAACATAATAATTTTAAATGGTCAAAAATTGTACTTGTAATTTTTGCAACAAAAACCGGCATCGCAAAAATGAAGCAAACGGTGACAGAACGCTTCTTCCCTTTTTTATTTTCCTCATATCTCTCTGTTTAAAATGCTTGCTGATGAAGTGCACTAAGCAAAGCGAAGCAAATTAAAAAAAAACGATACAAATACAAGCAACCCAATCGAACACAAACAAACCGAGACTGGAGAAAACATTTCTTAAAAAGGGGACAGAGGTCAACGAGATCCAAACTATAACGAAAATTATGCTGTTCGATAACAGGAAAAAAAATAAGAAAACCGTTTTTTTCACGATTTTCTTCTTGTATTGAAATTTCTATCTTGCGCATTATTTTTATATTTTGGAATTAGATTATTTGGAAATTTTAGTAAGTCATTTTAGATTTTGAAAAGCCGGCAGCATCCGACTGTTTACTACTCATTTTTAGTGGCTAATAAACCTAATAAACGGAAAATTATTCTCACAGATTTATGTATGTGTTAATTCTGTAAAGATTTTGAAAGCGAGCAACTACAAGTAAGTCAAAAAGTATGTGGAGGTATGGAAAGTCTGAGAATGAATATGGCCGAAGAGAAACGTCGGGAAAAAAGTAAAATCCTACTTTTGTCCTCGGAAGTTGCGCCCAAATATCGACTTTAAAGAAAATAAAAAATAAGCGATTGAATTGAGTTCTATAACGACGATAACGGAAATAAAATTATAACACGCAGGCTTCGAGTGATTAGCAATTTAAAACTCTTTGAGCTAAGCGAAAGTTGGGCTAATCAGATAAATTTTTGTTAGATTTTGCAAAAAATAATTTATTATTATTTAGACTAAATTTCGGACTGACACAGATGTCTTTTCCACTAAAACTTTACGAAAAAGTAGGGAATATCAGGAAACGCATCAGAGGAAAAAAAGAAGAGAAGCACAGAGGAAGGTCGGGATAATGAATAGAGTGCTGAATAACAAAAATAGAAAAATTAATACCAATGATCTTCCAGTTAGTCGACAATTATTTTCGCAAAAACAGCTTCAGCATAATTGGAAGAACGTTTCTGGCAGTTTATGCTGCTGACACCGCCATCTCGGCATCTTCAACGAGAAATGCAATAGTCAGACTGCAGCTTCAGCTTCCAATTCCAAATAGAAAGTGCAGACTATTGGAGACAAGAGTTAGACCATTTTTTTGGTCGGAAGCTGGGAACTGCAAAGGCAACTTCACCTTTGCCTTTGCAAAGGAATTATTGCTATGAACTTGCTGATCAAGACTAGAAATAGATACAGATGTGGAAACATCGTTCTAGAACTAACAACGATTACGTTATTAGTTCTGGCTCTTTATTAAAAGTACGTCAAGAAAATGACTTAAAATTTGAAGTAAAAATGAACATAAGAATTTAAGGAACAGTAGAAAAACATGTTTTTGCAACCCTACATTTTAATCAGAAGATTCTTTCTTATGGAATTAATAACAACATTGGAGAACAGTTTAGAGTACGCGCAAAGGTATTGGTTAGCATAAGAATAAGAGAGTTACAGATTTCTATTGAAACAAATAAAATGAAGTGCTCATATCTATGAAAGTACTGCGAAAAAAAAGGCAGGAAACAAGATATAACAAATAAAGAAGTTATTATTATAAGAATATGAAAGTATTCAGCTTTACACTCAAAGCAGTTGGTCATTATTGACTCAAATATAAATTAAAACAGATATAAGTCATAGAACGAACTTAAACGCTTTAGGAGTGACTTTTATTAAGATATATGCAATCAACATGAACATAATTTGCTTATTGCAAGGCAAAACTTCCATAAGTTGAGGCAAAATTGTGCATTTCGTTCGCGCTGAGTAATTTTTTTAAATAACCGCTGAAGACGATTAAGATATTTGTGTTTAGCTCAAACATAACTTAAAACAGCAATGAGTGAAATAACAAGCTTCAACGTTTTTCAAGTTGAATTTCCCAAAAAAGGTTCTATTCAATGAAAAGAATCAGTGAAAAAACATATTATCCTTTAAGATCCCGTTTTAATATTACCCATTTGGTTTGGCGCAAAAAGGGCTTTCCTTCATAAAAACCAATCCGCACGTAATACGGTCCAAATGCGTTCGAGTGGGTCCTCAAATATACATAATATAACAAAAATATAAAATTTTATTGCAATGGAAAAGTCATATCGGGGTGGAATATCCAATAATTTGCATCCCCGTCGAATCAGACATCGACATGGTGGGTGACAGGTGCTCCGGATGGCCACTTATGCCGTCTCCCGTTTAAATTCATATCTGCATCTTGAGAAGGCCGTAAACCGGGGCCAAATGCGTCATTTGCTCCACCAGCTGACTTATTTGCCCGAATAGAATAAGGGCAATTTGCGGAAATTTTCAATTTCCACTCGACGACATGGCCCAAGAAAATATCAAATTTTTCCATAGGTCAAAAACAAATTCCCCTTTTCTCCGTCGGAGTAGACTTAGACAACCTAAGCAAACATTTAAGCTTCCCTTTGAGCAGGCAGAGTATCAAATTTGCCTCACAGGGTTGCAATTTATTTTTCAATTTATTCAAAATTAAAAGAAAATATCCCGCGGACACCTATTTTGCAGCTTATCGTTGCATTCGTCGATATTACAACATGGATTAGACGATTTATGCAAATCGCTTAAACAAACCTCAAAAGGGATCCGATAAAGGCAAACCGTAAATGATTAAAAACGTTTAATGTTGAATATGCTACGTATGTGTGCTTTATATTGATATTTGTGGTTTTTAATACTGTTTGTATAAGAAATCCGTTTTTTTTGCGCGAAACTAAAATCGACCGTTGCTGAAGAGGTTATTTATACAAGGTGTCCCTCAAGTACGTGGCAATCTCTTGAGAGACTACAGAGGAGGTCCAAATAGAACGATTTATTCATTTAAAACTTTCTTAACTTTTCCCTAACTAAAATATCGGATCTTCAAGGTAATCTCAACATTTACATTTCGAGTTCTAATTTTGAACAACTTTGTGTTTTATAACGATTTTTTTATCATTATAATTTTATTCAAAAACCGATCCTAAAGCTCGTAAGAGAAACCAGGAACGGACTGGCCCAAGCACATAATCAATTTAAACTCTAACAAATGTCATTATTTTCAACTACAAATATAATTTTTGAAGACTGGAGATTTTTACACTAAAAGGTACTCTTTATTTATTTCGTTAAATTGGACGGTTTCAAAGGTAAAGTGATTTTTTGATGATGAAGTGATGTAGAGTACCTTTTTTTGCGTCAAAATATCATGAGTCTCCAAAAATGATTCCTGCAAGTTCCTGGTTTCCTTCACGAGCTTTACGATCAGTTTGTAAATCAGATTATAACACTTTTGTGGAAATAATTTTCGCCAAAAATCATTAGAAAATACAAAGTTGTTCAAAAGTTTCAACTCGAAACGTAAAATTTGGGGTTACCTATTGAAGCCCGATATCTCCGTTAGGGGGAAGCTAACGACTTTTTTTATATACAAAGACCGTATTATTTGGATCCCCATGAAGGCTTTCGAGAGATTGTCACGTACTTAAGAGACACCCTGTATATATGCGAACTTTATAAAATTACGCATTGTCTCAACGACAAAAAAATCCTTTTTTAGCTAAGATTAGCTAGCTGGAAGATTTAGTGTTTTAATTAAATTTTGTGAAAATTATTTCCTGTCAACTGAATTTGTCTAAGTTTTATTAAATAAATTTTTGTTGCAGTAGTAGTAAACATCTTTATTTCTAAAAAAGGCTATCGACCTATCGGTCTTTCTGCCCTTGTTTAATACATGTAGTCTTAATCTAAATAAAAAACAAAGATGAAAATTCTCTTATTCTAGGTTAACAATATTATTAAATAAAATTCCAATGACAAGAAAAAATTATTTTATTGTCCACTAGTCAGTTGCGTTTGTAAGTGTTCGAGTAGTGTTGATGTAGGGAAACGGAAGCGGGATTGTCTGGTTGGTCTTGGAAGACAAAGGGGATTCAGTATGGTCCAGTTGTAGGGGTTGTTTGTCCATTTTGTCTGGAGATGTATGAGTCTTTCCGAAATCTTTGTCATGTTTGTGCGTTCGTATAGTAGTTGGGTGGCGGGGTTGTGTAGTGGGTTTTGGGGGTATCTTATTCGTGTTATTAGTCTTAGTGCAATTTGTTCTGTTGTTTGTATATAACGTTTTGTCCTTTCTGTTCCGTTGGTCATGAGTATATGTCCATAGTCTAGCAAGGGTCTACAAATAGCTTTATATATTTTGGTGGCGGTGTTTGTGCTAATTCCTCTGTCTTTGTAGGTTAGTGATCAGAAGTGTTTTGTTCTCTTTATTGTTTCTGCCCTGATGTTTCGTATGTGTTTAGTGAATTTAAGTTTGTGGTCAGTTGTGATTCCAAGGTATTTTACGTCGTTTTTTGGTTGTGTCGGTTGGCCGTCTGCAGTTATTGTAGGGGAGTCAGCGTTGAGTCTGTGGTTTGTGAGCAGAAGTTGGTTTTTTGACGAGTTTGGTGTTAGTCTCCATTTATAAAACTATGTCATTGTGTTGTTTGTTAGTGTTTGGAGTCTTTGAGCTGCTCTCTCAGTAGTTTTGTCATGTACAATAAGTGCCGTGTCGCCTGCGTATTGTAATATGTATGCCGATCTGTCGATTTCATTTTTGTCTGGTAAGTTGTAATTGTATATGTCATGGCAGTATATATTGTAGAGAAACGGTGAGAGCGGGGATCCTTGAGGGAGCCCTTGTTCAGGGGGAAAAGAAAATAACAGTGTTTTGTCAATTCGTACTTGTAGTTGTCTGTTGTCTAGTAAGTTCTTTATGGTGTGTACTAGATATGTTGGTGTGTGTAGTTTGTATAGTAAGGCTCTATGCCACACACTCTCAAAAGCTTTGTTAATGTCCATAAACAGGCAAGCTGTCTTTCTGTCAGTTAGGTGGGTTGTTTGTATATTGTTAGTCAGAGTGAAGAGTGGGTGAATTGTCGAGTGCTGATGTTTGAATCCGAACTGATACGATGGTATGTCCTTTCCGACCAGTTTTCCCAGTCGCTGCCTTATTATGTACTCAAAAACCTTGCTAAGTACTGGTAGCAATGTAATTGGTCTGTAATTGCTCGGTTGTGTATTGTCCAGTCCATTTTTGGGTATAGGGATTATTAAGCCGTTTTTCCATGTTTTTGGAATTATGTTATTTCTGATGCAGTTGTTCAATTCAGGTAGGATCAGTTTGTGTGTTTCTTGAGTTAGGCTTTTCAGGAGTTTTGCCTTTATTTTATCTTTTCCCGGTGCTGTGTTTTTGATATGCGCTACTGCTTCATCGTACTCTGTGTCTGTGATCAATTTGTATGTACAGTTTGGTGAGCTGTTGAAATAGTTCAAGTATCAGTCGTTGATCAAGTTCCAGTTGTCATTGTCGAAGTTAGTGTTTGTCGATATGCTGAAGGCCCTTTGATAGTGTCTGGCGAACGCGTCAGCTTTCTCTTTGTCTGTATACCGTTCTATTCCGTTTTCGTCAATTGTGTCAGTAGCGTTAGTTTTTTTGTATTGCGCTAGTTTCTTAATTTTTCGCCAGTATGTTTTGCCTTTGTCTTTTTGTATTTCTTTACATGTTTCTAGCTATTTGTCTTCTCGGTATTGTCCAATCAAGGTTTTAATGTTTCTGTTGAGTTGGTTCAGTGTCTTTTTTAGGTCGTTATTTTCAGTGTTTGTATATAGTCTGTACAGTTCTCTCTTTTGTTTTATGAGTCTCAGTATGAATTTGGGTAGTGTATGTCGGTAGAAAACATTTTTTATTTCCGGGCTAAATTTTCCTATGGCTAGTGAAAGTTGTTGTATGGTTTCTATTGAAATGGGCTGTGCTTGCGATTGAATGTAGTCATGTATATGTTGTTTCACTTTGTCTATGTCAGTCTTTGTTAGGTTTAACTTTTTCTCTATAGGAGGTGTACTGGAGGAAGGTTGCGTATGTTGTAAGTCTATGTTAAACGTATTAGCCAGGTGGTCGGATCAAAGTTCGTTGGTTAAGTTTATGTTGTTGATGGTGTTTGTTAAGTTTCTTCTGTGCAGTAGAACGTCTGGTGTTGAGTCTGGGTTTGCGGGCTTCAGAAAAGTTGGTGGGGTCTGCTGTTTTATAAAGTCCGAATTTTGTAGAAATTTTGTTTTTGTTTTGGTTTTGTTGCATTTGCGTTTTATTGCTCAATTGGTCGTTGCTATTCAGGTGTTTATCAAACAACAAAGCGTTATATGATAATAAAACAATATATCAGCTAAACCAGTTTTCTCGGCTTTCATGAAAGAAAGAGCTTTTGACTTCCTAACGTCTTTAGGTCTAGTAGGTTTTTGTCTATTGCTTGTGTTTGTTTAATCGCTCATTGATCTCAACGAGTTTATCAAAAATCTAAAATGTTTTCAGCGTTTTTCAGTCGATTTTGGAAATTGACAAATCGAATTTTCTTGTAAACGAAGCAAATTAAATGCTTTAAAATAATTTGATATTTTTTTAGAATTTCGTTTTCGATTTCTCGATTTCTAAATTGAAATAAAACACTTTGATCTTTGGAGAAACAGCATTTATTTTATTTATTAGGAACTTAGTTTACTTTTGCAGAATTGAGAAAAAACATTTTTAAATATTTTCTAAAGGAATCATTTTTCTTCGGAAATTTTCTTCCAGATTTAGGGAGAATTGTTTCAAACATTCAACATTCATTCATTTCAACATTTCATTGAGCACAGTTCCGCCTTAACTAGAATTTAAATTTGGTTCTATTTTATAGTCCAAATGTTCTTATGTTTTTGATGAGCTTTCAAAACTTTAATTACGTTAATTACAAAAATAATAAAATTAATTGGGAGAAACAGAAATTTAGGAATAATCAATAAATTTTTTTAAAACATATTTTCAAACTCTGAATCTCAGAACTTTTTCATATGGGAAACTTTAGTCTTCTGGAATGCAGTCGCAGGTCCACTTATTGAAGCTAGAACGGAATTTAACGAACGCATCAAATAATCAATTTTAACCCGATTTGTAATTAATCAGTTTGCAACACATTAAAAGTGTTCAAATTTGTCTACCACATTTAATCGAATAAACATAAGAAAGTAAAATGGACACTTTAAGGCTTTTCTTATCTGCTGTCGCGTTTGGTCGTTTTCTCGTCAAGACAAGCCCGACATAAAATTATACTTTTAAATTTCCGCCCTCCCAAAACACTTATAAAACTTTATAGTTTATTGCCCTGTGAGTCGCCTTGGGTTTTATCAAACAAATTACGTGTGCAATTATTGAATAACTATTTCCTTAAAAAAATTACTTATTCGGTTGCTTTTCCTTAGAATCCGCAGGTTTTTGTAAAATAACAGATTCACATATAAAGTAGGTCATATTCTTAGAAAACCATGTCGTTGTTCAGCTGAGAGTAAAAGTAGAAATTGCAAATAGGATGCCAGAAAGAACTGTTTTAATTTTCCGCAGAAATGGGTATTCACGGTTCTGACTTTCATCGACAAATATTTACCAGCAAACCTAACAAAAGGTTTTGATATTAAAAATACAAACAAAGAAAAACAATATTCAGGCTTATTGTGCCATATAGTGTATATTGTATAGTATTGTTCTCTTAACAAGTAGACTAGATCGGAGGTTTGTGATTCTTGGAGATCGAAAATGATATCGTCTGATTTTCCAAATTCTGGTTACTTTTTTGCCACATAAAAATTTATAGGGATGAATACTTTTTTGTTGTTGTTTTAACGCTTTCCAGCACTTCATTTTTGAATTTCATATAATTTTGTTTTCAAGCTGTTTTGTTTGTAAGAAGAAGAAGATAATTTTGTTTTTAAGCAGTTTTCGACTGACTTGCTAAAACGTCTATCTGAGGACTTAATATCGAAATATAGTTAAACCTGGAAAGATTCCGCCTCAACTGCAGCAACAATTAGATTAATTTCATCTTCATAAACCTTTATATGGCATTCATTAATTTTCCACGAAACATCAAATTGTCGTTACAGAGAGAGAGTTAAGACAATCTCAGAAAACCCTGCGATTTAAGCTTGGAAGCAACGAAGTGGTGTAGAGAACCTTTAATTAGCAGAGGCACGCGGAATCTCTGAAACTGTTTTTTCTTCAGTTCGCATTGTTCGAGGTAGTTCGCGGCGAAAACTAATTATCTGTTTGAATTGTAATCAAGAAAGTAATTACAATTTCGACTTATCTTTGATCAGAAGGCCTTATTTTCGAAGCGATTAGTTTTGGCAACCTGGATGGTTGCTATTGAAGAACTCTGAAAAGTTTCATCGTTTTTAGTCAATGGCGTGCCATTGCACAATCACAGTTTGAAACGAAATCAATAAGTAGTTTTCTGTTTTGCTGCGCGCCACTGTTCAGGTAAACGAAAACAATTTATACTCTAATTTGCCAACGGTTGCTTTGTTAAAGGTCGCGACTTTTGGACGTTCGCTCGTAATATTAAAATGTAAATTTTAAAGTTTGCCCTGGTCTCTTTCATATTTTTCTCTGACTGTAATTGGTAAAGTTTGTTGCCGAGCGAAGGCGCGCAGTAAACGAGATTGACTACCCAAAGTCCTGATAATGCCCGGCTATTGGCCCGATATGTCCCCTTTTAAGCGGTGATGAATGTTTTATGGTATTTTGAGTAGGTAATGTCACCGAGCGAGTTGCATTTTATATTAAATTTGCAACCGCTCTTTAAAAACCGTCCTGGATACTTTAGTTTCATGGATGAAATATAATCGCCAAATGTAGTAAATGTGTGTTTCAGTTTACAGTTAAAATCCGATTGATAGCGGATGAGTTTAGCTTTAAATGCTAGAGTATAGCATCTAGAAATAAAACATTAAGCTGATAAAAGTGTGAAGTTGTGGCACGTTCTTTATTTTTTTTTCGGCAATTTTGGATTGCGTCCATAGAGAGTTCAGTTGCTAGAGAACAAAAGTTATAACTGGCAAAGTATTTGAGGAATAAATTCAACACCATTTTGCGTTTTTATTGTTAATGAAGAATTGCAAGAATTTACACCAGATATTTCAACTGAATCCACATTATTGACGAAAACGCCTCACTTCAAGTTAAAATCAACCAAAGATCTTAAGACTGACAAAGTCCCAATTGATACAGGAGTTCGCCAACATGAGACCATTCCCCAAAACTCTTAGGAGACGCTTTCCAAAAAGTAAATTGGGAAAATAGGGGTATTAAGATCGACAGTCGCTAACTAAATCACCTCAGATTCGCAGACGATATAGTCCTCATAAGTACAAACGTTTCTGAACTGGGGGATATGCTACGTGAATTGAATGCATCTGCCAATCAAGTAGGTCTTAAAATGAATTTAAAGAAGTCGACGATATTGAGCTAACAAAATCCACAAATTTCATTAAACCCCCTGGATGTAGAGAATGTCGAACATTATGTACACTCTGGGCACACAATAAAACTTGGAAAAGAAAATCAAACGGCGGAAACGTCCAGAAAAATCGGATTGTCATGGGCAGCTTTTGGTAGGCTGCGCCAAATGTTTGCAGATTTGACACTACCTGTGTGTCGCGAAAGAAAGAAGAGTCGTGTGTACTACCTGTGGCCACCTATGGTTTGGGAACTATTAATCTTACAGAAGCAAACGCAGACAAGCTAAGAGCAATGGGAAGAAGGATATTGGGAGTAAGTGTAAGACAGAGGATTCGAAACGAAGAATGCGAAGACAAACAAAAATCACATATATCATCGCACATGTGGCAAAACTGAAGTATCAGTGGGTGGGGCATGTGGCAAGAGAAACATCTGACCGATGGGCATATAACATGTTACACTGGAGACAATGGGTAACAAAAAGAAGTGTCAGAATAACACAAAAGCGATGGTTGAACGACATTAAAATGAAAGCAGGTAGGTCTTGGTTTCAACTTTTCCAAGGCACAAATGCATGGAAAACTGAAGGAGGGGCCTACGTCCAGCAGTGAACTTACACAGAGTAAAGGAGAGAGGGCGTGAAGGGAGCAGTTAATGAGACAACGAGAACATTTCTCGTCGTGATATCAAACAACACTTAATAAATTTGAATAAACAGATGCGAAAAGATCAGCTTCCCTTTTTTACACTCGTTCAAAATATTGTTCTTTTTCTGTGAGTGTCTGTGAATGACCAAAATACTCCATATTTACGCATATAATTATTCCAGTTGGAGAAAAATGAGGTTTTTTCTCACCAAACCACCTCATCGCAACACCAAAAGTTTAAAGATAAATAATGTCAAAGTAAAAGTAAAAAATTAAGTCAAACAACTTCAAGTTCAACATGAGCCCTAGAAAATGTAACACTGCCAGACCAAAAAGTTAAAATATATATATATATTGCGTATGATATTATATTGTCGATGTGTAAGATGATGCTTCACAGTATATTGCTCTTTACCAACTTTCCACTTCCAACTTTCGACCAAACTTTCTCTTCAGTAGGCTTCTAATATGGTTGATTATTTTGTTAAATAACTGTGCAACTGTTTGTTTTGCCTTTTTCTGTTACTTCCTGTTAAGGATACCATCTAATATAGTTTTCATCTATAAGAAGGTAAAAAAACATGATACTCAAGTCCACCCAGTTGTGTCACATCCTGGTCGTCCACAAGACCTTTACTATCATTACTGTTTTTAAGTAAAACTGTTATAACAATAATATTTTTAAATAATTTCAAATAACCTGATGCTTGGGACGTCTTCAACATACAGTATCTCTTCAAAGAAACGGTCCAATATGTTTTGTATCGAAAGAAGCCGTGTGAAATGGGGTAAATCGAAAGAACGTCGATGTTCAAGTCCATCCAGAGAACAGGTGCGGGGGAAGCGCTCTTCTCCCACAGTCCATCATTTGCCACATCCTCGAAATGGGTTCATATATCCAAGCACCGCTTTTCGACAACTTTTCATATTTTTCCTACGTCAAGATTGATGGGGATGCGTTTGCGGTTAAAATAATGAGTTTTCGGTTTGATACGGTGCGAACGTTCCAGAACGAGAGTGACCGTTGAAGAGGTGAAAATGCCTTTTTAATCGTTAAGGGAACGATGAAAAATCGGAAGTGGAATAGCAGATCGCGCGCCAGTTTCCCCAAGGGGAACGAATTCATTGCTCGGAATAATTAATATTAATAAGGAGGCAATTTGTCGGGACTGTGTTTATAAGCCTGACCCTTCCCGTTAATTTCATGTCCCGGCCCGATAAATAACATTCCGTGAGCCGTGAACACGTTTACCATAATAACCTCAGACAATCGGGAATTTTAGCAAATCCCTAAGACCATATACTCCCATTTACCGTGGCCTTTTTTCCATTTACCAGCAAACGCCTTTGATTTCATTTAGAAGTAATTTGCCAATAAGAATGTTACCGTTTCGGGGTGCTTTTAGGGGAGTTTAGTGGCAAACTTCCTTCGATACGGAGCCTCAAAATATTCAGGAGGCATTGTTTGGCATGTTTTGTTTTATGCGGCGTGGCATGTCTGATGTTTTTAAAAGGGGCAATTTTGACGCATTTGCACCCCGTATTTTCGGCAATTTTGCATACGTGCGCCATATGCATTTTAAGCGGCTTATGGGCAATGTGTTTTTTTGGCTAGCGTATGCATTATATGCTAAAAGCCGCAACATTACTAAATTCTGCTATAAACCATCAATTTACCAGAACTATATAGGCAGCAGTTTACAACTACGAATACAATTAAAGCGGAAAGTTTGTTTATGTAACGAAAATTTGCATCATCCAAATAGAGGGCCTTTTGTCGAGTTTTTATTAGGTATTCTTGTTTAGTTCCTGATTGCATAGTTTTTGTTTCTGCATAAATCTTATGTAACCCAAATTTGTCCAATTTGCATCTGAAATATCCAATTCATACAATGCTTTTTTAAACATTTTTGTCAACATTTCACCCGGTCCAAGAGAATCCACCATCTTTAGCGTACTTTACTTTTAACACGTGCACTTTCATAATTTCTTCGAAGTAAATGAATGGACTATTTGAAAAAAGAGTCAAACTTTCTTGAGAATATTATCATCAGGAATATGAATTTTGAATGAACAACGGTTTGATTATCTGACCGTCTGTTACATATGAAAATATTTACTTCTAACATGCATGCTTATTTATTGTTGCTGCTGCCTTTCGAATCCTATTCATCCAGTTATTCAATATTTGAACGTCTGTGGGCCACTTTTACCATAGTCTCCACATTTTATTATTTGCCAATTAAATCTACAAAATTGAAAAATTTTCTGGGGGGCGCATTTAAGGAGCACCCTGTATATTTCTCAATAATAAGCTTTGCATAGTATTTTTAGATTCAACTTTCTCTTAAGAGGTTTCTTTCAACTCGTTTCGAGTCTTAGTTAATATTTGTTAAAATGAAAGTGTGTATCATACAGTCATAAATTACGAAACCTGATGTTTGAATTGTTGAAGTTGCAATTTGATGTAGTTTTTTAACTAGAGGCAATTATAGTTCGTAATGTAATTTTTAGGTTGTTCGTTTTTGGAACACTCTGTGTATTACCCGCTAATACCCCATTCACATCACTCTATAATTACATTTTATCCCAATAGCTTTTCTTTCCTTCGCATAAAGTTTTTACATATTTGTTAAAAAAAGCGTCTTTCATACAATGTTAAGTTATGAAAAACGCAAAATAATTTTTTTTTTAAGTATAAGGCTTACAACTACTATAAGGCTCAAGCTTACTCTGGGTGGCACAATTATCCATAATCTATACATTTTATTACCTGGCAGTCAAAATCCATACAACTGGATCGAATTTAGCTTTAAGTTCACTCCATATGCGTATTGAGGTATTTCTAACTCAAAACGAATCAATGGAGCTCGAAAAATTTGCAAGTAAAATTGGCAATGGATCTCCTGTGTGTGGCTTACTAGTAAGCCATGCATGTTATTATTTGATTAAGTTTTCTCTTAAGATGTTTCCTCTAGCTCGTCTCGAGTCTTCGTTAAAATTGGCTAAATTTAAAGTGTGTTTCGTACATTGATAAATTATGACAAATTGAAATTTCAAACATTTTGTAGTCATTTCTGCTAACTGCTAGATATCAAAATGTTCCCAAATTTCCGCCCATTTTCAGTGCTTATAATATGCATAAAACTGACTTTGGCTAATTATTGCCTGAAGCATAAGACAATTTTGGGTGGCTCGTTTTTGGTTTGCCCTGTGGATTGGTCCACTAAAACGCCAGAAAATTTACTTTATAATTAGATTTATTTGAATAGGTTTCTTAACTTCCCTACGAATCTTAAAAATTCGTTAAAAGACAGTGTATATCATACATTCTTGAATTATGAAACGCATATTTTAAAAATTTTGAAGGATTTATTCAACCACCACTAATTTGGGGAATAATTAATTACCCTTACTGAAAATATTGAAAAATCGACAAAAATGCTGCAAAATGTTAACTGACATAAAAATCATAATTTTGCATAAATGCATTTTAAATACTAATTTAACGAAACTTTTGACCAGAATATCACATTTTTGCAATAAAATGCCAAACTTTGCATGGTAGGTAAATGCTTCACAGGATCTCATCATATATTTAGTCGCTCCTTTGAAGGTCCATACCCACTTAGCCCTCTGGTGCCGATTCGAAGCCTCTTACCATGAAGTTGATGTATACGCGCAGATTTTTTCAAACTTAAAATCGGGCATATACTTTACAATGCTTGGCGCTTTTGTAGAGCCCCGGATTTATCGATTGCATTAAGATTTTTCCTATGATTTATTGCGAATAAAGTGGCTGCATTGTTTGACTGATTGAATAATGGTTAGAGGCTGGGGTTTCTTGATAATCAAATATATGAAAGTTGCAGCTTTGGATATCAATAATTTTTAATTTTTGATCGCTCTTAATATAATGTATTAATTTTCGATGATTTGAAATTTATTTAAAAAACAGGTTTGAAAGCCGTTTATTATTTATTTATTTATTTATTTTAAATTTATTATTTAATCCAAAAGTTTATTACATCATATTTTCCAATCTTACTTTCTGAAAGACTTATTTTTTTAATTCAATCTGAGAATTTTATAGTGACGTTTTTTAAGATTTTAAGTCTCTTATGGGTTACATGTTCTGCAGTTACCGTTTTAAACAGACCTTCTGTGAACCGTTTTTTAATTGCATAAAGTTTTATCTGTTTCCAGGCTAGTTTTTTTTAAACAACAAACAAACTGGGCAATATCGAATCCTGTGGCATTCTTTCTCGTTATTTTATCACCTGTGTAAAATCCATGTTTCTGGATGTTTCCAACAGCAATTGATTGACACGTTTCTGATATATAATTCCATTTTGTTTTGTGCCAAACAAATATCGAATTCATTCACATTATCAATATCTGAATTTGTTTGAGTTTTTCCTATTTTGACTACAAAATCGCATTGACTCAGTTGACGCTGATTGTATTAAATGTGAAATATACAAAAGCAAATAGTTATCATATGGAAAAGGTTGCGATTATTTAGATCATTGAGCTTAAGAACTAGTGTTATATTTTGGATTTCAACTAATTTAGTTGGTCAAACTATTTGATTCCAGAACTTTTCCTCAATGTCTTTCTCGTATCCAGCGGCTTTTCAGGTCCACAACTCCATATGTCCAATAAATCTCATCCGTCTTTGGTGCGATAAAATAATAATCGATTTTTTTCAACTGAAATCTGGGGGAAGAAATAAAACTTTTGAAGCTGTTGTTATGAAGTTGGCGACTGAACTAAGTTATTAAAATCTAAATCTTTAGCTTTGCAACACGCCTTAAAAAGGATTTTTGATTTATATGATTTACTTGATTCATGTTAAATTTATCAATTTGTTTTGAATGTATTTTATGCACACTTTTCCGTTTTTAACAGGTTTTTCCTATAAATTATTTTATCTCTGTAGCAGAATTATCAGTTAATAATACAAAACCACTGACATTCTGATGTTCTGACTTCATTTAACGGTTATCATTTCTGGCTTTTGACACAAAATTTTGTTTCTTGCATCATCTTTAAATAGTCAGTTATTTTTGAAAAATGGAATTTATCGTTTCGTTAATATCTGGGTTTTTAGTTCTTGTGATTTCTGTCTTTAATGCTTATTCTCATATAAAGCTCACAAACTACAGACTCAACGCTGACTCCCCTACAATAACTGCAGACGGCCAAACGACACAACCAAAAAACGACGTAAAATACCTTGGAATCACAATTGACCACAAACTTAAATTCACTAAACACATACGAAACATCCGGGCAGAAACAATAAAGAGAACAAAACACTTCCGATCACTAACCTACAAAGACAGAGGAATTAGCACAAACACCGCCACCAAAATATATAAAGCTATTTGTAGACCCTTGCTAGACTATGGACATATACTCATGACCAACGGAACAGAAAGGACAAAACGTTATATACAAACAACAGAACAAATTGCACTAAGACTAATAACACGAATAAGACACCCCCAAAACCCACTACACAACCCCCCCACCCAACTACTATACGAACGCACAAACATGACAAAGATTTCGGAAAAATTCATACATCTACAGACAAAATGGACAAACAACCCCTACAACTGGACCATACTGAATCCCCTTTGTCTTACAAGACCAACCAGACAATCCCGCTTCCGTTTCCCTACATCAACGCTACTCGAATACTTACAAACTGACTACTGAACAATAAAATAATTTTTTCTTGTCATTAGAATCGGAAAGTTTATTTAATAAGATTAGTAGTAGTAAACATCTTTGTTTCTAAAAAAAGGTTATCGACCTATCGGTCTTTCTGCCCTTGTTTAATACATGTAGTCTTAATCTAAATAAAAAACAAATATGAAAATGCTCTTATGCTAGGTTAACAATATTATTAAATAAAATTCCAATGACAAGAAAAAATTATTTTATTGTCCACTAGTCAGTTGCGTTTGTTGCGTTGCGTCATTTTTTAATAGTTTTATACTAACGATTTGTAGCTCATTAGTTGTTACAAATACTTCGACTTTTTCTCAGCCAATTCTATAAATATATGTTATTGAAAAGTAATTATCAATTACGAATTGGTAATTGTTTTAATGGCAATTATATTGTTGTTGTTGTTTTTGAGTGACTAGTGGTTTTTAGTGACTAGTTATTACCTTGTTAACATTTTTATTTTGAACAGATACTTAACATTATTTACGTATATTATTTCTTATTGTATTTATTTTGTCAACAGAAAACGTTTAGATTCAAAAGCGATATACAGAGTGAACTTAACTGTTTTTAGAAAAGTTTGATTTTCTGTTATGAAATGTGGTTGAAAAGTGTTCTCCTTAATTTACTTTCTGTTTTTAATTGCTGTTGAGTTTTCAGTTTGCTTCTGAATAATTTGCACCTAATATTGCTCTCTTTCCATTTATTTGTGTTTGCGTTCATTGTCCGATTTCTTGTTGAAATAAGATTGGGCTTTTAAATGTTTGTGTTCAGCTTTCAGTTTGAGCATTCGGTTCTTCTTCTGTAGTGATTGTTATGTTGCTTATATTGCAAATTACAACACAAAGAACCTCCAACAATTTTACGCTTGTTTCTTGCTTTGACAAAGTGCGTTTAACTAATTAGTTTTTGAGATGTTTAAGTTTTTCATTAAATCATTTATTATTTTTGAGTTGCATTTTAAATCGAGTATTTATTTTGTCAGCAATCTACAGAGTGAGCGTAAATGTGCTAGTGTTTCGTAACACTAGCACAAATAAGAAAATAATGCAGAACACTGATGCAGTAAAAAAGTAAATTGCCGTTAGTTAGTGCCATTTACAATCTATTTATTAGCAATTTACATCTTTGTGCAAAAGAAGTGTTGATTTCAGCCAACTCCAAAGAAGAGTACTATTTTCATGTGAAGATGTTGGTTGGATTTTGTGTTTGTTAAGTCCCAACCATTTTCGTTAGCAAACTGTATAATAATTGTTTAACATATGGTCAGTTTTGAAAGTAGACTTTGTACAAAATGAATGAAATATTGCACAGTTGAGTAAGTTTCCCCCTGATATTTATTGATTAAATACTTTGAAAAGCAAACATTTCTGCAAACAAATCTAGAAAATAACTGCAACAACCTACTTTGCCAGTTTGGAAAGTCAACTCGCCTCAAAAATCCAATCCGCTAACTCAAACAGACATTCTATTGATCGAAATGTTTAAAACTGTTTTCCTTCATCAATCTATATTTCTTAGAGCGCCAGACCTTTCGGTCGCTGGTCAGAATATTAAACAGTTCAGCGAAGTTTACCTTAAACTAATTGGAGGCAAAAGTTTTTGGTAGTTCCGTGTTTACTTGTTTTAACTTCAAATAACCGACCAGATCTCCGGATAAAGTAGTTTATCGAGTTTCACCTACATTTTTCCCGATTAGCTACCGAGTTTTATTGACTGCCAACAATATTCTTTTCGTGCAGATTAAGTTGGTTAAAACATCAGTTGATCGTTGGTTTATGGCCGGAAAGTTTCCAGCTAAAAGCATTTTGCCGGTGTATTAAACAGAGCGGCAAAGTTTATCCTAAAGTAATTAGAGGCAGTTGCAACGATTTCTCATAAACTCTACACCGATATTTAATTGTGTCCTCTGCAATTGAAAAAAATCGCATGTGAATGAGAGGAAAATAGATGAGATTGCAGGTTCTTGAACGTATCCTGAGATAAACTTCCGAAAGAGGATTTATGGGGGGACCCTCTCGACATGGAGCTGTTAAAAATTCTGCTACTCTTCCCTTTTTAATGAACGTGCAGAATTATTGCGTGCGGAGATGCTTTTAACTAGAGAGCGTTTACAATTTGTGGCCTCTCATGGATAAATACCGCATTTGCTGTGCGAATCGCTTACCATTTGGAAAATGTACGGTTTGCAAAGTGCAAATTTAGCGTTGCTGTTCTGCCGCTTGGACGTTTTCCTTTTGGATATTTTACTAACGCTATTAACCTTTGACTAATTGTCCGTTTCATTTTTTCAGAACTCCATTTGGAGTAATTTGAATTGATCACTGATGAAAATGTGTGTGATGTGTCAGCTCTGGTTTCACATCTTTACAAATTTTCGAACAAAAAATATTCATCTCTTCTGAATTTTGCTGAAACGATAGGGAATAAGGAAGTTTTTTTGTTTCACGCAATTTTGGCAAATTTCTGCTATCGGCTCAAATTTGACGCCGCCTTTTTGGTTATATCTCAAGAACCAGGTGAATTAAAAACATTTCAATCTAGCACTTTTTAGCAAGACGGTATAATTTATAATTATCCGGTCGCATCGTATCGAAATAAACTGGTCATCATTGGGATAATTTATATTTCCAGCTGGGCACTGATAGTTCGCCCCCATATACACATGCACAAACAAAAAAAATGGAAATTTTACAGGGCAAAGCGGCAACGATTTCCACCATTAATTCGCGAACCAGAAACAAGACCTACTAATAAAAAAAGATTAATTGCCGGCCAATGGAGAAAGGGCGGTTACATCGCTTTGCACTTATTTTTATTTAGCATTAGAACTTTGCTATAAATCAATGTCGCCTCGTTTGCCCAGCTGAAGCCTTTTCAACCCGAAATATTCCCATACACCGATCCAGAAGGTGAGACAAATTCGCACTTTTTTACATAATTTGAGAGGTTTAGAAAGTCAATTAATAGGAGGAAGCTTTACTTAAAACAACTGCCATAAAAATCATAAAAGAAGTGTTCCGAAAGAACAGTGGTTGATTGACTATGAAAGGTGAAAAGTTTCATCTCTTTGGATCATTTTGCCTAGTAGTGTCTTTTGCTCAACTTTTCACTAAGATTTCTCGACTTGTATGGCTTCCATTGCTCTGCCAATTTCAGAGCCATCACTTTCAGAATTTTTGTAGTTGCTTTCTTTCTTCGCTTCTTTGTTTAGTCATTAATTTTTTCCTCTGTACTGTCAACTGTCTTTTCAGTTGATCTCCATTAAACGTTTTCTTCGAACGTTACAATTTGCTGCGTTTTTTTTGGGTTTTGATGATCCCAATTTTGATACTTCTAGATCGTTCGTCTGAGTCTTTCAGTGTTTTTTTCAACAATGATTTAAGTGTTGCTTGTGATGCGACGGAGAGCTTGGACTGCCACTAGAATTCTTCAATAGAAGCATTTAAGAATGTTGATAAAATTTGCGCGTCTCTTGCTTTGAAAAGATTCATTTCAGTAAGAACTCGAGCATGCTACAAAAACAACTGCTACATATATAAAAACCAAGTCCAACTTGGTTCCAAGTTGGAAAGGTTCATTTTTATGGGTGATTTTGCCTGATAATGCCTTCTGCTGAAAAATTATTCTTTCTTTAGATCTCAGTTAACAAATATTTTTTTATTCGCAAAATGGTTGGCTGCTGAAGTACTTTTTACAAACATGTTTTGATTCTCTACATCACAGGTTGCAAAAGATTTTCACTTCTTCAGTCTCAATTACTGTCCCCATTTTAGAACCGTCCCTTTCAGAATTTTTTTGTATTCGGCTTCTTTCTTCGCTTGTTTATTTTACTTTAATTTTATTTATCTGCTTTTACATTTTCGGCTGATCTTTAATGAGACAATGTCCGCAATGTTTCGCTGGCTTTGGGTATTGCAACGAGATTTCTTCTACCGAAACATTTAACGATTTCTTGATGAACTTGATACGTTCAAAACCGAAGTTAAGAAAGACGCGATAGAAACAATGTATGCAGGAAAGAAGTGTGTAGACCAAATAATGAATAGTTTAACAAAAGTATAAAAAGTCGATGAAAGAATTAGCAATACTGAAGAGGACGTTGATGGAGTCAGCCACCAAGAAGTCGATGGAGATGAAGAAAACACAGTAGCATACAAATAATGTTGAATAGAAACGTAAGTGTTGATACAAAATACTGAAATGGAACAGAAACGGAACTTAATGATGAGAAAGCACTTTCATTTTCGACAAGGAATGCTGAAAAATAAGTTAAAATAGAAGAAAATCAATCCCCCAAGACAAATTGAAGCTGATGGTCAGTAAAGCCAAGGGCGAAGTTTTTAATAGGAAAAAAGCCCGCTATGTTGAACGCCAAAGAGGAGAAAATAAGCCGAGGAAAACTTTCGGTTAATGCAAAGCCGAGTTTCCACCGATTGACAGATGCTCTTTTCGATTCGGGGCCGATCTCGAGGGGAATTAAACACAGTTTCCAGTCGCACTTTTCTATTTAAATTCCCCCGCAACGGCGCTGCCACGCGTCTGAAATATTGAATCTAAACCTGTGCCCGTTCTGACAATTTTCAGATTTTCACCCTGCCAGGCGAAAAGTCCGTTTATTGGAAACGTTGCTGCTTGTTTATTTATTGGTTTGATTCGTATTGGATTTGTTTCGTGATTTCGTCTTTTCACCCTGAACTTGCTTGCGAAATGTGGCTTATTGGTGTCAGCATGCTACTTCCACTGTTGACACGACTAAAGTGCGAATCAGCAATAATTCATTGTAAATTTTTGAGTTTGCTTTCAATAGAACCGGAGAAAATCAGGCGGGCCAGGATTAAAACAAAAGTTTGCACTTTTGCATAGAAATTGTTAAATAAAACAAATCATAGCGAAGAGTGCACTTTCATCTTTTTGATTACTTGAAATCTGTTCTTTTCTGGGTGGAAGGACCGGAGAGAAAGTCTTAAATGTCTAGAGTTGTTGCCTTTTTGTTATTTTCAATTTAATTTTAACATTTTGTTGTTTAATTTCAACTTTTTAATTTTAGTTTAGCCGCTTAACGTTGCGGACACAGTTTTTAGCTTAATTCGCAAAATTTTCAGAAAAACTTACTACAGGTTGTCCCTATTAAATCGCATGAATCGAGGAAACCTGCAAATTTGTCGACAATCCAGTAAACAGAGCAACATGGTCAGTTTCGCCGATGTGTGACAGAACAAAAGCAATGAAAGTGCTTTTAATGTCTGATAAATGTGCTTTATAAGTTTCCGAAGCCGCGTCCAAATTGAGGAGGTTTGAGAAACGACGCTGTTTTGAGGAGCTTTCACTTAAAGCATCCAATTTGTCATCCTCTTTAACACAGTCACTTTGAGGCATTTTTATGAGGATAAAAATGCATTTTGGTTCAAGTGAAATCCACCTGAAATGCATCGAATTGTTAGTGTTTTGCAAGCTTTTATTACCTTGTTTTGCAAGCTTGTTAAATGTATTTAAAATCAATTACATTTTAGCATAAAAAGTCTGCTGAGGAAAACGATAAAATTTCAGCAAAACAGGCATTGATGTTTTGAAAATATTTGTTGTTTAGTCGTCTTTAATTTTATAAGGCACTCATTTGCGGAGTGCGTCTTAGTGCTAGTTAGAGTCGAAAAAAAATTATAATGAGCGAGATTTTTGGATTTGTAGTCTGTCTAAGAACTAAAAAGTTTTTTCGCAGACTGGTCATACAGAAAAATCAGTTTATTTTCGCTACGTGTGTTTTGGTTGGCTTCAAGTCAAACACCTGAGGTCAATGGGGAGTAAGTGTAGAAAAACAGTATCGATAAAGCGAGCAGATATTTAAGTCGTGAGACCGCCAATCCAAACGACACCGGCCCCGAAGGTCCCGAAAGAAAATGGAAAACAGATTAAACGGGACGACGTGACCATTTTAAAGATGGAGTAATATTAAGATAAGGGGGCGAGAAGAATTCAGATTAGTTCGGCAAAGAAGTTATCTTATTTTGGAAACACATTATTATAAAACGGAAAGCGACTCTACAGCATGCGGCGCACGTACATTTTAACCGCTTATTTTCCGCCGCCTTCGGATCACATTTTGCACGCCGTACATGCATGACCCTTTATCTCTTCTTATCTCCCCATTCTATATGCTTCTGTTTTAACCTTCTTCAAATTGTTATGATAGGGTTCGTTTTATCTAATCGAAAGGAATTTGGAATATTCCCAAGTAACCTGTTAGACGACTAAGACTCTGAAAGGAACAATGATTTTTACTATCACATTTCTCTTCAATCTCTTCTTTCTCAAGAAGTCAAATTAACTGCAGGTGATTCGTATGCAGTTAAAATATTTAGCTTCTGGATCCTTAGTAGAAATTTGGCACTAGAATTTTCTAAATAGTCAGCATATGCAATTACATGCGTAATAAATATATGCAATAACATGAAGACATTTTAAGTAGCTGTCGTTTGACATTAACCAACGTCAGCGATTTGCATTTTTTTCGAGCAAAATCAAATCTATTTGCAGTAGAAATGATTAATTTGCTATACAAAGTCTGTAAACTTTAAAGCACTGCAATTAGTCTCCGATATACGCAACAAAATTCAAGAAATGAGAAAAGCAAATTTCACTTTTCCATTACTATTTCAAAAGTCTGCCAGAAAACATACATTAGTGTTCATAATTTACACGCTGTGGAAACCGTGAGTAGAATTGTTGATAAATGCAAAATATATGAAAAGAAATCAGCATTTCTTAATTTACCCTCATTGGACTATTCGAAATATATCCTAATTGAACATGAAGTAAATATATGAAGCAGTCGTTTCAACTTCAGGTTTGCCAGCTTCTCCCATCAAACATGAACAATTTGTATTCTTAGTAGGGAAATTAACTGTATTTGTAGCAGAATTAACTATTCTGCCATGCGAAGTAGTCTTGAAACTTTAAGCCATTGTCACTAACTGGTCACTGATATACGCAACAAAAGTGGGAAAATTAGTAACGAAATTCACTTTTTCCTTACTATTTCATAAATATACCAGAAAACATACATTAATGTTCAATTTTTCCACCAAACAACATTTTTATAAATTATATGTTCAAAACTTGATAACTAATCCGTTTTCTAATTAAATTAATTTTAGAAGAAATAGTGAAGTTAGAGATTAAAACACGAGTAGTTTCTCAAATGCATGGTGAAACCCACATTTCTCTTGTCTTTATCGAAACACTAAACACATACGAAACATCAGGGCAGAAACAATAAAGAGAACAAAACACTTCCGATCACTAACCTACAAAGACAGAGGAATTAGCACAAACACCGCCACCAAAATATATAAAGCTATTTGTAGACCCTTGCTAGACTTTGGACATATACTCATGACCAACGGAACAGAAAGGACAAAACGTTATACACAAAGAACAGAAGAAATTGCACTAAGACTAATAACACGAATAAGACCCCCAAAACCCACTACACAACCCGCCCACCCAACTACTATACGAACGCACAAACATGACAAAGATCTCGGAAAGACTCATACAGCTACAGACAAAATGGACAAACAACCCCTACAACTGGACCATACTGAATCCCCTTTGCCTTACAAGACCAACCAGACAATCCCGCTTCCGTTTCCCTACATTAACGCTACTCGAACACTTACAAACGCAACTGACTAGTGGACAGTGTTTGGAGTCTTTGAGCTGCTCTCTCAGTAGTTTTGTCATGTACAATAAGTGCCGTGTCGTCAGCGTATTGTAATATGTATGCCGATCTGTCGATTTGATTTTTGTCTGGTAAGTTGTAATTGTATATGTCATGGCAGTATATATTGTAGAGAAACGGTGAGAGCGGGGATCCTTGAGGGAAAGAAAATGACAGTGTTTTGTCAATTCGTACTTGTAGTTGTCTGTTTTCTAGTAAGTTCTTTATGGTGTGCAGTAGATATGTTGGTGTGTGTAGTTTGTATAGTTTGCATAGTAAGCCTCTATGCCAGACACTATCAAAAGCTTTGTTAATGTCCATTTCAAAATCATTTTCGTTTGACTTTTTTTTCGTTTTTTTGACTTTGATAAGCTTTGATAAAAAGTGCCTGGATTGGGTTGATTTCGTAAAAGTTCGCTTTTTGCGTCAATTGACAATTTTTTAATCTCTAAATTATTTACTTCGTGAATGTGATGTTTAATTCTCTACCCAGAAGTGCAGAAATGAGCCCGCTGGCTCAATTTTTTCCTGTGATATGAGCAAAAGAGTGGCGTCATGTTTGAAACGATTGCGTTTTTGAATGAAAAATTTTTGCTTTTTGTGTGAAACCTGCTACAATATCTTTACTCCTGTTCCACTGAATCAATGAGGTTTTTAATTTTCTATTAAGTGGTACGAAAACGAGCGCCGCATCCCGAAAGGTTCATCAGATATGACCAAAAAAACGGCTTCATGTCTGAGCCGACGGTCCAGTTTTGCTAAACCCACAAAAAAAAATAATTAGAATTAGAATTTTGTAGTTGTTCTGTTTATCATGTAAATACGGCTCTAAAATTGCAGTCTACATTTTGATATTAAATTTAATTTGGGTTTAATAGTTTGACGAACTTCAGAAAGAAAACGATCGGTTTCCTTATCAAAAACGAGTTTAAGTTTGGCTACAATTAAATAGGCTCACGCGTGGAGCCAAATTAATTTTAAAATGTAAACATTTTTTATACCTGAGTTGTTTACTCTAACTAGACTATTTTTCGTTTTAAATCGGGACGGGATTGTTGTGGACGAATATCACGCCAAAAAGTGTTTTTATTTTACAACGAAAGAAGTGTGCGTGATTTGAAGCAGTCCATCGTGGAAATCAACGTTTTAAGACGTAAAACTTTTGTGGAAATTATCAGTGACTTAAGTGGCTATTGAAGGCAGCAATACACGTATATCTATTGCCATTATTTCGCGATCCATCGAGCCCATTTCTTCCTCTGGCGGTCCGTGAAACGAGTTTACGTACAGCGACGCCATTTCGCATTCCATCGAATCGAACGATAGTGCCCATCTGTTCTTTTCCCAGTTTGGATATTTCTTGTAGTTTTTTTCTGTTTGTTTGTTTATTCTTAGGGTTGTTTAAAACAGGTAGGCGACGCCGAGAGCAGGCGTCCATCTGCATCCCCACTAAAACTGTTGTGGGCCGCACTCGACGACGGCAACGACCTAGCGTCGCGACGCCTCGAGCACATGGTTTGCGGACGTCTTTTGGTCCGGTCGCACGCAGTGCGGAATTTCGCGAAATATCGCGATTAGTTTTGTTTACATTTTTTCTCACTGAATTTTTGGACTGTTCTCGAGACCATTTCTCTTTGGACTCTAAGTGGAAACGTTGATGAGAATGTTTTACTTAGTTCTTGAAGATTGACATGGGAACATGTTGATGGTTGTTCATGATTTTCAAGGTACTTACTAATAATTCTTTCAAAAAATAATTCTGGAAATGCCAGAGAAGCTGTATCTAGCGGGACCCAACTAATCAGGCAGAAAGAGAGAAAAACAATCAAATCGATCATTTCAGTTTCAAGCACAATTCTTGTTGCTTTCCATAATGTGTCCAAAGGGGCATGTTGGGGCAACCTTTATGCTCCGGTAAAACAAATTTAAGTGGTTGCAAATTTAAGTGAAAAAGACACTTTCAAGTTTAAAATTTTGGTTCCAAAGATTCTAAACACTTGCAAGTAATTCGACGTTGGTTTCCTAAAATCTATTTTTTATCCTAGTAAAATAAAAGAGGGGAGGTTTCCAAAATTGAGTGCATTTAAGTTCCTAATTATAAATTCTAGACCAACTTTCCGACTGATAATTTTTTTTCCGACTGTTTTCACAGCAATTTGCAAAATTGCAGACAAAAAACATGAAGCATTTGGAAGCACCAATAAAATTTCTAAAACCTAAAATAAATATTTAAAACAATATCTAAAGATGATAAACTAATGCAATTGTAATGCAAAAGGCAGCATCACAAAGTAAAAATGTTGATTTAAAAACATAAGTTTGAATATACCGTGTGGCTCAAATTGGACTTTCATGTAGATACTGTTTTTAGGGGGCTAAAACAGCGACTGAGTAATTGGAAGAAAATGCAAAGAATTCGGAAATTGGTTTGCAATATTTTGGGTTATTTTCAAAAAATCATGCATAAAACTGTAATCATCGCATAACCGAAAAGTGTCAATTGAAAATTATTTGAAATTGAAAAAGTACAGTACTTGTTTCACCTTTTGGACCCTGCTCAAAATTCAAAATCATTTTCAAGCCAGAATTGATCTGAACATTAAGTTCTCTACAATTTTTCCGAATTCAGAAATCCACTTCTTTTTATTCTCATTTCTCATGACTAGCGATTTCAGCAGCAAAACTTTAATTCGAGTGTATATAAACTTGAATTTAAATTAACAGTTTTTGCGCAATAATAATAATATCACTTTTACACAAAAGATGTTATGTTGACCGTTTTTTTAGTAATTTGAATTCTTAATATTCGACACGATCTCATTGTTTATTAACATTTTTAATATTTGAAAACAAACCTTTAAAACAATGTTTAGACGTTTTCAAGTCTATTGACTTTATTTATTTCTTTATTCAACTGGTCATGGGCAATTTTAATGTAAAACGCAGCATCACAGAGTCATCTTTTTGACTTCAAAACATAATACTGGAGATATACTGTGTGGCTCAAATTAGATTGCCATGTGCGGTGTTTCCGGGAACTGAAACAGATAATTGGAGGAAATTGCAAATAATTTTTATAGAAAAGTTTAAAGTTGCATTGGAAAAGGTTTTAGACTATTTCGGGTTATTTTCAAACAATTGTACACAACATTATTAATCATCGCATAACAGAAACATTTTAATTGAAAATTTAAGGTGTACGGCCATAAAACACACACATTGTTTAAATAATCTTTATATTATTAGCAACATTATTTCAAATCGAAAAATAACACTACTTGTTTTAACTCTGGAGCTTAGCTCAAAAACCAAGAATTTGAAAATCGTTTTCAAAGCAAAATCGATCTGAACATTCTACAATTCACTACAATTTGTCCGAAATAAAAAATCCGCTTCTTTTAAATCTCATTTCCCATGACCAGAGTCAGCAGCAGAACTCCAATTTGAGTCTGTTTTAACTTAACTTGAAGTTAACAGTTTTTATGCCGTAATAATAATATTAATATCCCTTTTACAAAAACCCTGTCACGTTGACCGATTTTGAATCATTTGGAATTTTTACCTTCGACAATATCGGATTGTTTATTAATATTTTAAATATTTTATTCGTAGGCATCACCATTCCATAAACGTTTACATAAAAACTTAATTTTACATAATAAAATGTAATACACTGAAAGTTTTTTTTGAAAATTCGATCTGTTGAAAACTAATGTTTTGATGGTTTATGTTTAGTTATAAGATACTTTTTTGCACAAAATTCCATCCGTTGTCTGCCCTGCTATGGAAGCGTTAATTTTTATTAAGGTAGAGAGTTAAATATACAGGGTGTGCATTATAACATTCCCAACTTAAATATCCAAGCGGCATTTTTACTTGATTAATCTTCCACTGTTTTATTTTCTCTTAGTTCTAATTGGGTTTTCTTTCTCTTTTCAGATTAAATTGGACAACTAGTCAATGAAAAGTGATGAAAAGGAACCGGTGCTTAACTGCGCTGCTCCCGAATTTAGATGAGATCTTCTGAGTATCCTGCAATGCCCCGGCTTATCCTTCTGGGAATCCTGCTGCAGATCCTCCCAGACTATCCAGGTAGGATAAAAAAACGAACTTTCTTTGTTTTCGTTTTTGATAAGCAAAGTACTGTTTGAATTTGTTGAACAATGGGCACAAATCAAATTGTAGCCGTTTGTCCAGCATTCAGGACCATCTCTCCATAAAGCCGCACATATTTCAAATATAGTTCGTCCCCGGGGACTCGTGAATTTCCCACACAATTTTTCGCGACGCAAAATTGGAAAAATGAAAATGTTTTAAAACCCCGGTTAATTGTATTATCGCCGTTCCTTCCGCATAGTTTTTGTAACCGGATCCGAAGGTATTAATTTAGTTTCCATCTGGACATTCACAACTTTTTTCTGGTTAGTTGAATTGACCGAGTTTTGCCAACGATTTCACACCAGTTGGACCTTAATTTGGTAGGAACACTTTCAGGAATTATATATCTCGATTTATAAGTTTAATAAAAATTAACGGGGACATTGCAGTTAATATATAAACTAAAACAAAACATCGACTATTGCATATTAACACCATTTATTTAACGAAAAATGCCCAGAAATATAAAGCTATCAATTGATGATTTGTCGAGACTTAAGGTCAAGCGTTATGTGTATAATAAAAAGGATTTTAACTTGAACACTTTCCCAAACTTAAAAAAAAAATTATCCTCTAAAGCACAGAATCAAATGATTTTCATAAAACCATTAAAGATCACTCTTAGTTGAGCAAAAAGTTCGTTGAAAAACTATGAATGTTGTCGAAGGACACTTAGTTCGAAGACTGCCAGCAAACTATCAACTTTTTAGCTTTTAATTGCAAAGAAACAGGAATATCCAATTTTGAAGATGTAGAAAAATTATCAATAATCGAACCTATAGAGTCATTTTCTTCATTTTGCCAAGTCTTTAAAGTTGGTAACTTAAATTGTTCATTCATTATGTTGGGTAGGATTAACTGTGGTATTAAGAACATAAAATTCAATAAAATGTATTTAAAATAAAATTTGAATCGTATCACACAGCAGCAGCTTTATAAAATCTTGCTCTCAAGGACCAAATGAAAATTGACCAAGCATAGCAGCAAGTTTGACACAAAATTTCAGGAACTGTGATTTCATAAAATCACACTTAAACATTCTCGTATCAAATAATTTTATTTCACAAATAATAAAATAAAAAAACTGTTCATACGAACTAGATTTAGCTAATGGTTTCCAAACGTTTAAAACAAAGTATTTCTTTGTAAGATAGAAGTTGGATGAAGCCCTAATGAAGAAACTATTCGTATTGATGAACGTTCTATTAAACGTCTGAGCTTCTAAAAGCAGTTGTGTTCATTTTAATAGAAAAAAATAGAAGAACGACCCTTTAGTTCCAAGAATATAACTTCAAAAGATCATGATAAAGGTTGCTTTAGAGCATCCATGAGTTTTCCATGCCAGGTCCACTCATCTCTTTATGAAGCTGAGATCAAACTTGAGGTAATTTTGAGTTCGGCCAACATGGCGAAATGAAAGAAAATTACCTGAGAACAGCGGCAACAATAATACCCCTAATATAACATGGACCTGGCTAATGACTAAAGAAAACTTATTGCAGGCCGAAAGCAAACGTTGATGTCTCGGTTGCGTGTCAGACCTTAATTATCCCCCGTCGTTATTTAACACTATTCCTCGTGCAGGGGAAGATTTGCAGGGTGGAAGTCTCGAATTGCTCCCGCTGATTACCGGTGGATTTGTTCCGACTGGAAAATCGGTTTGATCAGCTGGATTTATGTGCGATTTAAACTAGTTTTTTTAAGCTGATGGGTTTCGTGGTTTTTGATAAGCGTCCTACTTAATGTCAATGCCGAATGGGAGGAGTTTTTGCTCTTAATTGGTTTTCAAAAATTTAAGTATTAATAGCAGTTGATTGTGGTAGACCTGGAAATCATTAAAGTTTGAATCGAAGCTTCGCTTGAACATTACAGTAGTTCATCATTACATTCAACGTCTGCTGGTCGCCACAGACAGATGTACCTGCTCACAGCACCAAACAAATCAACCAGCTATTTGAGAACCCAATTATTTTGTCCAGCGTCGTCCTTCATTTGGGTGCGCGATTTCCTCGAAACAAAGCGCGTGTTTGCAAACACGTGCTTTTCTTCAAGAAAGAAATTCACCTGTGTCTCTTCCGAGATGCAGCCCTACGTTCCAGTGAAAGTGTAGTGAAAAGTTAAGATGCCAAAGTGCAAACCAAAGCGAAAAAGAGCCGCCGCAACAACAGACGAGCAAAGTAAGTGCAAAGCCCCAAAGCCCTCAACATCAAGCTCTCCCGATCTCTTATCCATCCCCCCAGAATTGGAAAACTCTTTCATTTCAGTAACTTCCATAAACAGTGCCTATTGGGACTTAGAACCCGAAGGCCTAGCCGGCTTAATAGAATCCCGAGACAAAGACATTGTCCTCCTCAAAGAGGAAAATTCCTTTTATCATTCGTAAATTCTAACGCTCACCTCCCAAATAGAAGCCCTCACAGAAAAATTCAAAACCCTAAATTCTCAGGTTGAATCCAAGGAAACAACCCAAAAAGCACCCCAACCAACAAATTATCCCAAAATTAATTTTCCGCCACAAAAACGTCAAAAAGCGCCCTCCAAACCCCAAATCCTCAACAGACCCAAACCAGGCAAAGTCCCGATTACGATCACCAACCCGGCTGACTGGCGTAAAACCCAGGAAGTACTATCTCAAAATAATATCACGATCACCGATCACAAAAAATCCGCCGCAGGGATCTCCATCGTTCCCTGCAATTCAGACCATCATAAACCGACACTCAATCTGCTAAAAATCAATAACATCCAATAATTCGCCCATACAATTGAGGAAGACAGGAAGCTGTCCTTCATTATTAAAGGCCTCGATGCCCGCATGGACATCGAGAAGATAAACTCCGAGATCACAACTCCGGATTTCGCCCCAGAACAAATACACTTTTTCCGTCTTGGACATTCTAAAAAGGTGTCTAACATGATAAAAGTGCTCCTCCCCAAAACCCAAACAAACTTTGTAGAAATTACCCGCCTCCAAAATCTCTCAGTCATAATAAAGCCCCAGAGAAACTCTAACCCACTAAATATCAAACATATTCCGCACTGTAAAAACTGCCAAAAGTTCGGCCATACACTTTCCAATTGCGGCGCAAATCCCAATTGCCACAGATGTGGCCAACAACACTTTTTCAAAAACTGTAAGAGACCTAGCACCATCCCTGCGAAATGCTGCAACTGCGGAGGGCCGCATCCCGCCAGCTACTTCAACTGCCCCAAAAACCCTAACGTCAAATTGGCAAATGAAGCCAAGCGAAAGCTAACTTCAATTAACAATAGAGTCACCTCAACGCCGAAACCTGGGTGTCGAAAAAAACCAAAACCCCCCAACTCCAGAACAAATCCAACCAAACCTGAAAGGACCGTCCCAAAAATCAACAAAATCTCCAGAACCAATCAACCCGCAGTTGCTCCAACTTCTGCTACTCCCTATGTCCGAGATTGAAGCCAAAATCAACTCGATTGCGGCTTTAATCTCAAAAAATCCAATCCTCAAAGCCTTAACATAAATCGTTCGAACCATTCTAACTCCTTTAGCCCAGGGCTAACGGGCTAGTCACTGCAGAATGCAGAAGCTCAATAATAGCAAACTGAGCAGTAATATCAACCAGAAAAGAGCAAAAGTTCGAAAGAAGCTCTAGGAAAATATCCATAACAACAATAGACCTGGAAATCGGTCGTGGATATTGGAAGAAAAAGTGCAAAACTTAATTTTTCATCGAGTTTACGAATACTAATTATCTACAAAGTGTTATCATCTTCGATACTTTTTTTTATTTAGGGTAGGAAGCTTTTAAATAAACCTTTTGAATATGATGATTTTTCATTGATATATTTATTAGCTGGCACCTATTCAGTATTTTCACCATCTGCTAGACATCCTGTACAAGATACGGTTGTAACAGCTGTAAACTAGCTTTTCTAATGATCGAAATGAAAATTTCCTTAACTTTTCATACTCGATCAATTGCATCTTGCGAGGATTATTTGTACTATTTTACGTTTTATTTAGATGATCTATGTTTTGCAATGTTTCATATTTCATTGTGATGATTTCTTTTTCGAAAGTCAGAATCTATTTTCAATTTATTGATTGCTTTAATATATATTTTTTAATCTTTCAGAATACATTTATGCAAATTTCAGTCTACCATGTTGCTATGTTTTTCGCTGACTTAGAATAACTTCCAGTTTCTCCAATTTCAAAAAGCGTCAGTTAATAATTTATGCGTTTATTTATTTGTTTCCCTGTTTATTACTATGTAGCTTCTTTCAGTTTTGTGTAGGTACAGAAATAATGCTTTTTACTTGATTATTTTCTGAATGAAATTATTTTTTACTGTTATATCCGATTCGTCCTTTTCATGCGTGCTTTTTCACTTGGTCGTGTCTTTTTTTGTCTTTTCGTTTTGTCTTGTTTTCGAATAATTTCATTTTAAGGATAAATCTTCGATTTTTTCCCGTAAGTAATACAGCAATCGAAGCGCTATAAGAAAGAGTAAATATTTTATTGCAAATTTTTTAAGATTTAAACTAACACTGAAAGTTCTCTTGATTTTCTTTTTTAGCTTAACTGCGGTTTTAGTTATTGCCAGTCTTACAAATTATAGTTTGTCTTTTTCTAAAGTTTCTTCTTTTTCTATGTTCAACAATTTGAACCCTGTTCAAGGCATTTGATTTCTTCTTGTGTTGGTTTTTTCATTTTTCATATTAAAATTCTACTTTTAAGCGGATTTATTCACTTTTGCAGTTAGATTCGGTTCAGTAGTTAGTCAGTTTATATTTCCTACTAGATTGTTTTGTGAGGATTTTCCTTTGCAACATTATTCGACTTTTTTGTAGAGTCATTTTCAATACTGTTGAATTTATACATTTTTCTTGTCGATCGTAACTATATCGATTCATATTAATCGATCAATTTCATCTTCATTGTGAATTTTCTTTTTTTCAGTCTTTATTTTAACTCCTTAATTTTCTCGACATTTTGATAAACATGTGCATTCTTCCGCAGGCTTTATATCCTATGAATAATTACTTTATTTGTTCTAGTTGTATAGTATTTTCGAATCTTCACATGCACATTTTGCCAGATGGGCCTGATTTTTCTTTGATGCCATTAGACGTGTAGATTTATGTGTATTTCGCTTGGGCATATTTTGAAAAACTTTTTCTTCTTCTTCTTTTATTTCGTTTGTGGGTTTTCGCTAACTTATTTTTGCCTCTGTTTCACTCATTTTTACTTGGTTGCTTCCAGATCTGCTTCTGCAGACGAACCGAGTTCATATGCATTCCCATTTCTCATTGCACATTGCAAAACCAACTAACGTTTCGTCATACCTTGACTACACATATTTATTTCTCAAGCTTTGCTTTCAATCTTATGAATGAATAATTTCCACTTCTTTCGCATGGTAGGTTGTTTTTATGCAAATATCACTCAATCAACGGTGCTATTCTTATTTCGACAGGGAAAGTCTTTCCAGTCATGTGGCTTTCCCGCTACCATAAATCTTAGCTGCAGATCTAACGAGATCAACACGAGTGCCAAATTATATCATGTAACCAAACATGTTGTGATGAAATAAAAGTGGTTTTCCTGCGCCGACCTAACTCCCCCATACACTTTCATTAAAGCCGGTAACGTATCATTTTTCCTCAATTTATCAGAATGACGGAGAGTGATCGATAACATCCCTTAAGCCTTCCGTGACAAGAAAAATACAATTAATAGCAATATCTATGTCTTGGGTTTCCGCTGCGAGCACACTTGTTTTATTTCTGGTTTTGCGGCTAAAATTGAATAAGGCTTGCAATAGTGTTTACAGCTTTTTGAATAGAAAATAAGTAGCTTAAAAAGTGAATGTATAAATTGCTTCTTGTTGTTTCAATACAAGGTGAATAAAAAAATTTTTTGAACTCCAAATCTTCAGTCTAGGTCTTTTAAACAATTTGTTTAGCTTTAGTGCTTTAAAGCAAATATAGAAAATTAATTCATTATCTATTTCTATTATGAATTAGTGCACCTTCGTGTCGTATGTCAATAATAAAAAATTCTAAACATTTTTGAACGGTTGGTTTTCTCAGTAATTTAATTGGTTTTGTCAATTGAATCTGTTTTTCTTGAGGTTTTGTTTATGAAGTTTTTGTTATAATTTATGTTTTCATTAAATCGCAAGCAGACACATTTTCCTAAATTTTCAAATTAACACTTATCCAAACTATACAAAAAATTAAGAAGTGTTTTATTCTTAATCAGTGAACGAAAATCGACAATTTCTTATCCAAAAATGACGCCTGAATATGTGGTATTTTTCCACAGTTTTGAAGAATTATTCTACGGAATTCTGCTGTTGTCTTTTTATTTTCCGAATGCCCATTATTTACGAAATGATGTATCTCATGTTTGTCTCCTAAAAATAATTTATTTGTAATAATCGTACCCAATATTATGGGACAGGGAACAATAATAATGAACATTTTTGCAATAAACTAAATCAGTAGACTAGAGAGAGAGTAGAATAAAATGTGGTAAAACCATTCCCCATTGGGAACAAATATTAATATCGAATGTAAATATTAAGGACATAAATCTTAGTCCGAACACGATAATAGTTCTAAAATTGACATCAACTATTGCGCCTGTATATTTACGGGAAAGCGTCCCAATTTCGTCCCGAAGGACGGGATAATGTTCCATGTTCTAATGCGATTTATGTTGTCCTTATTAAATATCCCATAATAGAAATGGAAATTTGGAGATTGCAAAGCAAACCGGACATAGATGTGGTGGAGTAATCAGCTAAAAAAAATTCGGCCGCAAAACATGCCCGACGTGAGTAATCAGATCGGCTGCATATCAATCAATACAACACTTACCGAAACGTTGGCTCTCGGCATCAGAAAACAAATCAAAAGAATGATTCGCACAATCCAATTTCGAATGCCATAAATCAGGCCGATGCAAACTGTTCCTGCATTTGACGTTGTTTCTCGTTGTATTTTTTTTAGAGGCCCCGGCGGTTTTAATACCCTGCAACGATTTTCTCTTCATGCTATTGGTACTTGAGTAATTAAGTCGGCTTTCAAACTGGGCCGTTCCATTATTTCATAAGTTGATCACTTTTGGGCAAATTGGGAAATGGTGGCTCGACATGTTCAGGAACTGATTTTATTCACCAGTTTGTTTGCTCAAGCTCCTGTTGACTCTTGACAACATCTTTCTGAGCGCTCCAAGATCTACTTTATTACAAACTCCTAGTTTGAACTGTTTAGTTTTTTGAACATTTAAAACACATTTAAAACAACCTTTAAAATAAAAACAGAAAGAAAAAACTAAACCTTGTAATAGGCGACGTGATTATTTCTTACAAGAATCTTTCATAAAGCGTATCTTCTATCAAATGAGGCAAATATAATTTTTCCATCTCATGGGATCACGAAGTCATAATTTTGATTAAATAGTAGTAGTAAACATCTTTATTTCTAAAAAAGGCTATCGACCTATCGGTCTTTCTGCCCTTGTTTAATACATGTTGTCTTAAGTCTAAATAAAAAACAAATATGAAAATTCTCTTATTCTAGGTTAACAATACTGATTAAATAAACTTTCCAATTTCAAGTGGCAAGAAGAAAATTATTTTATTGTCCACTAGTCCAGTTGCGTTTGTAAGTGTTCGAGTAGCGTTATGTAGGGAAACGGAAGCTGGATTGTCTGGTTGGTCTTGTAAGACAAAGGGGATTCAGTATGGTCCAGTTGTAGGGGTTGTTTGTCCATTTTGTCTGTAGCTGTATGAGTCTTTCCGAAGATCTTTGTCATGTTTGTGGCGTTCGTATAGTAGTTGGGTGGGGGGGGTTGTGTAGTGGGTTTTTGGGGTGTCTTATTCGTGTTATTAGTCTTAGTGCAATTTGTTCTGTTGTTTGTGTATAACGTTTTGTCCTTTCTGTTCCGTTGGTCATGAGTATATGTCCAAAGTCTAGCAAGGGTCTACAAATAGCTTTATATATTTTGGTGGCGGTGTTTGTGTTAATTCCTCTGTCTTTGTAGGTTAGTGATCGGAAGTGTTTTGTTCTCTTTATTGTTTCTGCCCTGATGTTTCGTATGTGTTTAGTGAATTTAAGTTTGTGGTCAATTGTGATTCCAAGGTATTTTACGGTCGTTTTTTTGGTTGTGTCGTTTGGCCGTCTGCAGTTATTGTAGGGGAGTCAGCGTTGAGTCTGTGGTGTGTGAGCAGAAGTTGGTTTTTTGACGCGTTTGGTGTTAGTCTCCATTTATAAAACCATGTCATTGTGTTGTTTGTTAGTGTTTGGAGTCTTTGCGCTGCTCTCTCAGTAGTTTTGTCATGTACAATAAGTGCCGTGTCGTCTGCGTATTGTAATATGTATGCCGATCTGTCGATTTGATTTTGTCTGGTAGGTTGTAACTGTATATGTCATGGCAGTATATATTGTAGAGAAACGGTGAGAGCGGGGATCCTTGAGGGAGCCCTTGTTCAGGGGAAAAAGAAAATGACAGTGTTTTGTCAATTCGTACTTGTAGTTGTCTGTTTTCTAGTAAGTTCTTTATGGTGTGTAGTAGATATGTTGGTGTGTGTAGTTGTATAGTTTGTATAGTAAGCCTCTATGCCAGACACTGTCAAAAGCCTTGTTAATGTCCATAAACAGGCAAGCTGTCTTTCTGTCAGTTAGGTGGGTAGTTTGTACATTGTTGGCCAAAATGAAGAGCGGATGAACAGTCGAGTGATGCTGTTTGAAACCAAATGGTAGGTAGTTATATACTTTCCAATCACTTTTTCAAGCCGCTGCTTCATTATGCATTCAAAAATCTTGCCCAGTACTGGAAGCAGTGTAATTGGTCTGTAGTTGCTCGGTTGTGTATTGTCCAGTCCATTTTTGGGTATAGGGATTATTAAGCCGTTTTCCATGTTTCTGGGATTCTGCCATTTGTGATGCAGTTGTTCAATTCAGTTAGGATCAGTTTGTGTGTTTCTTGAGTTAGGCTTTTCAAGACTTTTGCCTTAATTTTATCTTCCCCGGTGCAGTGTTCTTGATGTGCGCTAGGGCTTCATCGTACTCTGTGTCTGTGATCAGTGTGCAGGCATAGTTTGGTGAGTTGTTAAAATAGTTCAAGTACCAGTCGTTTGATCAAGTTCCAGTTGTCATTGTCGAAGTTAGGGTTTGTCGATATGCTGAAGGCCTTTGATAGTGTCTGGCGAATGCGTCCGCTTTCTCTTTGTCTGTGTAGCGTTCTATTTCCGTTTTCGTCAATTGTGTCAGTAGTGCCAGTCTTCCTGTATTGCGGCCAGTTTCTTAATTTTTCGCCAGTATGTTTTTGCCTTTGTCCTTCTGTATTTCTTTACATGTTTCTAGCCATTTGTCCTTGTCGGTATTGTCCAATCAGAGTTTTAATGTTTCTGTTAAGTTGGTTCATTGTCTTTGTTAGGTCGTTATTTTGAGTGTTTGTATATAGTCTGTACAGTTCTCTCTTATGTTTTATTAGTCTCAGTATGTATTTGGGTAGTGTATGTCGGTAGAAAGCATTTTTTATTTCCGGGCTAAATTTTCCTATGGCTAGTGAAAGTTGTTGTTGTATGGTTTCTATTGAAATGTGCTGTGCTTGTGATTGAATGTAGTCATGTATATGTTGTTTCACTTTGTCTATGTCAGTCTTTGTTAGGTTTAAGTTTTTCTCTATAGGAGGTGTATTGGAGTTAGGTTGCGTATGTTGTAGTCTATGTTAAACGTAATAGCCAGGTGGTCGGATCCAAGTTCGTTGGTTAAGTTTATGTTGTTGATGGTGTTTGTCAAGTTTCTTGTGTGCAGTAGAACGTCTGGTGTTGAGTCTGGGTTTGCGGGCATCAGAAAAGTTGGTGGGGTGTGCTGTTTTATAAAGTCGGAATTTTGCAAAAATCTTTTAAGTTGTTTCGTTTTGTTTGTATTCAAGTTAAAGTCGCCTATAATTATTGCATATTTATAGATGCTCGCTTTAGTCAGTATGTTTTGTTCTAGGTTGGAGTGTGGGTGTATGTATGTCAGAAATATGTGTATCAGGGTCGTTTAAGTAGGGTATGGTAAAATGTAGACAGTCGTTCAAAGGGTTGTGGAGGGAAGGAGGATTTGCTCTTCCAAGTTTATATGTTGGTTTTAGGAGAGCTGCGAGCCCGCCCCTGGCATGATTGATGGTATTTCCATGCCTATAGAATACTGCCAATTTCTGTACGTTGGTGTTTGTCCTAGTTTGGTTTTAGTCTCTACAAATATGCAGCAGTCTGTGTCGTTTTGTTCTATGTAATTGTAAATAAGTGGTTTTTTGCTGTTAAGTCCGTTGATTTTCGCGTAAAGTACTTTCAAATTGAATCATGTATGCTCGTTACTGTCTGTCTCACTTGTTCGCAGGGTTCAGTTGGAGAGCGTCCCTCGGGCAGGAGCATGTCAAACATTAGATGTAGAATATGATTTCCGAAGAAAACAACGGAGGTGTCAATGTCGAAGTCTTCTATAAATTGTTTTCGTAGTTTTTTTAGTAGTTCGTCTCTGTTGGTATTGTTTGTCTTGTTAAGTTGATGTTTGTATTTGTTTATGATGTGGTCATGTGTTGTAATGGGTGTGTGTATTCTACTTGCCACTGTCGTCGTCTCCGCAATCCCGGTCGTCCGTTTGTTAACGCATTTTATTTTCACGTTTGGTATTCCGACGATTGGGGCTGTCGGTCGTTTTGGGCACTTCATGCTCCATGCTGCGTGGTCCTCAGAGTTGCATGCTGCGCATTTGATTGGCAGTGGTGACTCACATTTGGAAGTTGGATGGGGACCCTGGCACTTGTTGCATTTCGGCGATTGTTTGCAGTCTTCCGTTTGTGGTTGAACATGTTGCACTTGGCGCACGGCGCAGGCACGGGTGCTGGTGGTTTGCTTTCTGTGATCTTGAAAATGCGGCCCAAAAAATGAACCGCACGGTCGTTCATCAACCTTTCGTAGGTGGATATGTCGCCGGTTATTAACCTCATCATGAGTGTGGGTGCGTTGCGCTCTCGCGAGATAATTCTCCTGCAGAACCTTATTCTGAAGCCCTGCTGCTCCAGGCGTTCCAGAAACATGCTGTCCTTCAATGTCCAGGTCGACCCCAGTGGCGACGACTGAATATGATGGTGTAATCTGGTGGTGACCTGACTTTTGTTGTCGGATTAGTGGGAGGTTAGTATTCCTTTGCAGTTTGAATGCTGTTACAAGGTTTTCCTGTTTCAGTTTTTGTAAAATTTGTGTTGCTTTGTCTTCATTGTTGGTTTTAATTAGAAAGTGATTATCTGTCTCACAATCACATCCTTGTTGTTGGGGTTGAGTCCCTCCCACCTGATTGCAAGTTGGACTCTGGTGATGGTCGACAATGCGTTCGCTGTGAATGTGTGCGAATACGTGGGAAATCTTGTTGATGTTGTCTTGCTGTTTGTTGTTTGGTTTTTATTGGTTGTAGACTGATAGTCCAAAGCTATTCGTTTGGCCTCAGGTGTTGGCGTTGTGGGGGTTGGGTGGGTTGGCTGGGTTGGCTGGTCGTCTTCGGTTTTCTGCCCCGTTTTTTCGATTGTGGCTTTTTGAACCCACCATCCTGGGAGGCATAATCCGATTCGGATTCTTGCGAACTCCCAGGGTTCATCCTTTCGTTGAATTCTACTCGTATATTCTCGTTGAACGATAAATGCGGTTGGATTCTTCAAATTCTTCAAAAAACGACCTTGCTTTAAATATGCTAATACTGACACGTCTTATCACCACGAAGCTCGGTTTAAGACTCTTGATTAAATAATTATGGCAAAATGATAAAATGTTTCTCTATAAACTTTAATTCGAGTGTTTCAGGGTTTGCGTACAAAACACTCTGTGAGCATTGCAGCGTCACCTACAGCTTCATAAAGTTTTGATGAAGGCAACGTCTAAAGTCTATATAGGAAAACATCTTTATATATATGATTTTAGGGGGGTCTAGATGAGGAAAGAAAGGATTCGTCAGAAATTTTCACTTTGTAACTTCCATCCTTCTTAATATTAAATTACCATCTCTATTGACTAATTTTTGTATTATAGAGTTTTCAACCTATTTATTTTGGGGCAAAATTAACATAACCAATAACCTCTTGTTCGTTTCCTGCATTAAAACACTGCCCGAAAAAAAATCCATTAACAGTGGATTGAAAATGAAAAAAAAAAGGTCCCATCGTCCCAATTTGTGTTGCAAATAAGTCTCAATGCGACGTAACAGAATTAAAAAATGTTTAACCAAATTAAAATTGTTAGCGTCGATGATGAATTATGGATATTCGGTCTGGTCTTCGAGATAGACTTCGACATTCTTCCGCCTCCTCCATCTAATACGTAATTTGAATTTTTGACGCGGATTTGCCCAAAAGAAAATTACTTAGTAAACAACCTGATGCTTATAAAAATAATTAAAGATCAGATTTTCCATGGCAAATTTCTGGATCGTGTTGCTCAAGGCGGCAAACAGTGACAAACGTGTAATTAAGTGTCCAAAGCCAACAAAAAATAAGTTCCAAAAATCAGTGAGTTACACACCAAATTAGTTCGAGTAATTGCTAATATACTTTAAGGGGATTTACTGGCATCTCAGACACGGGAAACGGGAGAGAAAATCTATAAATAATCCGGGGTAGCATATTTTGGGCCCTACACTCGATTTCACTTCGTTTAAATTTTCAATCAGGATTTTCAGTGTGGTTTTGGCAGAATATTTATTTATTGGTTGCATGCAGATAGGCTTAAACGCAATGCTGAAAATCAGATTTCTACACTCTTGGAATGGAAAGAAACCAATTAAATGTTAAGCACCTTAAATGCGATGCGTGAACCTTGAGTTCAATTGATTTTCAGGGCAAAGTAACTAGAGCTTTAAAAGAAATCAGGAATTTTACTTTGGTTTTTCGAGCCGAATGGCGTCCAAGAATTCGGTTGTTTCAAGGCTAGCAAAGTGCTGTTCTATCACAACTTCCTTTTAATTGATAACTTTAAAAATTCGAAGTTGAATAGCTTTTTATACATTAAATCCTTTAAAAAAGCCCCCAGACAGAACTACCTAGATTTGTGAAATTCTTGAATAAACCGGTTGGTTTTTAAAAGTATTTTTTAATAACAGTTTGGCTTTTACAATTAATGCTTTTTTATGCTAATTTTCAATTTCATTGTGGAAGATTTCTTATGAAAGTTTGAGTTAATTTCCGAGTTGACAACGCATTATCCAAAATGTTTGCTTTTGCGTTATTTTTGGCACATTTCCGGAAATTAATCAAATGGAACAAATGGAAATGCGTTTTAACTAACTGTTCAGTTCTTCTAAAACTTTGTGGGGTGGCCTGACGTTATTCAGATTTTCAGGATTGTTAAAGAAGTTGTTTTTTTTCCTAATGTCGAACTTTTGTAGTTTTATGCCCAACTTTGTTGATTCCCATTTTTGATGACACGCGCCCTTGTAATATAAACTTTCAAGGAACTCGTTTGAAAACTGCTGCAAATTCCTGAATGTTTGATTTAATTTACAAAATCAACGTTTCTTGCGTGGTTTTTGATCTTTCTGATGCCGTAGTTTTACACCTTCTTTTGCCTTTATTTAATTTTGTTTTTAACACACACTGCTATTAAGTCTTTGCGGCACTTAACACAGAAATACACCGAGTAGCTTAAGTTAATTCAAAATCTCAGAATTTTTAATGAGGCTGCTTTTTTTTCTACTGCCGAACTTTCGCATCTTCAAATGCCCAATATTGAATCATGAAGGTACTTATTTACTCAATCTTCACATATGTACCTACTCTAGTGTAGCATGCAGCTGAAGAACATTTTCGTATTGATCATCCTGTTTGAATTCAGTTTTCCAGAGGTGAAAAGCTCAGCTTTACTTGCTCGATTGTGAAGCTTTAAAACAATTCAATTCGTCGATTAGCTCAACACGACAACTAGGAAATAGAGTAACAAGAAACGTGTATAAACATGTAACCCGCGCTCGTATTGAACAGAAACAATTAGTCACGTTTACTTTGCATCAAAGTTATTGCCAAGCTTGGATTGCGATACAATGCGGGGTGAAACCATAGCACTCTTCCCTCGTCTGATAGCTGAGACGTAATTAATTTGCTTTTTAGGTTTTCTTTTGGCTGGTTCACTATTCATCCGTCTAGTAACTTTCCTCTTCCGTACCTGTTAAGTGATATAGTTTTAATTAACTCATTTTCTCAGTAATTGTAGCTTTGCCAATCGAGTGCTCGCAGCAAAAACCAAAATTAATATACACATTTTAAATTATCTCAAGTTTTATCATACACCTGATAGTGTGATCTGACAGCACCTTATACATACCAAGAGCTACTCCATTCTCCAGTCGAGCAATATATTTGCAATTTGCCCAAAGTTCGATGGCAAAATGAAGAATGGCCACCATAAAGGAGATCAAGGGTTCCCTTGGGATTCGCCCTTATGTCGCCCAAGGGACAACAGTCTTATATCACACAGGCCTCTACAAATGAGGAGAGAATGTGTTTTGTTTTTTTCCTCTCTAATTTGGCTGGTGATTTTTTGTTTCTGATATTACCACGGTTCATGCCAATGTGTCCGCAAGGTTCGGTCGAAAAAGCGATCTTGAAAATAAATTACGACCCATCCTCCTATAATTTAACCGAGTAAAGGTCCGTTTTTATTTAAAATTAATTCAAGCACTGCTCTCGATCCTCCAAATCACTTGAAAATGTATTAAAGCTTGGCTGGGCAATTAAAAATAAACGCTATATCAGTGAGGCAAGTAAGCGCCCATTTTTCGAGTACCAATTAAAAACGTCTGGAACAATATGAGCTTGATTTGTGTCGGGTGGTTCTGATGGCAAATCCTCTTCTAGCTGATTGAAACTAGAGCTTCTGGAGGGCCATTCAGCCCTTTCTAGGAGGATGCCGTATCTTTTTCCTGGTCATTCTAGAACCAGAGCCCGGAACGATGAAATTGCCCATTGTATTTTAAAACAAGCAAATCGACGTCCAGGATTTCTCGTCAATTTAATTTGAAAAATTATGTTTGCGATGGTAAAATTTCTTTTCTGATATATTTTCTATTAATATATTTCTCTTACATTTTGAAGTACCGAAGCATGTTTTTTGTGTCTGTTTGTCGTGTTTCTCAAATAAACTCGAATATCAATTGTCTAAACTCGATTTTATCGTTACTCACCCTTTTATAAATGCTACTTTCTGTTTTCGTATATTTCATATATGATTTTTATTTTCAGTTCGTTGTTTCACTTTCTTCTGTGTTGCATTTGTAGGACATTTCCTGTTGTATATTTTGCTTTGTCATGTTAATGTTTTTAGTTTGATCTGCTGTTTTCATTCATTTATTTAGTTGCTTATTTTACTTTTCACTTATTGTTTCTGTTAGTCGGTGCATTGAAAAGTATTTACCATTTTCTTCGTATATTTATTTCGGGCATTTAATATTTTAGTTAATTCCTCAAGGCCCAAATAGAATTTCTTATACTTTCGACTTGACAAATTGTGCATATAAAGATTTAATTTCCAAAAGTCTTTATCAATAGAAAAAAATGTCTTTTTGTTGAAATGTGTCCTATAGAAGACTGGACAATAGTCATATTCAACATCTTTCTTCAGAAAAGCTTGCACAACATGGATTTAGGTGATCTTCATGGTAACAATCTTCTGTATGGACTGACGTTAATTTAACTCCCCGAAAGCCAACAGTTTTTCCTCAGCATTTTCCTGGGGGTTTTAGAACAATAGGAATAATAAATCAAAATATTTCTTGTTCAGTTTGCATTCCAAACCATCTGGCTCGCTTAATCAAAAGAATAATTAAAACAAGCTTTAATTAAACTTCGTGGCTTTATATTAGCATATCATTTTTTTCCGTCTCGATATAGCCATAGTGTCAGTTTGTTTCCGGCCAATCTTCCACGTGAATTAGATGAAATTCGATAATGATGTCATTAGGAGCCAGAAGGCAACCTGCAATAAAGCTGTAAATTTCACTGGCAATAGAAGCCAAGTAACGATTCTCTTCTTGTGTAATATTTATCAATGAAATGAAATAAAAGTTGTGCAGCGGAAACAGAACGGAAACGAACGAAAAAGGTTTCAAGTTCTCTTGGAAGTTATGTAGCATGGGGGCTCCCCGAGAGAGGGATATAATATAGACGTGACGGGAAAATATCAGGCCGGACTGTTTATAGAAAAGAATGGCTGCAAAGTGTTTAGTTTAGTGGCGACACCAGTTTTCTTTGCGCGAGGTTCAAGAAGCAATTGGAATAGACGATTCCATCTGAATCCATGTTGATTTTAATATTGAACTTCTAAGCTGTCTAAGTCCAGCTGCTCTAGACCAAAACGTTGTAGGAATAAATATTTTGTTCTATTTGGTTGTGCATTTATAAATGCAGCTTTGTTCAATTTTTCTGAGTATTCCTCTTGGGTGACAAAGAAATTCCTTATTCACGTTGCAGTACTGAAGCTTACGGCATCCGGGTCTTTAATGGTGTTCAGTTAGTTAACAAACATTCTGAATTTTTTTTACAGTAGTAGTAAACATCTTTATTTCTAAAAAAAGGCTATCGACCTATCGGTCTTTCTGCCCTTGTTTAGAACATGCAGTCTTAATCTAAACAAACAAATAAGGGTAAAAATTATCTTATTCTAGGTTACTATTTGAATAATTTTAATTCTGGCAAACAGAGATCTTGGATTTATTGCCCAGTAGTCAGTTACTATTGTAAGCGTTCGAGTAGCGTTGATGTAGGGAAACGGAAGCGGGATTGTCTGGTTGGTCTTGTAAGACAAAGGGGATTCCGTATGGTCCAGTTGTAGAAATTGTTTGTCCATTTTGTCTGTAGATGTATGAGTCTTTCCGAAATCTTCGTCATGTTTGTGCGTTCGTATAGTAGTTGGGTGGAGGGGTTGTGTAGTGGGTTTTGGGGGTGTCTTATTCGTGTTATTAGTCTTAGTGCAATTTGTTCTGTCATTTGTATATAACGTTTTGTCCTTTCTGTTCCGTTGGTCATGGGTATATGTCCATAGTCTAGCAAGGGTCTACAAATAGCTTTATATATTTTGGTGGCGGTATTTGTCCTGATTCCTCTGTCTTTGTAGGTTAGTGATCGGAAGTGTTTTGTCCTCTTTATTGTTTCTGTCCTGATGTTTCGTATGTGTTTAGTGAATTTAAGTTTGTGGTCAATAGTGATTCCAAGGTATTTTACGTCGTTTTTTGGTTGTGTCGTTTGGCCGTCTGCAGTTATTGTAGGGGAGTCAGCGGTGAGTCTGTTTTTTGTGAGCAGAAGTGGTTTTTTGAAGGGTTTGGTGTTAGTCTCCATTTATAAAACCATGTCATTGTGTTGTTTGTTAGTGTTTGGAGTCTTTGAGCTGCTCTCTCAGTAGTTTTTTCATGTACAATAAGTGCCGTGTCGTCTGCGTATTGTAATATGTATGCCGATCTGTCGATTTGATTTTTGTCTGGTAAGTTGTAATTGTATATGTCATGGCAGTATATATAGTAGGGAAACGGTGAGAGCGGGGATCCTTGAGGGATGCCTTGTTCAAGGGAAAAAGAAAATGACAGTGTTTTGTCAATTCGTACTTGTAGTTGTCTGTTTTCTAGAAAGTTCTTTATGGTGTGTGTAGTTTGTATAGTTTGTATAGTAAGCCTCTATGCCAAACACTATCAAAAGCATTGTTAATGTCCATAAAAAGGCAAGCTGTCTTTATATATGTCATGGCAGTATATATTGTAGAGAAACGGTGAGAGCGGGGAACCTTGCGGGAGGCCTTGTCCAGGGGAAAAAGAAAAATACATTTTTTTTACATTTATTCTTCACCTTTCTCTCTTTTGGTTTACCTTCCAACAAATACATACATTTTCTTGATCGGGACTTCAGTATCGTCTGTCTGAATAATTTATTGTTGACGTTTTTAAACTTTTGGTATTACTTTGGGTCTCTTAGTCATTATCAATCATCATATATTATTTTGATAGAATTTCAAAATTCCTATGTATTACTTTTTTACACGACATCTTGCCTTTCTTTCGTCTTTCGTTGTACTTTTATATCAATATAAGTAAGTAACAACTTTTTATAGTTGTTTACTTTTTGTTTTTCTTCATGGGATTTGTTTATTGATTTTGTTATCTTTTTTAGTTATAATTTTATTAATTAATTGCAAAAGTCTGTTTTTTGAAAATTGATTTCCCGAATTAATACAATGTTTTTAGAACCGAGCTAATCTTAATGTCGAGCTTATAGACTTAACGTGAACATGGATCTTATTAACTGACTTAACGTAGACGTAGGTCTTATTGACTGAATTAAACGTGAAAGCTTAATGACTCGTTTCTGCTGTGGCTTCTTTTATACTTAGTTCATGCTGATCCTAGCAGCAACGATACTACGTCTTATTTTAATAGTATAGTCGGCATAAAAGTGACCATATAATTTTAGCTGCTCCAGTCGCTTGTTTATGATATTGTTTGTGGTTGTGTTGAGCACTCCAAATTGGATAGCAGTTCAGCATGTGACCTTTTTAAAACGGCTCTCACAAATTCTTCCTCTTTGGCCTCATTTGGTTTTATCTGCTACTTGTCATTTTGTGAGTGACAATTTTGAAGTTGCTAATGAATTGAAGTTGCTAATCTAATTATTTTCAGTTTATTCTTTCACTCTCTAGTGGAAAATAATTATATTCAGTCTTGTCTATTACGTTTTCGCAAAAGTTTTTGGTTTGGTTGGTATTGTGATTTTGAAGCATTTTGCAAGAGGGCTTTGCAAAGATTTGCAATTTTTTGCAATGTATATTTATAGCAATTTTTTGTATATTTTCTACTCTTTTTCCCCAACTTTCTTAATTTCCTCTTAGACGGTTTTACATAATTTAGGGGCTTGTTTTATATTTCACCATGATTAGTAAAACAGCCAGAAATGTTAATTGAAAATGGTCAGACATATTGTCGTCCTCATTGTTTGCGTTGTCCTTTTTATGTGTTATAATTTCCTTCGGACAATTTTCTTAAATTTTCACCACCTTTTGTCTTGTTTGTCTCTTTTAGTCTCTTTCTTTTGTGCAGAATGTTTCTTTTCGAGCCTCCTTATCTAATTTTGATGCACTAAATGCTGGATATATATTTTAGTAGTAGTAGTAAACCTCTTTATTTCTAAAAAAGGCTATCGACATATCGGTCTTTCTGCCCTTGTTTAATACATGCAGTCTTAATCTAAATAAAAAACAAATATGAAAATTATCTTATTCTAGGTTAACAATACTATTAAATAAATAAGATTTCATTTAATATATATTTTATTTGTTATGATCTTCTGCTTTTGTATTTGCTTTGATCTTCTGTTTTTTGCGCGAAATTTCCATTGGAAGAGACTATTTCTCTGGTTTCAGTGATTTCCATCAACAGATCTTGATATTAATAATAATAATAAGGCTCCAGGTTAGAGTAAACGTATGCACTGTAATAGGATATTTTTCTGCATTGGTTCTGTTGGGCGGTTAGCTTTGACTGTGTTTTTCCTCTGCTGTTTCCAATCTACCAAGTTTTTTTCTTCGATCAATTTGTTCTGTATATGTTTCGTCTTTTTATAGATGGCACTTTCCCCTGTGTTGTGTCCATGCATAATTCCTATAATTTTACGACATGACTTCATTCTCTCATTCAGTTGATCTGTGTTAGTCGACGATCAAAATATATTCCTGTCTTCATTATCATCATTATTATTGTACTCTATGTATTTTTCTGGTGCGATTTTCTATCCTTCCTATTATTTGACAGTTTCACAGTAAGCAGTTATCCTCAATTTTTAAAGCATCTTTCATAAATGTTTCCTCTTTGGTCTGATTTCGTTTTAATATGTGATTTTGTGAGTGACACTTTGGAAGTTTTTTCATATTTATTTTTGTTCTGTTACTTTACCCTGTCTCGTATATTTTCTTTTGGCAACAGTTTTTGGTTTGGTTGGTATTTTGATTTTGAAAAACTTTTCAATAGTGTTTTTTAGTATCTTCTTTAATTCCTTAATTCGTTATAATTCGGTTTTCTATAATTTGGAAGCTGACGTTTTATATTTCACCATGATTAATAAAAGAGCTATAAAAAGTTAATTGTAACAGCGGTTGCATCGTTTTCCTTGTTGGCTTTGCTTTCGCTTTTTGTTATTTTTTTTTTTCCATCTATAATTGTCTTAATATTTTACCAGCTTTTGTCTTGCTTCTCCCTTTTGGGCTGTCTCTTTTGTGTAAAATGTTCCTCTTCGATTCTCGTTATCTAATTAGAGGTTCTCTTTGATAAACTAATTGCTGGATATATTTTTTATTTGGTATGATTTTTTGTTTTTATTTGTTCTGCTTTTTGCGCGAACTTTGCCATGGAAGATACTGGAGGTTTCAGTGGATTCTCTGGATCAATAGATCTTGACATAGTTAGTAATAATAAATCTTGTTTCTTATAATTTCTTAATTAGCTGGTAAAGTCTTCTTTTTTATTGTTTTCTGTGTGGGCAACTCCCACTTTGTTTTTATGTTGTTTCCCTTAATCCCTGTATTTTTAATGCACATGTATGGAAAATAAACCCGGAAAATGTCAATCTTTCCGAATATTTGTTGTGCACTTATCTTAAAGATCATTCACACGGTGACATTAATGTCGTTACTACGCATGGGAACACTGTGTTGAGTTGCGCTTTTGAGTTGTTGCTGCCCTGTGAGTTAGTGAGTTATAACTCATTGCTTGATGAGTTATAACTCATTTAAATCGAAACGGTAAGCTAAAGTGAAGCTTTACGAGATTCGAGACTGGAATAATTTTACCTAAACCACCTAAAAAAAGGCCACCTCATTTTTTATGAGTAACGTTTTTTTTTGCCAAGTATGTGACTGATTCACTGAGTTACCCATACCTAGTCGTATCATGCCGTCACAGCAGCCAGTGTCACGGTGTCGTATATCAAACCACTTTGATATGTGACACTAACGTGATGTTAGATCACGACATTAATGTCACCGAGTTAACGAGCGTTTATTCTGACCTCAGTTTCGTGTTTGTTGCGACCTTCCTCTTTCTTTAATTGATTATAATAATTAATTTGAATGTGACTGAGTCGGTGGTACCACTTCTTGGCTTTCGATTATTTGTTATACTTCTTCAAATGGATTACTAAATTCAAAATAAGAAGAAGAATCAATTCTAGAGTCATTATTCAAAAGCTTTCCATGCTACTTTATGAAATGATTACTATTGGTAAGTTCGAAAAAAACACAGATTACAGGATTACCTGCCAAGAAACGCCAAAGTAAAGTGAAATATTCGCAGTGAGTTCTCCAACATAGAAATTGGGAAAGTAATGAATAGTTTAAGGGCTGCAATGCAGGCGAAAACTCGCCAATAGTTCTTCGGCCGGGAAATGAGAGCCATTCAACTAGCCATAAACCGTTTTCTTTATTCGGCTCACTTGAAAAACATTGCTGGACCGAATAACTGTAACGCACAAGAATTACGCTAAGCCATTTGCCTGGAGTGGTTCCCTGGGAACTGGAGGGATCCTCTTCTAAGCCTCTTGGGACCGATTGTTTGTTTCCTACTTGAAACAACAGAAGGGTATGTGAAAATCACCACCAACGCCACTGCAGACAAACCCCAGAAGTTGCTTATTCCTGATGCGAAACTTACCACCTAAAATCTTTCTATAAAGACACACACACAGATACACGTGCCCAATATATTCTCATCAGCCACGTTAGGTCGGACATTTATGAGGAAGGAAATGTATTACAAAACAATAAAGAACAAAAAGGATGGAAGCACCTTGCGGCCCTCCTCTTGGAGACAATGTAAAGTTAAGAGAAACGCGTTTTTCCACTTGGAACTTTTGAACTTAATGATGAAATACGGGGCCCGTTCGAAGTCCCACGGGAAACCACCAGACACATTAGATGCCGTGAGGATTTTACCGTGTGTCGTCGAATAATGATAAGTAAATGTCGTGGTTTTTTTTCTCGATGCGAAATCCGAGCTTTTTCAACTGAACAAAAACACCAGGAGGCTATATATTTTTTAACAAGGACTTTCTCCAATGTTTTGTTTTGGGGATTCGAAATCTTCCACCGTACTAAAAATGTGAGCAAGCAATATTTATTTTATCGTTTTAATATGGAGATTTATTTTAAAAAATATGCCAATTTTGTGAAATTAAAGGAAACTTTCAGCGCTGTGTGTGTTCATGTGATCATTTGCTAGTTTAGAGGGCTCATGTTCCTATAGATGGTAGATATTTTAAAGCCATTCCGAAGCTTTCTTCGTCCGGAGGGCCCTTTTGCATTATAATCCCTATGCGAGCTATTGACTGTGAAAACACATTTCCATCATTCTTAATAGCTCTTTAGTGCCATAGTTAATAAGCCAATAAATTCCCGACAGTTTTTCTACATTCCCAAGGAGTCAAGGTAAAAGTCCTTCAGGGCGGACACGACGAAAATCGACGTTAAAAATGTCTCGGGCCCTATGAAGCGATTAAGATATTTTAAGATAACATTTTCGAGCAATTTACTTGTTTAGCACCAGCTGGCTTCCATACTTTCACACTTTTTACGGCTTAGAAGATATTAAAACTAAGCTGTCCTCAGGCAGCCCCGCCCTGACTGAGCTCATGTACTTAGTTCACTGTTTATAATTCAGAAAGGGGGCAATAGCAGTGCATTTTCGTCAGCGATCGTAAACTAGTCGGGTTCTAGTGTATGTTTGCTTGATTTTGCAATTTATTGTTGATCTAATTGAAATGTTTTGAGCCTAAAAAATCAAAAAATTTTCTAGTGTTCATTAGTTTGCAAATCATCGAAAAGACATTGCGGATGGAAGTTTTCAATAAAACGTACGAATCGCCTTTTTGGTCTTTTTAATGTTGATTTGTGGCTGTTTTTCGATCACCTTCCCAAAAAACCAGAAAGGTTTTCATTTAAATCCGCTTGCTTGCATTCACAAGAAATATTCTTAAAAAGATAACCAGGAATAAGATAATATTCATTTGCGTACTCATGGATGTTCAAGTTCTGCTTAGGATATATCCCTTCAGAATGCTTGCCGCATTTGCAACCGAAACGTCGTATTTTGTTTTTGCAAACCTCTCTGAGTTATGGCACATTAAACATAGCAGGTTTTCTCCTTCAAGGATAGCAATAATGTTACAGATTTATACTAAACTGGAGGAAGACACCCAACAAAAGAAAAAGTTTTAACAATTTGAAAAGGTAGATGATTTACACCGGCTTGAAGCCAAGTTTTAAGAAAATGGTACTGCAATAAGCGATTAAATATAATCGGTTTTCTGCACAAGTTGCACCAGGCACTCCCAATACCGGTTTCGAACCCATTAGTTCTCATCAGTTAGGCTTGGCCTGAAGCAACAAATCCAGAAAGCGACATAATAGCGCTCTACGTAGCGTTTCATTTAACAGTGAATTTTCGCATTGTTCGATTCTTTTGTCGTTTTCTTGGATTTGTTACTTTCCGGCTTAAAAAGGCCAACTGTTGAGAGTTAAGAGGCTCCAAACAGGAGAATACCACTTGCCAGACGTGCAGAAGTTACCAGAAATGCCGCGTTTTTCTTCTAAATATATTTAAATTTATCAAGTGGTGAGTTTATCTGAATGTATCAAAATAAATAAACTTTCTACAGAAAGTTTATTTATGTTATAATTCACTACAGTGTAAATCTCGACCAAATGTTTCTCAATGCGTTTGTTAAAACTTCCACCCATGGAAAATGTGCGCACCTTTGCCCTGAAGCTTTCAGCCACTTTAAAGCGGCTCCTCTTCGAAGTTACATAAGCCTCGTACAACAATAAACTGCTTAAAAAGTCGTGCATTATGGAACAGGTGTCTCAACTTCTTTGTGAAAGCGATTTTTGTCATTTGAATTATTAACACTTAAAATTTCAGTCGGGAATTTTTGCATGACGATATGCATGCAGCGAAAAACTCGCATTATATTGTATATTATGCTCGGACCTTTTAAACCGCACCAATTACCCCCAGCGAGGAACTTACCAATTTCAAAGTTGGGCACTTTTGGTCGCGAACTTTTACCATCATAAATGACTCGAAATGATAATTGAAATTCGTGCCTGGCAACAATTAGGAAAAGTATAAGCTCTGAACTTAGCCAAACTAATGTTGTGGAAAGTATAATGGAGACTGAATTATTCTATTAAAGTCATAATGGAGTTGAAGGTGCATTAAGGAAAATATCGAAACTATTATTAGCCTTTGAAAGGGCCTTGATTGTTTCGTAGCCTTATTATGGCTGATTGGAAAAGTATTATACGTTGTTCAAGTAATTAGAATTGGAAGAACGTCAAGTCTTCTAGCCCACTTAATAACCATCGACAAAAACGCGTGTAGTTTAGTACGGTGCTTTCTATCGAAAATTTTTGGAAAAGTTCTTGTTGAAGCCAGTTTTTGCTTTCATTTTGAAGCATTTTCAAACCTCAAGTAAACGGGTAAAACAATTTTTTCTGCTTCATTACTTTTTGCAAATTCCGACTTAACATTTTGCAATTGAACAACTTGAACGTTAATGGCGCCAGTTTATGAAAAATGTTTCTATTATTGTGTCTTAAAAGGAAATTAAGTAGTAATTTGGTTTGGAAGATTCTGTTTGAAATAATTAAATTCGTAGTTGATTAAGTTTCGTATTTTTGAGATCATTGAAACCCGAAATGTTTATGTGCTCAATCCGATGGCATTTTTGAACGTTTTCCAGATTCACTATATTTTAATAGGGAAAAGTTAAGGTTAATATCGTAAAGTTTGATATGTAATCATTGAGAGTTATTTCCCATCGTATATCGGAGATGTCGGCGTTTTTTGATATCAAAAGGAAATGTAATACAAAACATTTTATTGATTCACGCAGTATTTTGATTAACACGAAGCTCAGGTGTCGAGGAAGAGGGAACGAAACACATAGACTGATATCAAAGAGAGATGTAATACGAAACATGCCTTTGAGACAAAACAATTCGATTTGGAAAAAGATAATGAACTGTATTTACTACTATCAAAGGAAGATGCAAACCGAGATACCTGACAAAATATTTTTATTTCCAAACTTGTAACTTAGATATAGGAGATGATTTTTTAACCCATAGAAGACAACTTAATTCAATTAACGCACATATAATTAATGAAAAATAATCAATGCTTTAATCCTGAATAAAAATAGATAAAAAAAGAACATTTTTTAATTTATTATACATCCTGACACAAATTTGTAAAATCAAAAAATAAAATGATGATCAAAAAAAAAAAATAAAATGAATCATGTATTTATTTTTTCAACCTTTACACCATCAGGTATAGCAGTTTTGGTGTTTTCAAATGTCTTCTCGCTAATATATGTGCACTTTCTGAGTACGACTTAGGTAATTATTCAGAAGAAGCTAATAAACATTAAAAATGAATTAGTATAAAAGTTCAAAGTTAAAGTCAAAATATAAATAATCCGTTTATTCACAGAAAATGACCAAGTTGATCTGTAAATTAACAATATTCAACCCCCAGCCCTGTACGGTGGCAGTTTAGCTAAAAATAGCCCATTGAAATTGGACTTGTAAATAAGAGTTATTTCTCCTTTTTTCCTCGCGGAAAGGAAATACAATGGAAAATGGGAGAATGATTAGTCCGTAATTTGTTCGCGTGTTTTGGGGGCCGCATTTATTATAGCGGATCTTTGCACAGATCGATCCGATTTAAGGAACCCTCCCGTGTTGTAATCAGCTTGTATACACGTAAAATGTATTTTGTTTGCTTAGGGAAAAAATGCCGTAATGAAGCGATATTGGGTTTTAATAAAAGCATTTGCGCGCATTTCAAATAATCACGACTTTAAACGGTGATTTGCACGTTTGGAAAATCACGGTCTCCATTCATGCATTCGCGATGTATTTGAGCTTTAATTGATGCAATGAAGTTGAGGGCTTTAAAATTTTAAGCCCACATATTCATGGCCTGAGTGCTTTTGATCAAGTGCATTTTCAGTGCGTGCAATTTAATTGAAGTTTGCGTTTCAGCGGGATGTTTTCATAGTTGAAGGAAAGACGTTGTTTGAAAATGCAATGGGAGATAGTTTAAGGATAAATGCAAAAACGCAATGCAAAAGCACTGAATTAGGTCAGCGCCGTAGGGCAATCAAGCTGCCTCAGAGCAACTCTGGTTAAAACATGCCAAGTAATAATTCTCTCTTCCCATATAGGACAGTGCTACTTATGAACTGTTGCCAAGCTCTTTGTTCCAAAGCAACTTAAAATTACTCTAAGAATTGAGCTAAAAAAGCATTCAGGCGCATTCTTGGAAAGTTGGCGCAATGGCATCTTTAGAGGCCCAAAATTCATCTACTGATCATTCGATAGAGTCTGCGAATTCTTAGAGTTGCCAATTCACACTGGAGTTTCTAGAGTTGGAACAGAAAATTAATTTCTCTAAAAGCGCGGAAATGAGAGAAGAAATAAAAGGTTTTGAAATAATTTTGAAAGTCGACTACTATTCCGTCTGATAATCTAAAGCGAGTAATTATTTGCTTATGTTTACGGGTATTACTGAAAAATCTTAAGCCCCTTAAGACAAAATGTAGGATATTTATAGGCCACTCAGTATAGTCTTGTTGTGAGTACCATTCAAGCGCGAATAAATCCGTGAGAAACGATTCCAACGCGAATTTTATGGTTTATGATTTAAACTGTGAAGTTGAAGAAAAGAACTGTGTGAATAATGAGAAGTAAATTGAAAATTTCCTCAGTACTTTTGTGGAATGAAACAAGCAAAAAAGTTCAGGTTTGCCCAATAAATGTCCGATGTGAAATAATTAGGAAGCTGTTTTCGCCTGTTGCTTCCCAGTTAAAGCTTTGGAACAACTGGCTTCACAAAAATCCTTCTACTTACTGAACTTGATGAAACTAGTCAAAGTGCTAGGACGCTTTAAAATGGGAAAACGTTCCGCGCTTTCGAAAGCCAATTACGTCTGCTAAGATAGTTGCTACCATCTCCTTAGAGGAATCTCTAATTCATTGTATAATTGAGTTCCAAGGTTCTTTATTACAGGTTTTCTTATTCGAGTTCCCTTTTATGCCGCTTCAAAGTGGAAAAGTTTCCCGGCCGCAATACCACCTCTTCTGTTTAGCATTTCCACTGCCACTAGTTTGATTTGTTGAGTTTTGAACACTTTTTCATTGTTTAACGCAATGCTCATTAGGAGAATGTTGGCATAATTAAAAAATGTATATTTCTTTGCTTCCGAAAGAGACCGAAATAATCGGATGTTCATATTAATGTTGTATTTCATTACTGATTTCGGCTTAGCATGTATTTATATATTTGGTAAAAAACTGAATCTCACAGTTCATTTTTGAGATATTCATAAACGGCCATTAGTAAATTGTTATTTTTATTTTCGTTGAATAAAGCAGCTGAATATAGAGCTTTCATCCAGCAACACAATATAAAGTAGCCGATTCCCGAAGGTGGAAAGATGCGATATCGAAAAGATCCGGGGGAATCCGGGATTTATTTAAAAAACTTTTTCGATTAGGAGGAAATGATAGTTAATGAGCGAGGGACGAAACGAACCTGGGAACATCAGATCCTGAATAATGGACCCTTTCTCTCGGTATTAAACGAAGAAAAGGCTCGTGCAGTGTTGCTAAATTAAATGTGCTGGAAAATTGCAGGAAAAATGCTTTTCCAATAAGAGACAGAGCTTTTTGAAAAGCACTTAATCAGATATGCGAATAAAAAAGCATTTTCCAACGGCCCTTTGCTAGGTATCCAATATTGGAGATTCAGACAACCGGTTTCTGCACTTGTTATTGTTAAGTGGCATGCTCTAGATCTCGTGCCCATCTCCAAAACAAATTCAAATTTTACTCGAATGCACATTCGAAGGGCTTTGGAAAAGTGGATAATAATAATAATGCGATGTTACGGAACGGAATAAAATTTAAAAGCAGCTTTCTAACTTTGTTTACCTATTTTACTAAACTAACATTTTGTTTGGATTTGCAATTTTGTAATAGCTGGATAACAGCAGGTTGGTTGCTGCTCGCAAGCTAAGTTTGTGCTAGTTTCTTATATTAATTCGCCAAGAGAAATAAGTAACATCTTAAACAGTCTGGTAGTTTTAACACCAAAATGTGCTCTTAGTGTTGAGCTAAAAACTTCAAGAGGTTAATTTGCGTGCATGACAAAGTTAAGTTTTCATAATTAATTTATCTCAGATAACTTGGCTTTACTAAGAAAAAAAAATTAAGAATTTACCTATTTGAATGCCGTGGTTTCGCTAAACAATTACTGTTTTACGATGCGTTACAAACACATTGAGTGTGTGAAAGTCGATTACTGCATTTTTTTTTTAATAATTCCTTTTATGACCAATTCATCTAAATCAGGATTTACCCCAATGATTTGCTTCCAAACAGATAAGGTTGCGAAGGTTGGTCTATTCCCTCGCACTGTTGTTGTAGGGAAAGTTTTGTTCGGTAATTCCCGGAAGCAAAATGACCGGAACCGTCCCTAAACTGCAAGTGCACTGACTAAATGTGTGCGCACCGTCTCGGAGAAGAAAGAGCGCGGCGGCAAATGTTCCATCAATTAGATTCTTATGCACATGTGAAGTCAACGAAGCGATTAGACTGCCCGGTGGATTCGAATTGGTTATTTCATAATTTCTGGTCTCTAGTACCAATTTTGACAAACTCATTCCAAGATTGATTAAATTTAAATGTGTTTTTTTTCTGAAGATAGATAGACAAAAATGTATATTTTATCGTTCTGCAAGAGAAAATTTCAACTCTGCTGTCATAGCATTTGGATTCATAGAGCTAAATTGGAGTTGTTGACTTGATCAATCAAAATCAACACGTTCTATATCCCGAACACAAATACGTCCATATGAATAACACTGAGCGTGCAAAACGATTGATTTATCGTTCAACAGATCCCTGAAAATTTTAAAAGCTAAACCGCCATATTTTGTCGGTTTAAGCCGGATTATTTGGCGCCACGACAGAGATCCCGCTGTGTATCTCATTTTTAATCCGGGATTATCGAGGTTTTTCGTGTTTTTTTTTCTCTAGGACGCTCCGACATGTCGAGGATAAGTGTCCACGATATATGTGCCTAACGAGATTAATTACAGATTAGCGCTTTTCGATTGGTCAATTAACGTGGCCGAGGATTTCTGCAAGGGCTCTTGATGAACGAACGTTGGCGTGCAAAAAGAGAATAAATGCACCACAAGAGCCCACTAAACAACCTTTATTTCCCAGCGGCTTGAAAGTTTTTGATAACCACAGCAAACTGCATAATCATTAAAAGTTGATGTACGTTAACTTCAAGGGGGCCACACTGAGTGTCTGAAAAATAATCAAGCATTTATTCGCCAGTTAGATTAGGTGTCCCACAAGTAGCGTTTTGAACATAAAATGTCCCGGATTACAGGGACATTTTGTAGTAAAATAGTTCATAAAGGGATCATCGGCGTTAGCCAAGTCTGCAAGTTCACTTGAACTTAAACTGGAGAGTATCTACAGTCTGTGCCAAGCTTTTTGGCAGTGACGTAATAATCGTCGTGTTTTTTATCAGTTGTCCACCGATCGAGACGAAAATGTGATGTTATTACGCATGTCTTTCATCAAATTGTTCCAATTCGCAGTTTCTGCGAAATTTTCCAAGTTTTCATTTCAAATTAAAAATATTTTCTGGTACGAAAAATGCCTAATAATATTGAGAGGGCAAGCAACGGTTCATTTTGTTCATATTTTCATCACCATTGATTTACCAATTGACTGTAGCTTTACCAGTTAACGCACGCTGTTTCTGTACAAGTTCTGTACAATTGAGGCAAATTAATAACGAAACTGAAGAAAGTGGTATATTTTCCCAATTAATTGTTTCCATTCTGCACATTTAACTTCACTTTTGCAACATGTTTTCATATTGAGTTTGGTTTTGAGTGATTTTTTTGCGAATTGTGCGTGCTTTGAGCTTAAAAGACCAATTGTCAGAGATATTTTCCTCGGCGCTAACAATGTTTTTTTGAAACGTGTTCTGAGCGTAAGCGCCTAATTTACATATTTGTTGCAGATGTGCAAAGCCAAGGAAAAATACGATCGCACTCAATTTTAATGTAAAATTCCAATTTGCTTTTATTGGATCTTTTCATCAATTATGATTTATTTTCATTTGAAACGATTCTTGACCGAAATTTATTATTAGTAATTCTTCCATAATAAGGAATAAAATCTTAACAGTAAATATTTGTTTTGAAAGCGATTGCAAAATAAATTTTTGTTAATTTTGAGAGGCAATTTAAGAAACATTCTATTTATGTTTAGTTTTATCTGCACTGGAAGCTACATTTAATTTGCCCAGTTTTAAAGGTAAAAAATAAGTCAAAAATAAATTTTTTTTGTAACAATTTAATTCTCGAAAAATGTGGAAAAGTTAGATTGAATGTTTATTTTAAATACCGGGTGCTTTTTAATAAAGTTCGATATTTCGCAAGGCGGTTCCCCAGGTATTTTTAAGATAGAAAGTCGATATAGGCATGTATCCGCAAGGTTTTACTTATTGAGCTACCGAGTGTTAAAATAATAATTTAAATTTTTTATTTTTCTAAATAAAATTTTTGAAATAATATATTTGAACGAAACTTAGCATTTGGGAGTTTTGTAAGATGCGGAACTTTCGATCTTGGTTTTGCTCTTACATGTAGAGAACGCTACCTACATGTTATTTCCTGTTTTGAAGGATAATGACTTTTGCGCTAGTGCTTGTATCAAATTTTTTAGCCAGAAAATTAGTTCTTCTTTCATTTCTACTCAAAAAAGTATTTGAATCAAAAGTGGCTACGTGCAACCGTTTTTGAAATATTTTGATTTTTTTGAAGTAATCGACGCATGGGTTAAACTGTGCAAAAAAGTGTTTAATGTTAAAAAACTAATGGACGCAATATTATGTCAAAAATTATATAGAAAAACAAAAAGTTTTTATTTTTTTTTTGAAATCCTCTATAATTTACAATCTCTCTAGACGATATTAAGTAAATATTATGGTAAGTAATATAATATATCACACTAAATGACATGTACAAGATGTTGTCCATCAGCAAGATTTTCTAATCTTTTGGTATATATCCCTACATTGTCCTGGATCATGGAGGATTACATTCTATTGAAATCTAACCGGTAATTCCAGCGGATCGTCTTGTGGTGTTGCTTCTGAGCAGGTTGGCAACGATCGCGTTGGGGTGCTTTTCGAGTCTACTGCGATAATTTATACTGATTTTCCGGATTTCTTTTTGTATTGAGGGTACTTGAAGGTCTTGTTGGATGACCCAATTTGGCACAAACCAGGGGGATTTGGTGATTTGTCTCAAGACTTTTGATTGGAATCTTTCTATTATTCCAATGTTAGATTTGCTAGCCTCGCCCCACAATTGGATGCCACAGTTCCAGATGGGTTTTATTGTGGTCTTATATTGCAGAAGTTTGTTGTCGATTGTTAGCTGGCAGTTACGACCTATTAGCCAGTTCATTTGGCGCAGTTTGACGGAGAGTTGCTTTATTTTGGTCCAAATGTGTTTTGGCCAGGTAAGTCGCCTGTCCAGGTGCATACCGAGATATTTCGCTGCTTCCGCCTGTGGTAGTTAGTGGTTGTTGAGCGATACAGGTGGACACGATTATCGTCTCATAGTATATGTTACATTGATTGATTGGTCCTCATTTATGTTGATGCGCCACAGTCTAGACCACTCACTTATATCGACCAGGCTCTTTTCTACCATCCTTGAAGCCGTATGATCATTCTTATTTGAGGCCATCACGGCCTTATCGTCGGTGAAGGTAGCTATTTCTTATTGGAGTCTGGTTTATATATCAGCTGTGTATAGCAGGTATAGAATGGGTCTCAGTACGCTTCCTTGCGGGACACCCGCGTGAATAGCCATAATTCAAGATCGCTCTTGTTGGAATTTTACTCCAAAACGTCCATTAGTGAGATGAGATTTTAGAATCTGGTAGAACGGGTAAGGTAACTCCGCTTGAGCTTGTATAATAAGCCGGGGTACCAAACTTTGTGAAACGCTTGTAACACGTCTAGAAATGCGGTTGAGCAAAATGTTTTAGATTGCAGGTTCTTGTTAATAATGGAGACGACTCTGTGGATTTATTCAGTGGTGGCATGTTGGTGGCGGAACCCAAATTGGTGGTCAGGAATTAAATGTTTAGAGTTCTCTCGAATACCTTAGATAAAATAGGCAGCAGGCTGATGGGTCGGTAAGACTCAGTTTCTTCCGGTTGTTTCCCAGGTTTTGGGATGAGTATGATTTCGGCTACCTTCCATTGACTGGGGTAATAGCCTGTTCTTAATATTGCGTTGAACAGGACCATAATCCATTTTACAGCCTCTACAGGCAATTCTTGCACTTGGTTGGAGAAGTCGTCCCGTTATTAAATCGTAGCCGGGGGCTTTCTTGGTGCTGGTGTGGTCAATTATACTCTTGACTTCTTTTAATCGCAGTGGTTTATTTGGTAAATCTAGTTAGTATGGACTTTCTAAGTAGCTTCGTATTGGTTCCTCTTCAGCGTCTGAGCACCTTGATGGGAATGGTTGGAATACTTTTCTAGGTGTTCTGCAAAGACTTTTGCTTTGTCTTCGTTACTTCGTGCCCATTTTCCATTGTTCATACGGATCGGAGAATGTTTCTTCTGCGGCCTTTTGAGGTTCTTGGTGGCTTTCCAGAGGTTGTAGTAGCTCATTTCGGTGGGCGTCAGGCCTATTACATAAGTTTGTAGGGATCTGTTTTCGACTTCGTTGAGGAGTCTCTTTAATTCCTTAGTTGCTCGGTTCAATTTGGTCTTCATAATTGGATGTCTTGTGGTTTGCCAGGCGCGTCTCATTTTCCTCTTTGCAGAGATCTTTTCTCTTATTATATGTGGAATGTAGTGATTTGGTTAGTGAGTTTTGATCTCTGGGGTGGCGTCCCAGGCTGCGTTCTGAACGATTTTGTTAAAGTGTTCTATTGCGTCTTCTATGTCGGTTTCTGTTTTTAAAGCCAAGTTGCATTGTATGTTTGATTTGATTTGACTACGCAAAATATCCCAGTTGATTATTTTGTTTGATAATGTGGCCTATTATTTGTATGTTGTAAGATATCAGCACCGGGGAGTGGTCGGGGTTAAAGCAAAAACAAAAATTAAAGTAAATTTTTTAACATCCTGTTAATGTGTAGAATTAATAAGTAAAGCCTTGCTTGGATATGAACCTTTTATCATAAAATTACCTGTGGAATAGTCCTGTGAAATCTCGGACACTTATTAGAAAGCATCCGGTATATCAAAACAAAATTTTTGATTTCAAGTAACCGACGCATGTGTTAAAATTGTATAAATAAAAAATCTGTTTCGTAAAACATAAGTAATCGACGCAAGTTTTTCATGTTACCAATCTCCAAATAACCGGTTTTGTACAAATATCGATATTATACAAAAAATAACTTAGAAGCAACAAAGTTCAATTTTAAGTTTAAAGTTTTAGTTATTTATTTACATTAAAAAAATATATGTTTTTAAACTTAATTTTTCAATATCCTGTTGATATGCAAAATTAATAAGTAAAAGCTTTGCGGACTCTTGTCTATATGAATCTTTTATCTTAAAAGTACCCCCGGAATCGTGCTGTGAAACATCAGACACTTATTAAAAAACACCCGATACATTGAACCACTTTTTAGCATATTCAGATTATAATTGTTGAATAAATTGTGAAAATAATGTGAAGGCCGAAAGCCGAATTTAATAACGTGATTTTGGCAGTTTCCACACAAAAATCGAACTTTGAACGTTTTTTTTAGTTTTGCGCGGTTTTGAAAAAAATGGACAATTGGTTCAAAAATGAATCCGTCGTTTTCGTTATCTCAATTAGAGTTACAGGGATTGCGTCCCAACTACTGGATATAGATTTATAAAATAAAATCACTAAGTGAAGCCTTTGTTGGAAAATCGGGACAAATTTCACGGAAAAAGCAAAGTTTGACTATTGCACATTCACAGGCACAAGAAAAGGCCATCGTTTCGAACATGGCGCTACTTTTTTGCTCATATTTAATTGAGCTAGCGCGCTCGTTTCTACACCACTGGATAGAGAATTAAAAATCGCATTTACTAAATGGAATTCGGGTTCGGAAATAGCAGCAGTTTTCACGCCAAAAGCGAAATTGGAAAAAGATACGGGAATTGAAGGGTTCTAGTAATTGAATTCAATGTTGCAGTTTGTCTGAAGTTGTAGTATGTATTTTGAGTTACTGGCTTTTGAGGGTTTTTTTGAAATTTTGCAACAAATTATACATTTCATACAAAAAGGTTTCAAGAGCTGAAGAAATAGTCCAAATTTGAGACAATTCAAGAAAATATAAGTTGTGTCTGAGCTTAAAGGCGTACATTTTTTGTCTAGTAAAGGGCTATTAGATTTTTTTTCTTCACAATGCAGCATTTTGCAATAAAGTATGGAGCTGCAAAACTTAGAAAATGTGAAAGTAATTGAATTGAATTTTGGCATTTTCAATGTCAGGTATATCAATTCATTGGTCTGTTAGGCCTTTTATGTCAATTTTCACTGTCGTTATATGAATATTTTCAAAAAAGTACTATTTCATACAGTGAATCAATTTATATATTTAAAAAAATCTGTTAGACCTGTTCTAATGACTATATTGCGCTAGTGTTATATCCTCTTCTTAGTAGCTTTATGCGAATAAAAGCAGTGTACTTCACGTTCGAATAATCGCCATTGGCCCACTTTTGATGGCCATAATATATGGCTACATTTTGAAATAAAATATGCAATATAGGAGGTCTCGGGAGACGGATATTTGAAATTTACATGGCCAGGACACTAGTCAATATTGCTGCTCGGTCATTGCAGTCCTGGGACGAATGTATGACTTTTGGTCCCCGAAGCATCCGAACATTCTCCTTAACTATGAACTAGTTGGATACAACTTTCGAGTAATCCAAAGGAAATTATTTGATGGGTAAGCTGGGGGTTTCAAGTAAATCATTTATTACTTGAGATGGCTTGACGATGGCCGACATTGGGAGAATTTTCTTTAAACAAACATGATGTTGATGAAACAGGATTTTTATTGTTTATGTCACAAAGCGGATGCTAAAATAAAAGCAAAACGTGGGGGTTAAATATTAAAATAATGTTATGTATTTTCGAAAAAACAACAGCCTTGGTTGACAATGAAACACTATGGCAAATGAAGCAAATCGCAAATTTATTCAAAGGAAAACTGCTCGCGTTTTCAGCAACAGACTGCGTTTGAAATATAGATCCAAATCCCAAACATATTATTCATATCGTCGCTCGGAGAAATCTTTTTGCCTAAGAAAAGACGTAAAATATCATCTTTTGTTTCGCTGGCGGTAGTAAAACGATTCCCCATGGCAAAGCCCGGCTTCTTGACAATTAATTTTTGATGGGTTAATTTTTCCGGCCACGCCATCAAATCCCCAGCTTACCACCATGCCTCACTTTGCTTAATTTGTTCAGCTGGTTCAGTTGTGGACGCTGAAAGATTCAAATTTTCTGCAGAATCCTCAAAAATTCCATCGCACAGCGAACAACACATAAATCTCCGTGGACAAAGCCCTAAAGTAATTACACTAACCCAAGGACTGACCGCCGTAGAAACAAAGTAATAAAATAAGGGAGTCCCTATTAGTTAACGTACCTAGTTACATCTGGATATTCCAGTCAGGTATATGGAATGAAGTTCGGGTTTTTCGAAGAGATATCCAGGTCAGTTTCTGGGTAATAAACCGTGCTAAAGGTGAGTTAATTATCCGTCAAAAATGTGCCCTTTTTCGCGCAAATGATGCCGGTTAGTCGCGCCTGTTCTCTTTTCAAGTGATTTTATGGATTATTAACTTCATATTTGCGAAACGCGGCTTCAGAACATTACCTTGCGTTGTTCTCATTAAACTAGAGGAATTTCGGACAATACCTTCATTTCTTCGTCCTTTTAGCTTCGCAATGTACTCTTTTCTCTATCCTTAGCAAATGATATATTAAACTTCATTGGAAAGTTCCAGTCTTCATTAGTTACTAATATGCCTATACTCTACATTGTTTGCATTATAAATATTTCAAATGATTTGCAGTTTCTACTATTTGGTACTGGGAACTGACTTCAAATCAAATTTTTAAACTGCCGTCCACACACTGGCACTATTTTAAACACACTGGCACTATCCACCATTATAAGTGGATTCTTTCTGGACATTGATGTTATGGGCTGTATTTTGTCTTTAACTCTTTTTCAAGAATTTAAAAATAGTGCTGTTTTTCTGTTGTGTTTTTTTCTTTACATTCAAATGTTAGACGCATGAGACTAAATCAAACTCAAGAAATTATAGATGTTTTTTATCACTAAGCCTCTATCTTTTGGAGATGTTGTAAGTAGGAAAAATCACCCTTTAACTGCATTCATTCATTTTTTTGTTTAATTCCCGTTCCACACAATATACATATGGGTCGCAAACAAGTTACCTATCACAAGGTCTTCATCCATTTCCAAGGCTGTACAAGACTTATAATGATGAATTTTCGCTATTTCCAATATGCGGTCAACAAATATAGGTGTCTTCTCTTGGAACGCTGAGGTTGTAGGGCGAATATTGACCGAACTATACAATGCTCCATCTCTAACTGTTAGAACTGTATATTTGAAGAAATTGGAATATTTTCTTTTCGTTGGGTCTAAAAGACACTTGATATATATATATATATATATATATAATAGTATATATATATATATATATATATATATATATATATATATATATATAATATACATATATATATGTATATATATTTCCCAATAATTCAATTGGAGTTGTCTTTCTGTTATTTGCGTTATTTTTGTTAGTTCGTGGAGTAGGTGGTTTTGAGGGGTTGTGTAGTTGGTTTTGAGGATGTCTTATTTTCGTTATTGATCTCATGGCAATCTGTTCTGCTGTTTGAATGCGTTATTATAGTTTTCCTAGATGCATTCCCTGTCCGTATATGTCCGTAGTCAAGCAGAGGTCTACATATTGATTGGTAAATTTTTGTGGCGGACTTTGTTCTGTTTCCTTTGTCTTTGTACGGCAGTGATCGGAAGTGTTTTGTCCGTTGAATGATTTTTGTTTCTTACGTTCTGTGCGTGTTTTGTAAATTTTAGTTTTTGGTCCCAGTGTCATTCCTAGATATTTTGGCCTCTTGTTTTGGTCTAGTTTATGTTTCCCGTCTGTTGTTATTGATGGAGAGTCGTCTTTAATTTGGTGAGTTTGGTAAAAGTAGTTTTTTTTTTCGTGGCGTTTGGTGTAAGTCTCCATTTGTAGAACCAAGCAATTGTATTGTCTGTTAGTGTTTGAAGTTTTTGTACTGCTTTTAATGTAGTTTTGTCGTGCTCGATCAATACAGTGTCGTCGGCGTATTGTAGTATGTAAGCAGATTTGTCAATGAGTCTTTTGTCGTGGAGAATGTGATTGTATATGTCGTGGCAGTATATTGGCGGGGGTCCTTGCGGGAGTCCTTGTTCAGGGGAGAAAGCAAAGGAGAAGGTGTTGTCTATGCGTACTTCTAGGTGCCTGTTTGTGAGTAGATTTCTGATTGCGTGAATTATGTATTTGGGGGTTTTAAGCTGGTAAAGTTTATATAAAAGTCCTTTGTGCCAGACACTCTCAAAGGCCTTATTGATGTCCATGAAGGGACATGCTGTTTTCTTGTTCGTGAGGTGAGTTGTTTGTATGTTGTTGGTTAGTATAAAAGAGTATCTCTTATTTTACAATAAAAACGAACTCTTTATTATTCATCTAAAAAAGTTTCAGTTGAATTTGAATTGTAGTTGAAACTGCTAATTTCTTTAGCGTCTAAGAGGAATTTTAGAAGGAAAATGTTCAGGATTTTCTTGCAAACCTGCTGTCCAAATATCGTGTTTTAATTTTGAAAATTGAGGCTGTGGAGCTGAAATGCAGCTGTACAGTGCCGTTCTCTTTTTCAAGATGTTCGTCTTGTGGCATAAGACGACTTGCAACTTCTCATTTCTTTATGGCCTAAAGGAAACGTTAGAGAGAGAATGTGGGTTGAACGAAGTTGAAAACTATTCGAAATGCCGTTGTAATTCAGCTGTCCCAATTTTGGGAAGCAAATTTTAAAATTGAAGTTGTAGAGCTGATTGATGTAACTCTATAATACTCCATCTTGAACTGTTTGGCTTGTATTTAAGAAGTCGCACCCTTTCATTTCTTTTAGGCCAAAAAACACTTTGGAGTGAAATTTTAAAAATTGACTTGCAGGGTTGATATTGATCTAGCTGTACAATCCTCTATCTCAAACTGTTCCATTGCTCTATTTTATATACTTACACAAATATTGTGTAGAATTTTAAATCTGAGATTTATTGAGACAGGGGTTCAACTAGGACACTGAAGAATAAGAGATGACAATTAAAAGTGTATTTTGCTATTCAGCTGGAAACTTGCTGCTGCTTCTCTCTGAGTATTTTAAGCAAAAGCTAACCTTTTTGAAGAAAAAAAAAACATCAACTGCACCACTATATCATTTTCATTATATTTCCAGTTTCATATGAGGCCTATTAGTGCCATGAATATGCCATATTGCTTTATTAACTGGGCATCTTTATGGCACCCAAATCGAACTATTAACAACTGGAGGCATTATTATGACCGAATTCCGATTCGTGCACATTCGCTGCAATTTCATTCGAATAGGTAAATTTGTAAGACCATAGAGAGGGAAAGAGTGAGAGAGAGCGGGGGCGATAAAAATCAAAATTTGCTTCCTTGTGGAGCGCCCGACCGGCCGGAAATGAAACACAATAACGTGGCCGCGCCCCGGGCAGTATTTTGATATGCTAATGCCCACTACTCACTGTGTTATGCTAATATTCCGCATAACCCGTCAGATTATTCATAGACGGATATTTTTGCCATTCCTGCTGAATAAGAGCTGCTTCCAATTGTTTCCTACGGCCTACGATGACTAACTTTTCGGTTTTTGCTATGTTGCGTTGTACAAAGCAGTGTCAGCTGGGAGGAATGGTGGACCTACGATGGCAATATCTGGTAAGTGCAAATCTTTCACTATAGAAATTCCGCACTCACATCGATCTGTTATATTATGATATTCTGGAATTGCAAAATGTCCTCAAAAGAGCATGTTGACCAGCATCTCCAGTCGAGAAGTACTACCAACTTGCGGAAAAGTTTCCAAATTTTTTTCACAATTTGCCAGGAAGAATGAATACTCAATTTCGGTTTTAAACTGGAAATGAATAATTATTATCGAATTTACAGGGTGTCCAACGATGAGAATGAGAAGTTTACGTTTAACCGGTTTATTTGTTCCAAAATTTTCATCGTCATATTGAACGGGCACTAAACGCGAATATTTTAAACATATTCACATTATACAGAATGCGTCAGATAAATCGCAGCACAAAAACAACTTTTTTCTATTTTATTTTGAATTCTTATGTAAATAATTTTTTTTTGGATACCAAAAATATGAACGAAAACTGGATAGTTAGTTATTCGGCTTAAATAAGAGAGGAAAAAATTGGCGTTTTCATGGTGTTAAATCGAAAAATTTATCCGTCGGGGTTAGACGGAGAAACTACACATAATATTTCATTATATTTTAAAGTATTTTCGAACTTAAAAATCCGACTTTTATAATGACACACCCTGTATATTGGCCGGTGTGTTTTATTCAGGATGAGAAATCTTTTAAATTAAATTAAAAACCTAGCAAATATAACGCTGCCATTTAAGAAATCGAATTTTTGCCTAAATTATAACAAATAGCTATAGCTTTTCTTATCCTGAATAAATAATAGCAATATAGGGATGTGCCATTAAAAAGTGAGATTTTTAGTTGAAAAATCCTTAAATTGAATGAATATTATGAGCACCCTGTGGTTTAATTAGGCAAATATTTTAGAAACCTAATATTAAAATAGTATTAATCCTATCTCCTGCCAAATTTCAAAATTGTTGTGTCTAAAGACGATGGCTGGATTTCGATTTCTATTGACTACTAAAAACTCTCAAACTTTCGGTCATATTTTACACAACAACAAAAATTGGTATTTACATAAGAATTCAAAATTAAAATAAAATATAGGGTAGTCTATTCGAAAAAAATTTGTTTATTAGTTTTATTATTACTATTGTTATGGTAAACAAATAAGACTTGTTAAGAGTAAATTTACTTTACCTCTATCGTTGAGGCACCCTGTACAGTATGTCTCCGTAAGTTGGGTCATTTTGGAAAACTTTTTTATTATTAAGTTATGAAAACTTTCTGCATGGTCCAAAGCCTAAATGCAACTATGATATATTTATTGTTTGTTGTTATGAAGCTTGTGAAAAAATATGAGTAGTAGTAGTAGTAAACATCTTTATTTCTAAAAAAGGCTATCGACCTATCGGTCTTTCTGCCCTTGCTTAATACATGCAGTCTTATCTAAATAAAAAACAAATATGAAAATTCTCTTATTCTAGGTTAACAATACTATTAAATAAATAAGATTTCAGTGGCAAGAAGAAATTATTTTATTGTCCACTAGTCCGTTGTTTGCGTTGTCAGTTGTAAGTGTTCGAGTAGCGTTAATGTAGGGAAACGGAAGCGGGATTGTCTGGTTGGTCTTGTAAGACAAAGGGGATTCAGTATGGTCCAGTTGTAGGGGTTGTTTGTCAATTTTGTCTGTAGCTGTATGAGTCTTTCCGAGATCTTTGTCATGTTTGTGCGTTCGTAAGTAGTTGGGTGGGGGGGTTGTGTAGTGGGTTTTGGGGGTGTCTTATTCGTGTTATTAGTCTTAGTTGCAATTTGTTCTGTTGTTTGTGTATAACGTTTTGTCCTATTCTGTTCCGTTGGTCATGAGTATATGTCCAAAAGTCTAGCAAGGGTCTACAAATAGCTTTATATATTTTGGTGGCGGTGTTTGTGCTAATTCCTCTGTCTTTGTAGGTTAGTGATCGGAAGTGTTTTGTTTCTACTTTATGGTTTCTGCCCTGATGTTTCGTATGTGTTGAGTGAATTTAAGTTTGTGGTCGATTGTGATTCAAGGTATTTACGTCGTTTTTTTGGTTGTGGTCGTTTTGGGCCGTCTGCAGTTATTGTACGCGGGAGTCAGCGTTGAGTCTGTGGTTTGTGAGCAGAAGGTGGGTTTTTTGACGCGTTTGGTGTTTAGTCTCCATTTATAAAACCATGTCATTGTGTTGGTTTGTTAGTGTTTGGAGTCTTTGCGCTGCTCTCTCAGTAGTTTTGTCATATACAATAAGTGCGTGTCGTCTGCGTATTGTATATATGTATGCCGATCTGTCGATTTGATTTTTGTCAGGTAAGTTGTAATTGTATATTGTCCTGGCAGTATATATGTAGAGAAACGTGAGAGCTGGGATCCTTGAGGGAGCCCTTGGTCAGGGGAAAAAGAAAATGACAGTGTTTTGTCAATTCGTACTTGTAGTTGTCTGTTTTCTAGTAAGTTCTTTATGGTGTGTAGTAGATATGTTGGTGTGGAAAAATATGAATTTGCTGAAAAGTACTTTTTTTGACAATATCGAAAAATATAAAAAATTGTAGGCAGAAAGACCGATAGGTCGATAGCCTTTTAATTACTAATAAAGAGTGTTACTACTACTACTAAAAAAACAACACATTTTGTATCTAAAATAATGGCTACTTAAACGTGATTTTAGTTTAAATTCTGATTTTATAGCAATTCTCAATATTGTTAAAAACACTTTACTTCTGAGCATTATGCACATTTTTTTGCAAGCCTTGTACGCGCCTGAAAAAAATTAATATCCTGCTAGTTGCATTTTAGATTTTAGGCGATGCAGAACTTTTTATGTGGAATAACTGATTTCTTAAAATTATTAATGAAAAAGTTTTCCATATGATTCCAAGTTACACGGGGATTACAGTTGAATCTAGAGTGAGATTGGAATGTCGAGAAATTGTGCTTCCTTCTTCATTTGTATGTGACTCGGTTGGAATAATTTACAAAATATTTAAAGAAAAAACGACAAGTTATACCCCAAATATGTAAAATTAGAGAAAGTGGCATACAAGATTAAAAAGGCAACACGAAAAATTGAAAAACCGGATGGAAAGATATGAAGAAAATATCCACAAAAAGTCGCAGCACCGATGAAATAGAAAAATAGAAATCCCGAAGTCCCTCACACAAAATGAGACATTAAATAAAGCAAAGAAACTCCATCAATATTCAGCGATGAGGAAATTGTAAAAAGGAGTACATTCAAGCACTAAAAAAATATTGAAATGTAGTTAAAAACAAAGTCAAGTAGTACGGATATGAATGAAAGCAGTTCAGAGAAATATTAAAGCGAATCTCAAAAGAAGCTAATGTTGACAACTAAAGAAATAACGGAGTAACGAATCCGATGTAGAAAGGAAGCAAACGGCAACATAATTAACCAATACGAGCTCGTAGAGCAGTCACTTCATTTCCATTTAACTAAATATCTCATGAGTTTCTTAAAAGCGACAATTAAATAGTCGCCGATTTTAATTCATTTAAAGTTGCCTTCATTATGTCAAAAAAGCCATATATCAATGGGCCGGAGGGGGCTCTGTTTTGTTGAGGCGCGCACAATAGAAAACTCCCGGAGGAAACTTTTTGATTTATGAATTTCAACGGCCGCAGAGTTCTTATAAATATAAATATTATCGTCGCGCCGGGCATATTTTAGAAAGTTGGCCCAGCCGAGACGAACGAGCAAAATGTTCCAATACTCGAATCCGGAAGATTATGCGGTGCAGATATTGTTAAAGTTTTCGAATTGATGATGTCTGCGACGATATTGATTTATTATAGCATGTTTGCGCGATTATTGCAAGTTTCACAACTTATAGAAACTTTGCAGGAGTTTTTCTTTAGAAGCGTTCTCAGCTAACAGCAATCCCAAGTGATTTGTACATTAGCAACGTTATTTATCGCCCGAATATATTTATGAGCAACAGCAAGCAGGTTTTAAAACAAATCATAATTATAGGTGAAAAAAGTGTATCTGGACACCGGCATTTTGCTCTAATAAACGACATCCCTAAACCGGAAACCAGTCAGTATCTCTGAGCTGATATTCGCAACGGAAACTTGTTTTCCGGCAATGAAACAAAGGCAAGGTTTGAAATTTCACACTGGCAACGTAACTGGAACGCTTATTTTATATTATTTCCGTCGACATCATGCAATTAGTTTCATAATTTTCGCAACTCAGTTTGCTGCTGCCTTTTACATTTATAGCCGGATTGCTTCGTTAGGATTCGCCGTCTGAATTCGGCTTAAATTTCAATGATATTCCGTTACAGTCATTTGTTCATGATGGCTAATAGCGTGAAAAGCTCAAGAATTTGATAGGTTTTGAATAATTCGGGATACTTGAAAAGTATCTGATTTTTCCGACAAAAAGAATCTAGTATTATTTTGTTGTCAAAACATCATTCATGAAGTTGGGACCAGATGAGGCAAAAATGTATACGTCAAAAGCTGCTTGAAATTACTGACTTTAGCTCTGTTTACGTACCATGTTATGCAAGTTATAGTAAATAAAATTTGGGGACTTTCCTATGGACAAATATTTGCGTCGTTATAAGAATGTGACTTTGCCATAACAATCAACACCTTTAAATCCTGCTTAGCTGGCAGCTTGTTTCGAGTCAGACTATTGAACATGGCCAATAAACAGGCCTATTTTTATGGCAATTCAGCATGGGAAAATCCGGAAAAACACTCACGAACAGAACGAAGCAAATAAATAAACAGAAATCGTAAAAGTTAAATCGTTATTGAACTCAGAAACATCGGAGAGACACAGAAGGGAGACGGAAACTCCGGATATTGGATTAGGTAGAGGTTAATTGCGGTTATGCATTGCAATGAGATTTCTCTTAAATTCATTTAGCTGGAATGAATTTAAAAAGAACTTATTGGCATTCAGGAATATGCAGGTGAATGTCCAACGACGTCCAAATCCAATCGAGAATAGACGCGTATTAAACTGACAACTCGAAAATCGATTAATCCGACATGCAAAAGATAACAGTTAAACCCTGGTTAACAAACCCTAAAATAATACGGCGTCAGCCCATTAAACAGAACCATTATTAGATTGGTAAACACGCGGCGGCACAACTCTGCTAATATTTGCCGTTTTGCCAATTATTCATTATTAGAAAGACTGCGAAAACGGTTGGGATAATAGCTATAGAGTCGAAGAAGTATGCAGACCAAAGTTGGCAAAATGGCATGTTTATCGACTTTTTTATTTATTATTTAATTATTATAACCTTATATATAATTATAAATTATATTATAATGGTTTTGAAATTTGCATCCTATCTAATATATCTATCTATATATCTAAAATTACCTGTACATAGAAAAAGGTACATTGAAAAAAGTTAGAAACTAACTTAAAACTAAAGAACAAGTTATTACCTGTTGGTGCTCTCAAATGGCTCTATTTACAAAAAATTAATAATAATATGACAAATAAATTGTTTTTACTTACTTAAAAACCTTTATTGCTAAATAATAACAATTTTTGAAGCCACTGTTTTAGATATTTTGGTCTTTGCATGTTTTTATTTCTTGTTGTGCTTGTCGAATTAATATATTAATTATTATATTAATATTTTTCTCTTGAACTTTTAAGGTGATACAATATACAGGGTGTCCCGTAAGCACATGACCAAAAGGGTACTGCGGTATTCTTTGGATCAAAACAAGACGATCTGGTCAAACTTTTATTAACAAAAAATGTCTGACTCCTCTGCTATTGATGGTCAAAGTTCTTCAAAAAAATTATGTTTTTTGAAATATTGAGATAATGGTACGATGGATTTTTGTGAAACTCGCTGTGAATTTGTTCTTATGTAAGGCTCATATTTTGATGAAACACCTGAGTTCATACGCTTTGGGCAAGTGATTAATTCTTGAGTATCGTGGTACAAAAACTACCAGAACTTTTTATTTGGTGGATGGAATCAAGTTTTTTTTTGAGTTCATGCCCGAACCCTTTCCTCTCATTTTTGTGCTCTTTATAAAATCTTGAAGTATTAATAGTTTTTGCACAAAAATTTATTTCTCTTTTCTTGCCACTTAACAATATCAGACATTAACTGCAAATATCGTGATAAGCGAGGCATAAATTAATTGTCAAACAATTTCACAAATTCGTTTCGCAAGGCGTTCTATAATGAAGAAATGAACGAAACGGTCAAAGCATTAGGGTTTTGCGAAGACAACTTGCGTGAGAGCGTTGGCGTTTACGCGGCGCAATACCCAAATCGACACGTTCCAGATTACCGGACATTTTCACAGATTTCTTCATTAGAAAACGCCATTCGAAACGAATCTGTGAGATTGATTGACAAACGTTAAAAGTTTGACAATTAATTTATGAATATGCCAATATTTATCACGATATTTGCAGTTAACGTCTAATATTCCCCCCACCCAACTACTATACGAACGCACAAACATGACAAAGATCTCTGAGAGACTCATACAGCTACAGACAAAATGGACAAACAACCCCTACAACTGGACCATACTGAACCCCCTTTGTCTTACAAGACCAACCAGACAATCCCGCTTCCGTTTCCCTACATTAACGCTACTCGAACACTTACAAACGCAACGGACTAGTGGACAATAAAATAATTTCTTCTTGCCACTGAAATCTTATTTATTCAATAACATTGTTAACCTAGAATGGGAGAATTTTCATATTTGTTTTTTGTCTGGATTGGGACTGCATGTATTGAACAAGGGCAGAAATACCGATAGGTCGTTGGCCTTTTTTAGAAATAAGGATGTTTACTACTACTATTGTTAACCTAGAATAGGAGAATTTTCATATTGGTTTTTTATCTAGACTAAGACTGCATGTATTAAACAAGGGCAGAAAGACCGATAGGTCGATAGCCTTTTTTTAGAAATAAAGATGTTTACTACTACTACTATTCCCCCCACCCAACTACTATACGAACGCACAAACATGACAAAGATCTCGGAAAGACTCATACATCTACAGACAAAGTGGACAAACAACCCCTACAACTGGACCATACTGAATCCCCTTTGCCTTACAAGACCAACCAGACAATCCCGCTTGCGTTTCGCTATATCAACGCTACTCGAACACTTACAAACGCAACTGACTAATGGACAATAAAATAATTTTTTCTTGTCATTAGAATTAGAAAGTTTATTGAATTAAATTGTTAACCCAAAATAAGAGTATTTTTATCTTTGTTTTTTATTTAGATTAAGACTGCATGTATTAAACAAGGGCAGAAAGACCGATAGGTCGATAGCCTTTTTTAGAAATAAAGATGTTTACTACTACTACTGTCTAATATTGTTAAGTGACAAGAAAACAGAAATAATTTGTTTGCGCAAAAACTATGAATGTTACAAGATTTTATAAAGAGCACGAAAATGTGCACAAAGGATCAGTGCATCAACCAAAAGAAAATTGGTTAATTCCATCCACTAAATAAAAAGATCTGATGGTGTTTGTACCACGACACTCAAGAATTCACCACTTGCCAAAAGCGTATGAACTCGGGTGTTTGATCAAAATATGAGTCTTACATAAGAATAAATTTACAGCGAGTTTCACTAAAATCCATCGGACCATTCTCCCGATATTTTAAAAAATATAATTTTTTTTAAGAACTTTGACCATCAATAGCAGAGGAGCCAGACAATTTTTGTTAATAAAAGTTAGGTCAGATCGTCTTGTTTTGATCCAAAGAATATCGCAATACCCTTTTGATCATGTGCTTACGAGACACCCTGTAGATTTTAAATTGAATAATTGATGGGCGTGGGTATTTTTCATTTATAAACATCTTTTTGCTAATGATTTTCACGAGTTTATTGCGTACTGTATTAGTTTTTAATTAACGAAAATCCATGATTTGATTTCTTGCCCTCAGTTGAACCGCATGAAGTCATAAAGGAGAAAATTTTGTGCGTTTAGGTTATATAGATTGGTAGTGCACGTCACTGAAAGCCAGGCACTTAAATTTTCCCGAGGGGGGTCGAAAAGATCCCCATTAAAGCGCTGACAAGCTGACGCCCCCCAAAATGAAAGATGTTTGAAGCGCTCGACACTAACCAACTTGGTCAAAAGTCATCATATCGAAAGAGGGGGCCCACCAATTATATCAGCTCATCCTCTTCCAGTTATAAATGAATTGGTGCGGTGAGAAGCCCTGATGTATAGAATTATTCTATTCATCACTGTGATGTTTATTAATAGGCGAAGTTCGTGTAGTTTCAGATGGCTCGCCCGAAAGTTTGATGGCGGATTGTGCTGCTAGGGAGGTTCATTCCCATTGTTTATTGAAATTTACGATGCGGGATATTAACACCAAGTGAATCGAACTGTGATGCTTCAGAACGATGCATTTATGGGTCACTGTTCGAAATGGAAAAGCGGTCCAAATCGGGTCTTTTTGGGCAGTTTTCATTATTAAAAGCCTGCCCAGAGTTGGAAGTTTTCCAATTTTAGTCATAAAATGGCAATAACATAGTGAATATTTTGAGTAACTTTGTATAACTAGTTGTGTTTTTCGTGTGGTCCGTTTGATTAAATATTTATGTTCATTTGCAACTTCCTTATTGCTTCCTTGTTGAGGCTATCGGAAGAGTCAGACATTTTCGGACTTCCAAACGAAACTACAATTGCGCTTTTTGCTTCTTCTTCAGGCCATTACCAAGAAAATCTTCAGTTTAATAATGTTCAGTTGTCACCAAAACTTCATCTTTACGTGAAGATCTTGATTTTGCTATTTAAAATCATCAACTGTTTGGCGTTGCTCAACTCTATTGGCACACTTAGTTTTAATTTAGTGAGGCGCAAGAATACACATTTTCGTACTGGAAGTGGAGTATGAGTCGATTTTTACTCCTCCTTTGGGTCTTTGACGAGATAGATAGATAGATAAAATTTATTAAACATTCACATTACTAAATTCACAAACAAAGTTTAAATCAAAAAAAACATAAGTCAATAAAATGTCCCATGTCTGGCCAGATGTTCGGCCGGTTGCTCTTTGCCCATGATCTAAATAGGCGCGCTAATCGTCCATTACCTGGGCAGTGCCCTAACATGGACATTCCCGAGCTAGCCATACGCACGACAACGTCAGGAGATAGTCTTGAAGTGGCGGTTTTGGTTTTATTCGAGGGGCATTCATTAAGGAAAAAAGGTCTTCCTGAAGGGAAGCCAAAAACCCCTTTTGCTTCGACCTTTAAGTTTGATACTGTCAGCCGTGGCGTTAACCGCCGGCAGTTTCAACTAGATGACCAATCCATCCGCCCCCGCCCGATCGGTGCAAGAACCAGCCAACACCCAGCCAGAACGAGGCAGGACGAACCCGTCAAGTCACGTCATGTTGGATTTGTGCGTTTCCAGCCTGCTAGAAACGACTGTCTGCAACTGGCAGGCAATGTTTGTTTGTCGTCACGTACTGTCAGGGACAAAATCCTCATAAAATATGGAAGTCGCTTATACAGGGGACCATGGTTGGGCGATCGTTTGCTCTTACTTGGGTGATATTTCGCGTGAGGACTGAGCCTTGCACTCCGCTATGATAAATTTTTCAGCGATGGTATCTATATAGTCGGCTATATAGGCCATCCCTGTAGCTTCGTGCATTTCGGTTATTCTGGTGTATCTGTCAGCCGATAGAACGCCTCTTAGGAACCTATTTTGGGTCCTTTGAACACGTCGTCTCGTGGAATCGCAGACAGAGTGCCAGACAGGGGAGCCGTAGGTCAGTATGGGCCTTATAGTGGAGGTGTAGAGCAGAAGTTTATTTCGAGGTGATAGGAAAGAATTTGGCGCCAGAAGAGAGTATAACTTTCTTCGGGCCATGAAAGTCTTTTGTACAGCATAGTCAACATGCTTATTGAAAATGGAGTCGGGCGTCTAGTTTGAATCCCAGGTATTTCACCTCTTTTGTTGGTTGATAGGAGTATTTTGGACCACGAGTGGTGATAAGATTTTATTGTTAGTGAATTTGCGCGAAAAGATCATAAGTTCCGTCTTCCTGGGATTCACTTTAAGTTTCCATTTGTCAAAATACGGCGTCAATAAACTCAGGTGATGTGCAATGCGAGATTTCGCAGCCTGAGCATAAAAGACGATGCGTAGATAGCCGTATCATCAGCGTATAGTGCTATTTTTGTAGTGGGAAGTTTTGGAATGTCTGCTGTGTACAATGTATACAGCAGCGGCGAAATCACTGTTCCTTGTGGTACTCCTGCCGCGATGCGTCTTTTGGCGAAGTGGAATTCTCCACTTTCACCTGGATGGAACGGGTTTTTTAGGTAAGACGCTATCAGGGAAAACTAGGTAGAGTGGCAGTGAATGCACGGCAAACAACTTGTACAGCAGGCCTGTGTGCGAGACTGTGTCAAAGGCCCTTTGCATGTCGAGAAGCAGCATAACCGTACTTTGAAGCTTAATAAATGCTGCATAGGCATCCGTTGCGATCCTAGCAGTCTGCAGCCTTGTGTTGTGTCTTGGCCGAAAGCCAAACGGGATTAAACTTCGAAGCTCGGCTGCTGCCTGTAATCTCGAATGGATGACCTTCTCGGTTAATTTGCCGAGGGTGTTCAAGAGGGAAATTGGCCTATAAGAGGCGGGTTCGGTCGGGTTTTTGCCCGGCTTTAAGATGGGGATTATTACAGCGTTTTTCCAGTCCTGTGGGAAGTGCTGCAATTTAAGGACTGCGTTGACTATTTGTACTATTAGCACAATAGTTTTCCGCGGTAAGTTTTTGAGGAGTAGATAAGGGATGCCGTCTGGCCCGGGGGCTTTTCGGCTAGGGAGGCGCCGAAGACACGATTGTATCTCCGATGGGGTTGTTATATAGGAATGCAAAATTCGAGGGTGGTATAGGATACTTCCGTTCTACAAAAACAGCGGTCTGTCTTTCTATTTCGTTATCCTGAAGGGCTGGTTGGACCTTGTGTACTTCTGCCAAAAGTCGGCGAGCAGCTCGCACTTGTCACTGGTGGTAATATAACTCCGCCCCTCTTTTTCAGAGCGGGGACTTGCTCATAGCCTTTTCGCAGACTCTCGACAGTTTCCACAGAGAATTGTCACGGGGAGTCAGATTTCGCAGTTTCTCCGCCCAGGTATAATTCCTGTATGCGGAGATTTCGCGCTGTATGTCTCGTGCAAGCTCTGCTGCCATTATGCGATCGGCAGGTTGCCTGAATCGCTGCCAACGCTTCCTGATTCGATTTTTCGCCTTAATAAGGTCCAAAATTTCCTCAGGAAGATTGGTCGTGCCGCGGTCTGTTCGGAACTTTTTTGGCCAAAGCTTGCTGTGTCTTGTATATTCCTGGTCAGACCTTTTAACCGCATGCTCTAGAGCTTCGACAGTATCAATCTGGCCCGGAATACACGTCAGGTCTTGTAGTCGTTTTCGATATTCGCGAAAATCGAAATTTTCGTATGAATATCGAAAGTCGTTAGTTTGTGTGCGCTTTAAATCCCTAATGTCGAGGTAAATGGGCAAATGGTCACTGCTGAGGGCGTCTATAACCACCATCTCCGTGAGATTGGTGAGTCCTTGGCAATTCCGAAGTCGAGGTAGGATGGATTCCCTCCACTGTTCGGGTAATGCGTTGGGGATGAAGTGGGCATAACGAGTAGGCCATTGTCGCGAACGTAGTCGGCTAGAAAATTGCCGGCTGCGTTTTTATGTCCAGGGTTATTGAATAGTGGATGGCGGGCGTTGAAATCTCCCATTAGCAACACCCTATTGGTGTTTATGAAGAATGGATCGACATCAGCGGCCTGTAAGCGTACGGTGGAGAAATAGCCACAGTAGATCAAAACTCCATCAGGAAGTTCAACGCCGACGTTCTCTATTGCTGACTGCCTGTGTGGCAGTCTCCTGTATGGAATTGACGTTTTGACCGCTATGGCCACCCTCCCCTTAAACCGGGCCTATCGGCACGTTCGAGCCTGTACCCCCGAATCCTAAGTATATCCCCGGGGCGCAACCATGTTTCGACAATCAACGCCACGTCGATACCCTCGGTCCGAAGGAAGTGCACAAACTCACCGAGACGACTCCGGAGTCCGCATGAGTTCCATTCTCCTATCCTCATAGGGCACAGTTGGCAAAATCAGGGCTTAAAAATCGAAGCTGTTAATATCTTCATTGAAGAACTGCGCTGAGACTAGGAATTTGTCTGTCTTCGAGACGCAACCCCCTCAATGCAGCGCTGTAAAATCTTACCGCCTTGATCACCCTCCCCCAAGTTGATTTGCGACGACAGCTCGGCGAATTCCCGCTGGACACTGCCCAGCATGGCCACCCGCGTTCCCATTTATACCATGGGCCGGGTGGGCGGAGCTCGTCGGGACAGCTTCGTGCTGCCTCAGCGGAGGAAACTCCGCTAATGAAGGCGGTGGCGGGGGCAGCATGGTCCTGTTGGCGTGACCTGGCGCCATGGTCCTGCTGCTTAGGGATGAAGGGTGGATCGGGCCAGGGGCTCGACTGGTTTGACCCCAGGCTGGCCTCGTTGGAAGAGGAGCAGGGACTTGCGCCTGTTTGTAAATGTATACTGGGCAAGCCTCGTCAAAGCTACGATGAGGCCCACCGCAGTTAGCGCATTTTAATGTAGCCCCAACGGGGCAGGCCGTGATTTCATGCCCCCCAGCGCATCGGGAGCACTTAAAGTCCCGGCGGCAGTTCCCGGAGACATGACCCCAGCCCTGGCATCGACGACATTGTGTCAGGGTCTTCCGGTTTTTACGGGTTTCCCACGAAACCCTGACACTACACACCACCCTGGCCTCGGCGTTAAGCCTTCGGAGGGTTGCCTTGTCGCTTGTCTTCATTTTGAAGACACTCTTCACTTCCAGTCCCCGGTCTGCCAGATCCTGCTTTATGGCAGTCGGATCGACATTCCCCTCCAGGCCCCTCAGGACGAACGCGTGGGTTTTTTCCGACGAAGGGGCGTACGTATGGAACTGGCTCTTGTCCTCCTCCAGGGATCGTTTCACACCGCCGCCCAGTCCATAATGCTGGTGCAGTACACGATCAACGAAGCCTTCGTGTACTTCAGCGTGAAAGGCTGACTGGTGATTCCTTTTATACCACCAATCAGCATTGTGTGATCGCTGGGTTTTCCAGCGATCACAATTGGCGGCGGCTTTTCTGCCTTCTTGGTTTGGTTTGCAGTTGCCGCAGGGCTCTCAGCAACTGCTTCCCGTTCAGTCCCCACGATGTTGTTGGGCAGTGTTGGAGGCTCATCCACGATTGGCGGCTGGATGGGCGCAAAGCGGTTCCTCAGCGTCGTGGAGGCCTCTGGAGCAACAATCAGCGTGCTCCACGCCACAGTCCTTCGCGGCACTACGAACCCGTCATCCGCTGCGCCCGCTGAAGTCGCCCGCGACACCCCTACAGCCTCCTCCATCGCCGATTTTTTCGGAGCCGGGGTTGGTGACGCTGGCGATGTTGGGTCGGACTTGGGCACCCTACCCCTCTTCTTGGTCCTAGGCCTTAGACAGTAGCTCCTTTGGGAGCTCCGGTCCGACTCGGATTCCAGCGAACTTCCGGGATTCATTCCACTTATCGCGCAAACCCGGTAGTTGCCCGATAAGGAATGTTTCAATGTTAAACACAAAAACGCACAATAACGAGCACAATTTCAGTTCGATTCAACCACAAAATATCGCAAGATTCAGCTTCGCAGCACGTCCACACTCTGCAAGCAACGATGCGAGACTTTCTTTGACGAGAAAACCTGTCAGAAATGTTCAGATTTCAAGACAACATTGCCATATTGGTTGTCATTCAAAGCTTCCGCATTTCGATTTACTGAATACCAAGAAAAGATATTTCCGAACATTCACCAAAACTTTGAAAAATTGATTTTTACGTGAAGAGCTTGATTTTGCAATTTAAAATCATCAACTGTTTTGCGTTGCTCAACTCTATTGGCAGAGTCAGTTTTAGTTTAGTGAGGAGCAAGAATAAGCATTTTCGTACTGGAAATGGAACTATGAGTCGATGTTTACTCCTCCTTTGGGCCTTTGACGAGAAAACTTGTCAGACATTTTCAGATTTCAAGACAGCTTTCCATTACGGATGTTCATTCAAAGGCTTCTTATTTTACTTTAGTGAAGACCAAGAAAAGACACTTTAGAACTGCAATGAAACTATGAAATCGATTTCCGCTCCTGTTTCAGGTCGTTGACGAGAAAACCGTCAGTTTCGTAACGTTCAGTTTTCAGGAAAGCTTTGCGATATTCGCCTTCATTTGAACCTACCTTATTTTGCTTTCTGGCACCATTAACTGGTTTAAGCCTCGACTATGTTTGACCAATGCTATTGGCAGAGTCAGTTTAAGTAGTAGTAGTAAACATCTTTATTTCTAAAAAATGCTATCGACCTATTGGTCTTTCTGCTCTTGTCTAATACATGTAGTCTTGATCTAAATAAAAAACAAAGATAAAAATTCTCTTATTCTAGGTTAATAATCTTATTAAATAAACTTACCAATTCTAATGACAAGAAAAAATTATTTTATTGTCCAGTAGTCAGTTGCGTTTGTAAGTGTTCGAGCAGCGTTGATGTAAGGAAACGGAAGCGGGATTGTCTGGTTGGTCTTGTAAGACAAAGGGGATTCAGTATGGTCCAGTTGTAGGTCAGTTTAAGTTTAGTGAAGACCCAGAAAATAGATTTACATTTTTGGGCTTCAAGTGCAACTCCTACATTTATTTTAACTCCTCCTTCAGGTCTTTTATGACAACGCTTTCAGCTTAATCAGTTTTAGTTTTCAAAAAAACTTTGTGATATTAAATTTCATTTGTAGTTTCTAGTAGTAAAATTGAATTTAAATGGAACTACAAATTAGATTTTTACTCCGCTTTCTGGTCGTTGACGACAAAACGTTCAATTTTGCGATATTGAGAGCTTCATTATTTTGCTATTTTAACATCATTAACTGGATGGTGCTTCTTAGCATGTTTTACTTGCATGGGAGCTTCGAAAATATATTTTCAAACTTCAAATGAAGCTATAAAATCGTTTTTCGGACGCCCTTCTTATCTTTGAGAACAGATCCGTCAGTTTCGTGAGGTTCAGTTTTTAGGCAAACTTTACGATATTGATTTTCGTTTGAAGCTTCCTTATTCTGCTATTTACCATCATTAACTGGTCCGTGCTGCTATACGATTAGCAGAGTCTTCATTGAAAGTCTTCATTTGAAGCTGCTTTATTTTTTTATTTGGCATTTTTAATTGATATAATATTTTTAACGCTCTTGGCAGAGTCAGTATTAGTTCAATGGCACCTAGAAAAGACATTTTTGTGATTCAGTGTGGTTCTGAAATCGATTTTTGCTCCGCCATCAGATATTTGACTCAAAAACCTTCAGTTTCATCATTTGCAGTTTTTATGACAGCTTTGCGATATTCCTCTTCATTATTTTGCTATTTAGCATAATTAACTGCTTTAAGCTTCTTAACGCTGTTGTCAGAGTCAGTTTTAGTTTAGTGGCGCCCAGAAAAGACATTTTTGTACTTAAAGGGAAGCTATGAAATTGATTTGTGCTCCTCCTTTATTTACCGCGAAAACCTGCAGTTTCGTAATTTTCAGTTCTTCAGAAAACTTTGCGCTATTGCTTTTTTAAGGTTCCATATTCTGCTATTTAGCATCATTAACTGGTTGGTGCTTCTTAATACTATTGGAAAATTCAAACATTTTCAGACTTGAGAATAAAACTATGAGATTGCCTTTAGGTCTTTGACGAGAAAACCTCAGTTCTTAAGAAAAATTGTCGAAATTGATCTTCATCCGAAGGTTCATTATTTTGCTCTTTGTCGTCATTAACTGTTTGGCTCCTCTTAACACTATTGGAGTCAGTTCTAGTTTAGTGAAGATCAAGAAAAACATTTTCGGACTTCAAATGCAAATACCACATATATTTATTTCTATTCCTGGTTTAGACTTTTGATGAGAAAACTTTTCAAACTGCAACTTACCTTTATTTGAAGCTTCAGTATTTTACTCTTTGTCATCGTAACTGTGGTTATCTGGCGCTTCTCAACACTATTGGAGTCAGCTTTAGTTCAGTGAGCTCCAAGAAAAGACGTTTTCGGACTTGAAATGCAATTATTCCATTTATTTTTGATCCAGGTCTGTGATAAGAAATTTTTCAATTTTCCATAAAAATTTTCCTTCTTCCATTAATTTTTATTTGAAGTTCCTTATGTTATTATTTGTCATCATAGTTATAGTAAAGTTAGATCCAAAAAAGACCTCTTTCAACTCCAGTTGAAACTATGAAAACTAAGAGTAAAGCTAGTTGAAAGTACAATGTGCAAATAATAAACTAAAGCAGCTAATATGAATAATATGTAACTGCAATTATCGATGCAGATGCAAAAGAAGAAACCCTCATTAATTTACGAACACTATTTCTGTTTCCGATCTCAATAAAACTACTTTATGTCATAGCGAATAATAATAATCATAATAATGATAATGCCATGATAATGGCTGACATCGTTTTACTTATTAATAGACGGGCTTGGATCAAAAATATATTATAGTCCAAGACTGGATGTTTCATTTCATACAAAGTCCATAGAGTTTAAAAAGGAAATTAATTAATTAATGTGCACACAATATCTAAACAATTTGATTTATTAAATGATTAAAATCTTATGGACCTGTGTTTAAAATTGCCATATTATTTCCAGTTTAAATGAGGGTTTAATGGTAATTCAAGTTGCAAAGGAATATTTCTAAGCAACCATTTTTTTTGCTTTTTGATAGCAACTGAAAAAACAGAAATTGAGATACGTTTTAGGATAAAAGAATCGAATTTTGCTCATTTTGAAGTTTTGAAATGGAAATACCTTCTAGGCTTATCCCAAACCGAATCCGTTTCCAGTTATATTTAGGACATTTTTGAAAGCAAATCCGAGCGGAAACCCTCTTTCAGTATATTTTGGCACATACCTTCTGACTATGGAGGGTTGTCCATTCAAATTAAATTCCTATTGCGCCCATTATGCCAATATTCGTAATGCGAATTCGAATCGGTGTTTTTAGCATTTAGTTAATGTTTAGTATTGTATTATTTGCTTCGACCGGATAAATTATGGAGCTGTAACCATTTTTGATAATGTGATATGGCGCAATTTCAGCTGGACGCGTCCATGTATAAAATATGCATATTGTTATGTGGGAACATCGGTATAGATAACACAACAGTTAAACAGCCGAAGAATCCAGAGTTGATTGTACTGAGTCTGACAATGCTTCTTTTGGGTACAATGTCGCATCCAGATACACTTATATATGGTAATCACCCTGTCTGGATTCGGGTGCTTTCCAACAGCGACAGCCTGAGCAGACGGGATTTGAGTTCTCAAGCTAAGCTCACAGACGTATCTGTTGAACTTAATTGGCGCTAGTCACTAATAAACAGAAATATAATCAAAAAGCCCACTTCAGGCCTGAGGAACTTCTGGAAATCCCCCTCGGGAGTTTAATTTGGAATAAACACTGGCCATAAGTGCTTAATAACGCAGATTGTATATCAATTTAATGGGCTCTGTTTATGAACCATTAGACATTTATTTCTGTATTAAAACACTGCTTGGAGGTTAAGAGGAGATCTATTTGGAATGTTCCAGAATTAAGTAGGATATTAAGAGCAACTGTAAATACGCTAAGCACTTTTATAGACATAACTTGCCACTGTAAGTGGCGTTTTTAATTAATTTCCCGGTCATTATTTCCATGCTCCACCTCAGCAGACATTAAGGTCTATACGTCTTCTTTCTCGAAATTCGAATCGACGGAAATGTTCATGGATATATTCGAAGGCCCAATTATGGGCATTTTAATTCCCCGGCACGTAAGTGGAGGAAATATTACGCAAAATCGAATACGAAATCGTGCCACATCAATCATTGAATGAAAGATAGGAAATGAATAGACCAAAACCGAATCCCACCAATCCGGTTCGTGTGCAGAGTGTCGTTCTTTTGTTTCGATTGACTTGCACGAAAACCGTCGGAGAGGAAGTGTCGGAAACTGTGACTACCGATTTATTTCTGATTTTCGAATTTGCGTTCATTTTACCGTTGCGGTTCTGCAAAAACGCTTGCTAATGTCCGTTTTGATAATGGAATGAATTCGAACTATAGCACAACTGAAAGGCATTGAATACTGGAAAGTTTCAGCGGTGTTTTGGATAGTTTTCTCTGGATAGATAGTTTTAAATAGATAGGCAGTTTTGTCTAGATGGATATTTTTGTTTGCAATTTGTTGCTCGTTGCATTTTCTAGCCCTATAGTTGAGAAGAGTGTCTCAAAAGTAATTTGCTGCTCACCTCAATGTAGCATTTGCTCTCCCCTGCTCTCCCGGTTCTCTTCTGGTGTTCTCGTTGCATATCCTGTCATGCAATGTGATCCCTTTTCTTGCTCTTAGGATTTTCATCTCCAATGTTCTCATTTTCCTTTTGCTAACAGACGTTTCAGCTCTTGTCTCGGCGGCGTAGGTCATTATGAGGCCAAAAAATCTTATAGTTATAGGGCGTTAGTTTATACTTGTCACAGATAGCATCAACTACTTTGAAAAACATATAATTACACCTACAACACACTTACTTTTCAACTAACAATATTAAATTTATGGCAGTTCGTCAGGTGGTCGATCGAGATAATACATCTGAAACCAATTTAGAAAAAGTAATTGAGTAACCAGTTCAACAAGAAAATGGGTATGATTGTTAATTATAAAAACTTGTAAATATATCAGGTTCAGCTACAAGCATCAAACGTGCCTCAACAAGAGGTGACTCAATCCAGAGTCCCCACTTGGAGCCAACAGTTATCAACCCATAATTCTTATGGAAACTTTAATTGATTATATTATTATCTTTCACTATCTCTGAACCCCGCAAGACTACAACCGAAGTTGCATCCCGCCACCGCTAATCCTGAGTTGTTAAGAGATATTAAGGGAACAGCGCACGAAATACCTCCTCAGGAAAGGCCTCCAACCACCGCTACTCCTGAGTTGTTAAGAGGTATTAAGGGAACAGCGCACGAAATACCTCCTCAGGAGAGCCTTACCAGTCATCGGAGTTTATCATGATAAATAGTCTCTTAACTGGCCATACTAAGTACTGCTGGAATCAGCACACAGCCAGCAACCCGTCTACTAGCGTTCTCTCTCTCAACGGGTTCAGAGCCCAGGTACTGCGGGAACAACGCGCAAACAGTACCCGTCCCTAACCATATTACTCAAACCTGACTAAATAGATTACAACTTAACGAGATGCACTCGTTTCCTTTTTATGGTTTTATACGAAGCGTTAACAGTATCTAACTTTAAATGGACATTGAAGAGAAACAGTTAAATATTAAGAAAGATAAATAAGTATAAAAGAAAGACAAAATCAATATTGAACTATAGTTGAAAAGGTTACTATCTTTAATGTTTAACCAATAGTAAATATGCTGAAGAGGCTACTCTGTGAGAAACACTCACCTGGTAAATAATTTACACTATCACGTATAAATGAATGAATGAATGAGACGAACTGTCTAAATGCGACTTCTGCTGTCCATCTGGGCACCCTCTTAGAATTTATTAGGTCCTGTGTCTACTTACGTCTTACATAGTCAGCACTAATCTGAACAAGTGAATTAATCGAATATTCCGTATTGAAAATCCCTTTTAAGCGCTCGTCCCAAAACTGGCTGATTCATGACAATAAAAGCGAAATAATAATCCCACACTGTAACTGCAAAAATCCCCAGCTAAATCTCCGAATGATCCCTTCTAAGCCCTTTTGAGGGCGACAATGTAACCGCAAGTAACTAAATACAATGTCTATTTGTGCGATTATTATGAAAATCGGGCTCGGACCTTTGGGCCCTTCGGACGGAGCGCGTTAAACCGACACTTGTTAAGACCTTTGGGGGATTTCAATGGCCTTTTTAATAGTTTAGGGAAATTAAGGGTCGCTTCTACTAGGCGGCGTTATTCTATGGGCGGCGGATTATTCCCTATCTTTGAAATAGGTCACCAGGCTATTGCTTATATATGTAAAATTATACGTGGATTCAATTTTTTTAAAGCAAAGTGACACTTCTAAGGTGTAATAATATTAATGGAAATAGTACATCAGCAGTTAAACAGTTTCTAGTGATATGAAATGCAACCAAAGAAACGAATAATACACTTTATGAGGGGATTTAATGCTAAAAACAATTAATTCAGTCTGTTTCCACTAAAATGCCTGTTCTGTTTGGATATGCAATTTTGGACGGTAATTATTTAAGTGCTGACCAATTTGGACTCGTTAAAACAAAACAACAATGTCGATGTTAATGTTATTTGGCGCTGATTTCTGCATGCATCTGTATTAATATTGTTAGTTATAACGAAATTAATGGAAATTTCAATTAAATTGTCCTCTTATGCGTGTGGAATGGCGGCTATTTGCGAATTAATCGCCCCGAATCGATCTGGCCGGGAGATTTTTCTCGGCACCTATCAGCTCGACAGTTAAAAGCTGCAAGATCTAAACTTCGGCCGGTCGAAGAAGTGATAGGAAAGTTGGCCCCGAGGAAAGTTCGTATCACCTAGAAATAGAAAAAAACCGAAACTAAACAGCGAGGAATACGGCTGCTTTGGCACAAGTTGGTGCAGCTTTTAATAAAAAAGTTTTTATCACACCATCCTCGTGGGATTGCTCACAGATGGCCTTACAGAAAGATCTAGCAAACAGAGAAATAAATTGATTTGATGAGTAAATATTTTGTAGGAAAATTGCAAATCGAAAATCTTTCAGTCCAATTTGAGTCACACTAACCACATTTTTTCCGAATAAGAAGACTTAAGAGTTTTGGTTAATGAGGAAACTTGAGGAATAGGAGACGAGTGTCACAAAACCATGTTTTGTTGACGTTGGTCGATACGTCGGTCATTTTTAGAGGCTATGGGAAGTTTTAATCCAGTCGCAAACCCGCTATCCAAACCTCTTAATAAATGTTCATTTTCGTCTGTCTGTAAGCCTTCTTTCTATCTTCTGTTTGTTTTTCTGTGTTTCTCTTCTTCTTCTTCGTAATATTGTTTATGATACTTCTTATTTCTCTTTTCTTAGGACATGGTTGTGCGGTGGAGGATATTTGTGTTGGTCCATTGAATATAGTTTCCTTGTTTATTCTAGTCTTCTAACTTTCTTGTGAGCGCCGATATTTTTTTTTCAGTAGTATTTCATAATCTGCATATGTGATCGTTTTCTTTTGATACCGAACGAATATTTCTTTCCTTAGTCAGTGCATTTAGTTCTTCGCAAGACCATGGTTTGCGTTGTTTTCCACCTAATTCTGCTTGATCTAATCATCTTCTTCATCATTCTCATCTTCATCATGAATCTCTTTGTATCTCGCGTGTTTTTTTTCGCGGTTTTGAATATAATCTTTCGTATGCATCTTTTTTCTTAGGACATGATTGTGCGATCGAGGATTTTTGTATTTGTTCTTTGACTAGCGTTTTTTTGTTTATTCCGGACCTCTAACTTTCTTTTCATCGCCGATTTTTTTTTCTTGTAGCTTCGCGCTTTCATTGCGCTCTTTATCCAATTATTGACTATTTCATAATATGCATAGAAAATATAAGAGCGTTTTTTAGCTTCTCAACGAATGATTTATGTCGTCAGTCAGTTCATTTAGTTCTTCGCAAGACCATGGTTTGCGTTGTTTTCTACCGTATTCTGCTTGTATCTGTAGCTTGTTCGGCAGCTGTTAGTATATTAGTTTGCGTTCCCTTCCAAAGGCTTTTGAGGTCATTATTTTTATCATCATCTTCATCATCATCATCAATTATTTAATTTTATTAACAGTCTGATAACTTTCTTTTGAGCGGCGCAATTTTTTCCCTTAAGCTCGCTTTTTCATTGCACTGTTTCTCCAGTTCTTGACTATTTGGTAATCTGCATATGTGATCGTTTTCTTCGATTCTAAAGAAATTATTTAATTCCTCCTTCATCGCAACGATGGTTTCTGTTGTTTTCCCCCGTACTCTACTTCTATGGGTCGCTTGTTCGGCAGCTGTTAGTATATTTGGTAGAGGTCTCATTTGTAAGCCATAAAATATAAAAACATAAACAACAAAATATTCAAACGCAAACTTACGCAAAAGTAACTCGAAATTGCAAGTGTAAAAACTCTAATTTTCCTTAGTCCAAGTTCTTAGGTTCACAAATCTCTTAACGATATCACAACTAATGCGTATAATGGAGAAGTAGACAATTTTCCATTTCTCCTACAGTCCATTTCTCCTACATAAATAATTGAATGTAATCTATTGCACTGAATGGAGAGAAACAATGTGCATTTTTAGGATAACGACCGGTCCAATATTAATAAATTTGTCCAAGAAAATATTCTTCCATGGGCATTTTCGGTGGCTGGGAGCATCCAATCTGTCCTCTGGAGAAGCATTATGCAAAACAAGCGTACCTGGTGGTCCATCCGCCGTAATATCCGCCGATTAGACTCAGTTTGTGCCATGCCAGCAAACGGAGAAGCTTCGTTCTCCACGTGTGCGGTCTTTTAATAATACAAATTCAGCGAAATCGCTATATAAGGTGGAATTGAATTGTCCTTTTATGGTTATGCGGTCTCAGCCATTCGCCCATTTGCGTTCCTATGTCTTGGGCACTTATAAAGATGTCGAGCTGCTGATCACAATTTGTTAAGAGTCCATTTCGATTTCAGCTGCTAATTTTCGGATTTTGCGTCAAATTTTCAGCTGGGTTGTTGATCTGTTGCCATACAGAAATTGGCAATTTAGAAACCTTCTAGGCTCAGGAAATGTGATTTTTGCGTATTCGATGCAGCTTTAGCGCCATTGTAAATACAGCAGCATTTCTTGCTATTGAAAAACTAGATTTGGTTACGGCATGTTTCTTTTTTAAACTTGCGGAAGCTCTAGAGAGTGATAATTGGTAGCTAAAGGGACTATTTACAGTATACTAACGTTCAACGTTTTCTTGTTCGAAGCCAACGGTTGGCTCAGTTTTTCCCTTTTACCGACGAATTTTCCAAATGCCAATTCGCAATAAGAAGTTTGATGTAGACATATGCTATGGATTTCAGTAGTCGATAAAAGAGCCTCAATTTATATTCTGCGTGATTCTAGATCGGTGAAATGTTGTAAGTATACGTAGATATATTCCTTAGCTGAGTGAGGATTTATTTCCATTGTGTAGCTTTTGCAATATTGCAAGCTTTTAACGGCCATTCCTGAACAATCAGGCCAGGTATTGGAGGATGATTTTGAAACACTGCAATTTTTCAATTTAACACACTCCCTTTGTGTAGGATTTCTTGGCAGTTATTTAATTATTACATGAATGTTCTGTTAGGAAAATCGTATACTGAATTTCTTTTTGTCTCAAACAGATAGAGTTTTCGATAAACCAACTGGTTGAGTATTTGGAATAGAATAATTTTTAAAGTTTATATTCAAACGCTGAACGCGTCAAAAAATCAACTTCTACTCACAAACCACCGACTCAACGCTGACTCCCCTACAATAATTGCAGACGGCCAAACGACAGAACAAAAGAATGACGTAAAATACCTAGGAACCACGATTGACCACAAACTTAAATTCACTAAACACATACGAAACATCAGGGCAGAAACAATAAAGAGAACAAAACACTTCCGATCACTAACCTACAAAGACAGAGGAATTAGCACAAACACCGCCACCAAAATATATAAAGCTATTTGTAGACCCTTGCTAGACTATGGACATATACTCATGACCAACGGACCAGAAAGGACAAAACGTTATATACAACAACAGAACAAATTGCACTAAGACTAATAACACGAATAAGACACCCCCAAAACCCACTTCACACCCCTCCACCCAACTACTATACGAACGCACAAACATGACAAAGATTTCGGAAAGACTCATACATCTACAGACAAAATGGACAAACAATCCCTACAACTGGACCATACTGAATCCCCTTTGTCTTACAAGACCAACCAGACAATCCCGCTTCCGTTTCCCTACATCAGCGCTACTCGAACACTTACAAACGCAACTGACTACTGGACAATGAAATAATTTTTTCTTGTGATTAGAATTAGAAAGTTTATTTAATCAAATTTTAACCCAGAATAAGAGAACTTTCATCTTTGTTTTTTATTTAGATTAAGACTACATGTATTAAACAAGGGCAGAAAGACCGATAGGTCGATAGCCTTTTTTAGAAATAAAGATGTTTACTACTACTATACAGGGTGATTCAAAAGTGGCGTCATTCCTTTTGAGGGGTTATAGGGGCTCACTTGGGGAGTACGAGAAAAATATTGAAAAAAATTTTTTCCAAAATTTCTAGAAGATATGAACAGTTGAAAATCGAATTTCAACTTTGTTATTAAGTATTATTTTAAAATAGTCCCATGTTTGCTTGGTAGCCTTTTGGAATACTTAACAATTCGTAAAGAAAAATTACGATCTTTGCTTCAAATTACGAAAAATTTTTATTTTAAAAAGACCTCTTCTACAATTTTTTGATGAAAAGTCAAAGCGGCAATGATTTTTTTGTCATTAACAGATAGTTACAGGTAGATAGCCTGTGACAATAATAACAAGCATTTGTCAAACGGTGACTTACTCCTTTCACAAAATATGCACCAACATCGAATTTGCGGATATGTGATTAGTTATGGGAAAAAGCCACACTAACATAGCAGAAGGTGTAAGACCTTACATCAGCAAAGGGCTAGGACGATTGGCTCCAGGAATTGACGCAGATTGTGGACGATCTAAAGGTGCTCGGGTTCGGGGAGATAATTGCAGCAGAGCCTTCCAGGAGTGCTCGGAGCATTGCACAACCACCGACACTTTCTCAGGCACCGGATAATTGTCCCTATATCTCCCCAGAGGAGGGGCCACATTCCTACCATGTATGTAAGATACACAAGACACAAGGACACATTAAATCTCTGATCTTCCGAACACCGGTACAAATTGAGCAGGAGTTAATTAACCGAATACGAAAAGCTGATCAAAAGGAGATCCCAGACTGCGGCGAAGAGTGCAAAATAAAGTGATTGGGGAACAAACAGGTCTGGAGTTAAACGGGCAGAACTTCGTCAACCTCTTGTGATTTAACAACTTAATTGTATTTTATTTGATTAATATTAATCATTGATACATAACCTTACACAGGAGATGTTTGTTTACATGTGAGGCGAGTTTAGGTATATCATTCATCTGCCTCAAAAAGGATGGCAGCACTGACGGCAAATTGACAGAGTTATCCTAACCTCAAAATATTTCTATTGCTTTCTCTTTCTTTGTTTTGTGTTTATCCATGGTTACTACAATTTTCAATAATTAAGTAGTAACAGGTATTTACGTAATGTTAATTAGGCAGATTACCTTGAAAAGCATCGTTGCCGTAATTCTGATCTAGTTTTTGGCAAATATCTCAGTTTTTGATAAGAATTAATTTTTTTTACTTTTTTCCTGTACTCCCAAAACACCCCCAGACAACATCCACAGAGGAATGACGCCACTTTTGAATCACCCTGTATACTGATTAATAAAGACGCCCGGCAAAGAAACTTCCAGTTTTTATATATCGTAAACTTCTGTCTAAGTCAAAGGACTTCTTACTAGTCCTTTTATCATGCAAATGCTCAATTGTCTCAGAACGAAACTTTGGGATAAATTATCTTCCATTTTTTTTTGATGGCAGTATTTTTGATCTCAAGAACTGATAATTAGACCGTTTATTCAAAAACGTATTTAACAGATGGAAACAAACATTTTAATGTCTGATAATTGTTCCGTATTTTATCGGCGTATTTCGAGCGATAGACAAAGTCAATTATTACTCAAAGGTTGCATATTGAAAATAAATCGATTTTGGGTTTGATAACTTTTAGTTTGCAAAAACTGCAGTTTGTTATGATTTAGTGTAAGTGTTTTTAATTTGACTTGCTTTAAAAAGAGTTTAACTTCAAAGTTTTGCCATAAATGCCTGTGGTAAATGAACTCACGTTTCTAACAAATAGTGTACTTCAAAAAATACCTGTTCAAGAGTAGATTAGTCAGTTTCGTGAGAATAATTCCCATACTGATTTCCAAGCACATACTGTTTCTCCAAAGTCGGAAATTGCACATGTTTCAAGGTTTGGGTATAAATTGTTCAGATAAATATTAGTTTTGATGCAATCTGTCCTAATGGTATTGACGGTGGGATTTATTTACATTTTTATTGTGTTTTGTGTAAATATAAACAAGTTCTGTAAAAATCAATTAGAAAATTAGTTTTTTTTTGAAATATTGCAATATTTGCAATAGTAAAAAGAATTTAGTTTAGAATCCTGGTCTAATTTCAGAGTTTTGCGATTATATGCGAATAAATTGTCCGGTATAGTTTTCAATTCTTTCTCATTTATTAATTCCAAGAATTTATTATATTTTCAAACGTTAATGACAAGATGATAAGTTTGATAAATTTAGTTTTAGTTGGTGCTGTAAGTGCATGAATTAAATTGAATTTGAAATTGACAGTACTGGCAACGGTCTACTTTTCCGGTCAATTCTATCCTTTCTGAGTATGAATGTTTAACATCTCTCGTTAGTAAACAGTTAATACTTCAATACGCAAATCAGCGAAGCACAAAAACTTTATCTATCGCACAAACTAAGTAGAATATTATTGATTTTAAGTTGTCCCAACACTGTAAACTAGAAAGTTGCGTAAAAATTTGATACTGCCAAACAACCCATACTACTCTACTACTCGTTTTCGCGCGGTAGGTGCTGGACTGAATGCATGGAAATCTCCACTTAAATGATGGCGCTGTTTCAGCAGAACAAGGGAGAACCGCAGTGTTGCGCGGGTGTTCGAATCAGCGCACAGAGCACGATTGTGTAGCCCAGATTAAATAAGAGTTCAGTCGTTGCGTGAATCGGTAGGTTATTCTTCTGGTCGGCTTTATTTGCATAGATCGCAGTACGCAAGCAGTTTTTTCATCTGTTCGAACGCGAATGAAAAGTTTTTAGTATTAAATTGGCCTTTATCTAATGAAATATACTTTAAGTAGTAGTAAACTATCTTTATTTCTAAAAAAAGGCTATCGACCTATCGGTCTTTCTGCCCTTATTTAATACATGTAGTCTTAATCTAAATAAAAAACAAATATGAAAATTCTCTTATTCTAGGTTAACAATATTATTAAATAAAATTCCAATGACAAGAAAAAATTATTTTATTGGCCACTAGTCAGTTGCGTTTGTAAGTGTTCGAGTAGCGTTGATGTAGGGAAGCGGAAGCGGGATTGTCTGGTTGGCCTTGTAAGACAAAGGGGATTCAGTATGGTCCAGTTGTAGGGGTTGTTTGTCCATTTTGTCTGTAGATGTATGAGTCTTTCCGAAATCTTTGTCATGTTTGTGCGTTCGTTTAGTAGTTGGGTGGGGGGGTTGTGTAGTGGGTTTTGGGGGTCTTTTTCGTGTTATTAGTCTTAGTGCAATTTGTTCTGTTGTTTGTATATAACGTTTTGTCCTTTCTGTTCCGTTGGTCATGAGTATATGTCCAAAGTCTAGCAAGGGTCTACAAATAGCTTTATATATTTTGGTGGCGGTGTTTGTGCTAATTCCTCTGTCTTTGTAGGTTAGTGATCGGATGTGTTTTGTTCTCTTTATTGTTTCTGCCCTCATGTTTCGTATGTGTTCAGTGAATTTAAGTTTGTTATCAATTGTGATTCCAAGGTATTTTACGTCGTTTGTTGGTTGTGTCGTTTGGCCGTCTGCAGTTATTGTAGGGGAGTCAGCGTTGAGTCTGTGGTTTGTGAGCAGAAGTTGGTTTTTTCACGCGTTTGGTGTTAGTCTCCATTTATAAAACCATGTCATTGTGTTGTTTGTTAGTGTTTGGAGTCTTTGAGCTGCTCTCTCAGTAGTTTTGTCATGTACAATAAGTGCCGTGTCGTCTGCGTATTGTAATATGTATGCCGATCTGTCGATTTGATTTTTGTCTGGTAAGTTGTAATTGTATATGTCATGGCAGTATATATTGTAGAGAAACGGTGAGAGCGGGGATCCTTGAGGGAGCCCTTGTTCAGGGGAAAAAGAAAATGATAGTGTTTTGTCAATTCGTACTTGTAGTTGTCTGTTTTCTAGTAAGTTCTTTATGGTGTGTATATACTTTAATTAAGTCAAGTAAAATTTTTTAATTTTAATAGTTCTATAAATTATCGGCATTATCTACGATAAAACTTACAGTGCATAAAACCATCTTACTTCATTTGGCGTTCCTAAAGTTCCTAAAACGATTGGTCATTTTGAAGTCCGACTTCCATGATCTACCGCTTCCAAAAGTGGCTTCTTTGTGGCTTCAAATTTATAATGCTGTTAGTTCCTTCAGAAGAATGTCTTTGATTTTGATTGCTTCTACGTTTTTAGAAAAACTATTGGGAAACCTATCATTGATCATGTCTTTCACTCTCTAAGACAGCTGCTCATTCTGTTCTATCCGAATAAAATCTACAGCATCTTTTTTTGGGTTTTGTGGGGGTTATTCTGAGTACTTGGCAAAATAGATGTGACATACTAAGACAGTTCCTGGTTAAATTCCTTTTTAAAAGACGGGATTTGCAAATATGGTTTGTTGCTATTCCTCTGGTTATTGTAAGCTAAACGCTCTTGGAGAAAGGTAGGATGAAAAAACAGAAAATATATTTAATCTAAAATTGAAAATTGAGAAAAATGATAATGCACAGTGCAAAATCCAAATGGAGTAATGCAGGTCATAAGCAGCGGTCGCTTTAATAAAACTCTGGCTCCGACACCGGAGTCGTTCTCCAGAAAACAAATGACATCATCCGGTAGCGACACCCCAGGCCTCCTCTAAAATAAAACAAGAACGCGTTCACGGCCTTTTCAATAAAGCCGAAGCCACCGACACTGTGAAATCGCTCTAACGTGGACCTTATGGACTCCATTTTCGAAGAGCAGCAGCCGGAGACCGGAATTGATTTGTAACTGCATTTTTATTGGACGATCGTAATCGGTTTTAGGCGCGAGATTTCCACTGGAAAGTGTGCAATTAAGTGCAGTTTTTTTGCGCCCCATTCAATGGCTCATGAATTTTGGATCGTGGTGATCGATCAGTTTGCTGCACTGTTCAAATCAGTTTCGCGTTTTGACTTATTGCATATATTGAACAAACGACAATATACGTATTTTACCTGGAAGACATTGAAGCTGAAGGACAGGTGATTGATGAGACAAACATCAGCACGATTAAAACACTTGTAGTTTGTACGGGGGTAAACTTTGATATGTGAAGTTTAGCGGCCAAAAACAACTTAACCGCTGCTTGCACTCAACCATGGAAGAAAAATACAAAAGAATGAATAGTAGTTTTCCAACATGGCATTTGCATGCAACATGTTTTTACTAACTATCTTTGCAATAGTTTCAATCTGGAAAAAAGAGATCACGCTAGATCCCAGAATAGTTTAAAGTGCCTACATAATATTCACATTCAGTGTTGTTAGTTAATTTAGAAACGATCTGGACATACCAGGAGCATAGGTATCAATAGTCCAAAAAATATTTTTGCAAATTGTTCCAAAGTAGTACTGTGGTAAACACTTAAGAGAGTTTGCTTCGTTATTAACATACACATAGTAAATGTATAGTTAATTTAAGAACGGATCAATACTTATATGTATTTAAATTTAGATTTGAATGGTCATTAGTCTCTGGTCCGGGCAATACAAACAGTACATTTAAAAGACAGTTTAAGTCATAATTTATTTTTAACATTTCGGAGTTGAGGTGTATCATAGCGCATGCAAACGGTTTAATAAAGACACATTTTAAGAGCCGCGCCCACATTTAAAAGCATTAGCTTCTATGATGCATGTTCCATTTGCTTTTGGTGATTTAGCTATTTAGTGGATAGAAGGATAAAAAGTGAACCACAAAGTTTCACTGTTCTTAGCTATTCTTACCCAATAGCTCGAAGATGAAGAAGAAACAATTTATTTAAAGCATCGGAGTTGCGCCCTCTCACAGTCACTGGACATATGAAATCTCTATCTCTTTTCTGCCAGAACGCTTTGAACAATGAAAACTAATGTTGTGAAGTGAGGTTATGCTCATGTAATGAGAGTTCGCATTGGTTGCCTGCAAACCAAGAATTTACATAATTGCTTCGGGAACTCAGTTGAAAAACTGTGAATTCTAGTCGACCGATTAGAAGGACTAATTTATAGTTCAATTAGTAAAATGTATTTTTTTTGTTGAATTTTACTTGTTACTTTTGCAGCTTCTGTTTAGAAAAGAGCCAAATCATGGCTTGATTTTCATTTCCTTCTATGTAATCTAGCAATTTTTTTAAATACATTTTGCCATCTATAAGGATACTCTAAAAGAAGCACAGCAAGAAATTACAATACCATATGGAAATATAAACATAAACACTGATACTATTAAATACCTATTTTGTGGATGGAAAATGGACAATAATTTAAAATGAAATCTGCATATCAATTTCTTAAACTCAAAAATAGGTAAAATCAACTACTTTTTCTACCAGCTACGAGATATCTTGTCGGTAAAGAACAAAATAATGATGTTGAAAAAAACCACAGCTTTGTCGTCCAAAAGTTTTATACGGAGAACTTAATATATTTGAGATAAATTCTCTATATATTGAACCCACAATTGTAACTTCAAATTATAACGTAAATAACATTCTGTATGTGAGCCATCAATCAACCAGAAGCTTCAACAACAACTGTGACCTGAGTCTTCCCAAAATATATAAAAACTTAGGCAAAAAATTGATAACTTACATTAGTCCGAAACTGTTTAATGCCTTACAGACAGATATAAAAATATATTCAAAAAAGCATATTTTCAAGAAGAAAGTAAATTTGTTTGTTGAACACAACCTAGATCTCTTGTTGAGTCTTTTGCAGGCTGATCGAAATAGAGAGGGAAATTAAAGTAACTTACTCTAGAATAGGGAATGAAATTGTGTGCAGCGTATGTTTAGAACAGTGTTTTTATTTAGTTTAATTCAACCTTCATTTATTTGAACTTTATTTTATATTTTTTAAATTGGTTTTTATTTTTCATTTTTCTCTCGCGTTAGTATTTATTTTTCTTTACCTGTGATGATAAAAAGATATACTATAAATGTAATGTACAATAAATTTGTGATTGTTTAAATCATATGAAGAGTAAATATTATTATTGTTACTGTTTGTTCATTTAGGCCTACAACCATAATCAATTAATCACTAAATGCAGGTTTTACGAAACGTTTTGACGCTGCTTCCACAATATTTGCCTCGTCATGATCATATGTTCTAATGTAGTTCGAAAACTCTTTAATGCATTTACTCATCATTAACTCCCTGCTCCATGGGGCTCACTTTATCTCTTCTATGCAACTTTTATAAGTAAATTAGCCTCAACCCCCCTATGCTGGTTTATTCAAATTGCCATCAACCGCAATGGTCGATCTCTTTGCTCGTTCCGTTTACCTCCAACTTGACTTTCCTGCTCCCTCAATGACTCGATTCTGCATTTATTATTTCTCATGATTCCGGAGATACATGTCTTTTAGCCGCCGCAGCGCTGAGCTTTTGTTTCTCCTGCTCGAAAGCTCGTAAAAAGCGAGGCTGGCTGAACGTGCAGGAACGCGAATGGCGTTTCCGTGTATTTTTTGGCTTTTAGAGTCCTCGGATGGAGCGTTTGTTCGCAGTATTGTTGAGATAATTGTCTCGTGAATAGTTGAGGTCTGAGCGACTAGGAAATGCGCGATTCTTCTAAAGGTGTGAGTTTTTATTTGTGTTAGAGAATTCGTTGGCCATGCTGCTCTAAAGAATTTGCTATCAAGCAATTTGCCATAAATTTACACTAAGAAGGAGTTCCAAATATTATTATTAATTCGTTATGAGTTTTTCCATAACTGGCTCTATTTGATTGATGTTGAACAATTAACAGTTCTGCGCATAAATACTTGAAAGAAGATTTCAAAACTGTCTTTTGAGGTAAAATTTTTAGTAACAAAGGAGAATGACGATCGAACTCCAATTTTGTTGCTCCAACCTGATTAAAGTGTATTTCACTAGATTTCCTGTCAAATATCTAACGTGACTCCGTTCGCTCTATCTTATCTATACGACACGATCTCGAATAGTCTAAGGTTGGTTTTGCTAGGACAAATAAGATGGATCGAACGCAGCAGAATGCATTATACGACAGGCCGTCAAGACAACCGAAGAAAGTGTGCAATTTGAAGAATATGTGAAATGCGGTAAACGGATGAGTTGACATGTTTAAACATGTGTAGTTTCAATAAAACTCTGAAACCGTGGCAATAAGTTACGATTTTGAGAAGCCTTTGATTTTAATTTAAGAAGTGTGTCTCATTTAATCGAGGGTTTAAAGGTCCCTTGTGTGTATTTCGTTTCCCGTTTTTGAGAATTGCCAGCATTTCCATTCTCAGGTGTGTTTTTTTAATACAGTTGAAAATCATGGTAATTACTGTTAATAAACGATTTCCAACTAACAACAGCCATTTGGAAGTCTGGAAAAAGCTACAGCCAGTGTTACAGTTATTTGTAGGAAAACTTCTATGGGCTAACAATTCCTAAAACTTTCCCAAAACCGACAATGTCGCTCAGGGAAAAGATCGTTTCGTTTCACATTATTTCGTGGAAATGGCCCGATAAGATAGTTTAACGTTGCTCGAATGTTGGCCCGCCTCAAAAAGAACGTGTCAATTTGTAAACCTAACTAACTGGAAGAGTTTCGCAATTAAGTAGTTTCAGGAGTTCTCGTGAAGGGTAATTTTGTTTTGGATTAGCCAGAAAAAGATACTCCCAAGGGGGGAATGAATACGTCGTGGCCTGGAAGAAAGGAATTGAGAATCGGGCGCAAGTTTATTTGCCCAAGAAAAACCGAATTGAATCATGGAAAACGAGGCATCTTTTCTCGAGATCGGATCTAAGTCGTTTTCAATCGCAAAGCGAGTTGTTATTTTTTCGATCTATTTAAATAAGAAATCGGTTTTGTGAAAGAACACGATACAAAAGTAACCCAACGTTATTTTACGGCCTGTTTTTATGCCGGCTTTAAAAACACAAAACACCTTCAAATCGGCTAAACAAAAGTTAAAATTCAACTCGACATACGAATTGCCGCAGGGCAAAAAAGGGATATTTGTTACACGGTTTGAATAAATCGCGCTCGAATAAAAAGCTGCAAATCTTTTGTTGGCGAATCGGGGATTTTCTTTTCGTTTTTCGCGGCGATGTTAGGTAAATGTTATGGCTCGTTCTACTCTAAGCAGTAAATGACTATTCGTATATTAGAGCTTCCTATCGACAGGAATTAATTATTGGCAATGTTTTGTTTAAGCAGAAAACGAGAAAACTGCATACTTGGAAATCACAAATTTATCATTTGATCGATTATATCCTTAGCAGGAGATATAAAGTTGCATATTAAGTCCGCAATCTTAAAAATCAGATGGAAGTTGAAATAAGTGCTGCAATAAGAGAATGTTCACTATAGATGGGCAAACCAAGAGTTAAATGAAATTAAGGCCCGGTTTTACCAACTGTCACTAAATGCTTGACTTACTAGTCGCAATAATTAATAAATCAACCGTTAAAATATTGATTAAATTGCCTTTGTCCTCTAGCATAAGCATTTCAGTTCCGATTAACCAATCGTCAGTAGCTTCGTGACGTTTGTAATTATTTCAAGTCCATGCTTCTGATTGGATCTCATGGTTTTTTGATTAAATTAATAAATCAAAAGTCCACATTTCACCGAAAGGAAGTTAAAGATTTAATAAATTGTGTCTTTGTTATTGAATGCGCTGACTTTTTGTGCTTTTGTGCAACTGTCGATGTTCATTGTCTTTTTGGTTAAATTTCAAGAACTATTAGAGCTACGGGCCTCGCTTTCCTCCAATGTGATAAAACCCCACTTGCTGACATAGAAAAACTGCAGAAAAATTGCGATAGTTGAAGGGGGACTTTCAGAACCAAATTCAGCAAAAGCAAAAGCAAATTTAGTAATAGAAGGAAGGCTTCCAAGGGTCTAATAGCAGGAACGAACGTGGGAAAAAATGACGATGGGATAGAGGCTGCAGTTACAGCTGGAGAAAATGCTGAACAAGAACTTGAAGACGCTCTAAGAACGGAGGAAGTTGTCATGAAATACGTTAACTTCTTAGACGATGAAGCTGAGGTTAGTGATTATGAGGAAAAACTGAATGGCAAAAAATGACTTGAATATAACACCGAGGAAGAGCTAGGAGGAACCATAATCATATAAACGTTCTTAAAAGAGAAAGGGTACAGAGTTCAATGTAGTTCCAGTCAAAGATGAAGGTAATTTATATAAATGAAGAATGCCAAAGGGGCGGAGAAATATGTTTAAAAATACTCTACCTTCTTGGATGACTAAGCTGAGGTTAGTGGTATTAAAGAAAAAATAAATGGGAAAAGGTGGCTTGAAGATAACACCGAGGAAAAACTAGGAGGGGTCATAATTAATAAAAGAAGAAGGTAGAGAGTCCAATGTAGTTCTAGTTGAAGATGAAGCTGAAACAGATAGAAAGACATTTGTGTGTTTGATCATATATCAAGAAACATTAGAGCTACAGGAGTTTAAAAACCCATTCAGTAAGTGGAGCTTTAGTTAGGAACTGCAACTAGTTCTTTTTTACTTTTTTTTATTTCGTTATTTCACTTTTTACACAAAAACGAAATTTGAATACTAGATAAAAAGGTACTAGATAAAGCTATCGTTCCAAACATGACGCCACCGTTTTGCTCATATCTCAGGAACTAATTGGGCTGGCGCGCTCATTTTTACACTACTGGATAGATAGTTAAATAGCACATTTAGCACGTGAAACCTATCTCATCAAGATATAGAGTCTTTTATGCCCATATGATTAAAAAATCTATAACAAAATCAACTGAATTTCTAAGTGGAAAAAGCAAACCAAATGAAGAACATTAACTTAAAAATTAAGCTACCTCACTTTTCGGTTGATCAGTTGTAAAAGGCGGAAAAACCAAATTTTAGAACTAAAAAAATCCTGGTTGGCTGGACTTTTTATTCTATTTCCATCTAAATTTTAACATGTTTACCACTTAAGTAAAGTTTAGTTTTACGGCAAACCATAACACAGCCCGTCAACTTAACCACCGAAATATGTTGCCAGTTTAGGCGCCCATCAAATCAAAGCTCGCAGATGAAGAGGCCATCCATATAACCGTTTCGACGCCGATCGGAAACGCGGAGAAGGATGGCGCAATTTCTCGGAAAATATCGCCCATGTTTCTCCAATCTCTTATTTTGCCCCGCTTTTTTCGGCAATGTATTTGTTTTCAGCACTTTTTCGGTGATAAAAGACTCACATTGAACATTTGATGTTTTGTGCGAATTGGATGGAATCTGGGATTTTAATAATGAGCTTTTTATCGCGTCTAGATTATTGTCATTTATTCAAGGGTTTGGTCGTATTGATTAACTTTTAGTTGAAAACTTATGCGGATATTGCCTCAAATTCAGCTTGATATCGCAGCACACATTCACAAGTTGGGCTCATGCAATTAACTGGTTGTTTTCAGTACGCAAAAGTTTTTATTTTCAATCGGATGGAGCCGACATTCGGGCAAATGTTCAACGAAAAAACTTTTCAGATGCCCATCTGAGGTTGGTTATGATGGGCGATTATTTAATGTCAGTGGAAGGTAATTTTGAACAGCCGAAAGCTCCATCATTCACTAAAGCCATAGGCATTGTGCCAGACTCGTTTCGCAAAGTTCGGCCAATTCAAAAAAGGGTCTTGTTTTGTTTTCCGCAAAATTCAGTGTCGCTGGCACGCGACATCACACGTTCAGGGTTTGTGGGCTGTTTAGATCAAAATATTAATTTTCGTTTAAGGTTTCTCCTAACGATTTATTAAAACACTACTGCGAGGCTTTTAGCATCCTGTCTGTGCAAGCAAAGAAGTACGACCCGAATCAAAAGGGCTGCTAAAACTGATGGTTTCATAGAAAAACCTAGTTTCCTTTCACTGTGGCAATATTGATTTTTGTAATCTTTTTGATGTTAGATCTGAGAGTTTTAGAAAGCATTGGAAGTAATCAAACTCAACAAAAACCCTGAAGGCACCTTTTGGGAGTTACTTCCAAACTTCTGAAGCAGCTTTGAAAATAACGCAAGCTAACCCATACCAACGGAAATTGGCGACAAATGTTATTAAATAATCTGGTTGAAATGTCTTAGATTGAGAACACGAACAAGTATATAATTAGTTTCCAAAATTGGAAGAATAATTACTCAGAGAAGAAACGTCGCCAACACAATTTAGAAAAACATTCAGAGTCTGCATGAAAAATCAACATAAAAATCCAAAATAAATACATTCAAAGTGACGCTGGTGACGAATTTTATAAGGAAAGGAAAACTTTTTCAGCTGGGAACTTGAAATGTTTTAATTCCAAAGGGGTTAAAAGCGGTTAAATGTTAATAAGCCTCTGGGAAAACAACACGCGAAATAAACAGTTCGCCACTAACGTACTTTCGCTTTGTAGTTGCAGCCGGATAACAAACAAAACCAGATTCTTGTGGCGAGTCCAAAAATCCAATAAATTCAGCCAAAACTCCACAGACTTTGTCCTGATGTGGCCGCTGCAGCCCATTTTTGTCCGAATGTAAGTTCTAGCAGGAAGCTGCGGAACAATTGCAGCAGTAGGAAAACAAAACCGCACCAGAGAGCTCGCTCGTCCTGCAGCGGCATTAATTACTCGAAATCTCGGAAATGAATGTCGCGGCTCCCTTTATCTTCTTCCTGCGCCTGTTGATTCTAAGCTCCTGGATGTGTTCGCAACACGTTATGAAGCCAGTTTAATTGTTTTATACGATCCACGCCCCGCCACCTATCAGAACGATAAATAACGACAACAATCATTTCAATTTTCTGCCAGCCATAGTAAGATTTGCGGAGATTGGGGGCGGCATTACGGCCATTTTTCACTCGGTACTTTTTGTTCAGCGTCGTCGGCTTTCGGGGCATTTGCCTCTAAACTTTTACTTTAAATAGCCAGTTTCCAGATATACGAGTGCGCCTTAAACTTTAAGTATTCTTTGAAACGGCTCGAGGTTGGAGCAACAACGATCAATCCAATTTAAACTGATTTTTTTTTGGAAAGCTGTTAAACAATAACTACGAATTGGAGTGCTGAGTCGGAAACTCACCAGAATCCTCAAATTAGCATCTTTAATAAACCTCGCGTCTACGATAACTTGACGGATTAAAACTTTTGCAACTTTTGGTGCTAAAGCGCGCAGCTTCTAGCTAAATAATTAGATAGCTTTATTTGGTAAACATCAGATCAGACAGTAGTAGTAGTAGTTATCTTATATAATAACTAATTAACTAACTGACTGAGCTACGCTTGCTCTATCGTATTTGCATTACTTCAAACGAATCTAGAGAATACGAGAAGTTGATGACACTGTGAACTAATTCAGGATTTTCGACAAACAACCAATTATAGTCAGCCAGTATCCACCAATAATATTTGGACAGATTTTCTATTTGAATCAGTTTCATTCTTGACATGAACTACATTGGACTCAGATCCAAATTCTGTTAGCTCCTAATTCTTCTCTTTGGCTCTCGGTGCCGTGTGTGTCTTCAGGCGTGGGCGCATGACAATCTCGCGGAACCGTTCTCTGTCCTCCACTACTCGGAACAGCTGCTCCACTTCTAGTCCCTAGTCCAATTTCATGGTAGCTTTTTGCGGTCCATCCATCTTCCACTCTCAACAATTTCCCGGGAAGATCAAGTGGGGAATGTGGTATTTGGTACCTCGCATTTTTTCTAGCGCGCCAAAGTAGCTGACCTTCCATTGCCGGTGTGTGTAGTTCACGATATTTTTAGGATTCTCCGATAACATATCAAAGCCCTCTATTTTATTCATGGTGTCAATGGTTTCCGTTTACCAATGGGAAAGGTTTCCGTTTACCAAACGCCCTGCGTGCCATTTTAATCCTCACTCTGACCTCTTCGTCACATGTTATTTCATTGTTCAGCCAGCTTTCCAAGTATCTGAAGTGTCTTACTTGCTCGATGTTGAGTCCATTGATTGTGATCGGAATGGGTTCTATGTTTATTTTACCCACTGCCATCCACTTCGTTTTTTTATGTTTATGTTTATACTCCCTCCTTCTCCAGCCTTTAGGCTATAGATTCTGCTATGATGGCGGTGTCATCTGCGTAATATTGTTTATACTTTTTTCTCCTATATTTGCTCCCTCCGTCCTGCCATATAAGGCCTCGACTAATTCCTCCTGATTGTTGCTCGGTGTTCTTCAAGTATTTCTCGACCCTTCATTGGTTCCTCCACATAAACTACCTCTTTCTACACCCCTGCATTGTCTTCTAATGCTTAGTAACCATTCTCCTCATCTGTCATCTCGCCATATTTCTTATCATCATTTACATTGTCTTTTCCAATTTCTTCGCATTCCTTGCAAGTTCGCTCCTGCTTTAAGGTCCTTGCCTTTGTGTCTTCAAAATTTCCACTTTCTTTTGCTGCATTTGTTTCTACATGTTTTACGGCCACTGGAGTTTCCCATCGATTTCCATCGTCACTATTGCATCGTCCTCTAGCTTTCACTGAACAAAAATAGCTCAAATTTTGCTTCTCATGTGAAGCCTGTCTGAATGTTTCGCACTGACAATGTTGGCACTTATCAGTGGAATAATCTAGGGACTCACAATTTATCTCTGTGACGTAACAAACACGATAAAGAGACTATTTTTCCAGGGTGGTTTCTATTTTTTCTCCGTTCTGAGCTTTAATAAGACTGCAACGACAAAAACACAATGATTGCCTTTGAAATTATATATTAATAAAATAATTAATGAGTGGAACAACTTTCACAGTTTTCTTCCTAATTCTAATTAAATCAAAATAATTTACCTTAAATTTAAATGAGTGTGAAAATGATAACTGATCAATACCAAACTAACTAAAAATGCGAAAAAGGTTCAAAAACCGGGTACGAATGTCTCAAATGAAATGGTGATATCACATTAAATCACTCAAACACCGGGGCGGGTATATAGCACTACCGTCAGTCCTTGACGGGAAAAATTTGGCGTCCAAAGTGGCAATTAAGTTTAAAAACTTACAGTTTTGGCGTCAAGCAATCTTCTGTCCGTCAGCCCCCAGAGAATTTTATTTTTTACGACTTCCTTAAGTCGGTCCTGACGAACTAGACCTGTTGAGCTTCGAGAGTTGTTCCCGTTGGTACTACACCAATTTCCAGTACAAACAAATAATACCTTCAGGAGTTCAAAGTTGTGGATTTTGTAAGGGGTTGTGGTTCCAATCACTAAAGGTACTGCATCCTTTACTGCACAATAAAACCACTATCGACTACAGGGGCCCGTGTCAAATTAGACGCCGGGTAAACCAAAAAACAAAGGAGGTGAGAGGGTGCACACAAGTGCCGGTGGAGTCGAGGTTTCTGGCTCGATTATCGAACTCGTACTACTTAGAGAGTTTCTTCCCTGTCCGCCTGCAAAGGCACACACACATTCTTCAGGTAAAATCTTTATAACATCGGGTGAGAGAGGCGAGGAAAGAGGAAGGACCCAGACAATTTTTATGGCGCGCCTATTCGAAGGGAATTTAGGGTGTTGAAGCTTCGTTTGTTGCAAGAAAGTCTGCAACACCTGTCACTAGTGCTTAACTCCAGTTCAACTAAGTGAGTGGCAATGGGAAAACAAGCGACTGGGCTGAAATGGTTCTGAGACTTGACCAAAAAGGCAGCGTCATGTTTGAACCGATAGTTTTGCCAAATCCGTTTAAAACTAAAATTCAAATTCTTGAGGTTTCACCGCAATATTAGAACGAACCTTAAAAACATCGCTTTTTACATACTTGAAATTTTCCAATTCCCTCTCAAAGGTCAGCTAATGAGTTAACAAAAACCGTTGTGACATTATATTTAGTTATCCATCGGTCTTTCTACGAATGTGTAACCTAAACAAACCAGTGTAAGCTTGAAGGGTTTTGGCGGTAATCTCATTAAATTGAATCGGCTTCCCAACAATACGACCAATTTTCCTCGATTCCCGATATCAATAATAGGCAAAGCTATCCAAGTGGGGCAATCTAAGAAGTAAAGCAGTCGGAATGCTAATAGAAACTAGTACAAAAGCTGAAAAGCTTTACATTTCGAAGTCAATTACTCGAACATAATGGCGCTAATTGCGATTTAAATTCACTCAGAATCAGTTCTTTGATTTGAATAGGTTCCATTGAACGGCTGCACCAAATGGTATTGATCATCAACGCCGGAAATATCACAGAGATGAATGACATTCACCTGTTCATTTTCGATAAACGTATAACTTTGTCCACATAATGGGGACATAGATCGTCCGAGGGCGCATTAAGGGCGTTTTTACGGGAACTCGAACACATGTTGGGGACAAAAAAGTGCCCCTAGGTCAATCTATCTTCTAGCCGATGTTCTTAACTTCACCTGCCGAAGCAAAAACCTTAAACGGTTTTCTCGGGTATACGGGACAAGAAACCGATATCTTGCGCTGAGCACATATTTACAACTAAGTTCAAGAGAGCCGCCGATCGGTTTTTAAGTGGTTTCTTTCTCGGTGTGCAAGCAGGATGCTTTAAATATGTACGAGTTTCGTAAAATAGCTTTATTTATTCAGTTTAAGTTTTAATGGTGAAATTCTGTTATGTTGGTGGTTAATAATGCAGGAAAAATTGGGTAAGAAGTTGCGCGAAACTTTCGAAGTTTACCTGGAAATTGAGGATGAAAAAGTGCAACTGTAAATTCTTGAAAGAGCTTTCGCTTCAGTTACTAATAAGTAATTTTAACACGAGTTAAACCTCATTTATCACTGTGAATGTGCAATACTTTTCATTTGTCCGCTTTTGTCTTCGTTCTCATCCCGTTTTTAGTATATACGTAATTTGGTGTGATCTTTTCAAGCATTACACTTCTTTTCCACTTCTCAGATGCTTCATGAATCAATTTAGAAATACTTTAGTTTTATTATAAACATTTTTAGTCACGACATTAACTGCGTCAGGCAGCATGTGATAGAAAACATAAGTAACCTCTTTTGGTCCAATAGAATCGTGTATATAAAAAATATGTGTTAGCCCCGTGCATACGAATTTACAACTTATATCCGACTAAATAAGAGCCTTACAATTGACGCATGTAAAATTCTAAAAAAAATGGATGATACAGAAGAACTATAGCACGATCGTCTAAAGATTTTGAAGGCTGAAGCACTTCCAGAAGACATTCTGGTTTAACTCGAAAGATTCGACTTGTCTTGACGCTGCTGCACTGGAAGCATTAAATTGGCTTCAGGTAGCTTTAATGAAAAAAGTGGAAATTATGCCAAGCAAATGAGAAAATCGGTGGAAAAAGGAGAAACAGGTTATAAACGTTTTCAAATTTTAGACGTGAACCGGGACCACATTAACCCGGGACCGAAACCTCTAGAGTATACTTTTGGTGTTACTTCGCAAAGTCGAAGCATCCGAAAAAAACCATTCCAGAATAATAACTAATAAAGAATTTATAAAAACCGTCTAGCATTCAAATAGCCATCCTTTTTCAAACAACATCGTTTCCAAGTCTTCAAGAAGGCAAATGCGCTTGAAATATGTTGCCTCTAGATTTCCAAGATTGGTCCAAGAAAAATAAACGAACATTCAAGCCAGTCAGCCAGCCAAGACACCATCAACTGTGGCATTTCTTTGTTTTCTTAAAAATGCTCTTAGTTTATTGTTTGGTCCCGCAAAAGTTTCCTGACATTGGATTTTAGCGCATTTCCCATGTCTTGTCACATGCTGGCAGAGAACAGTCCTTTATGAGTTCAGTTGCCATTTTTATACAATTCTCTTTAGTTACAGTAGTAGTAAACATCTTTATTTCTAAAAAAAGGCTATCGACCTATCGGTCTTTCTGCCCTTGTTTAATACATGTAGTCTTAATCTAAATAAAAAACAAATATGAAAATTCTCTTATTCTAGATTAACAATATTATTAAATAAAATTCCAATGACAAGAAAAAAATATTTTATTGTCCACTAGTCAGTTGCGTTTGTAAGTGTTCGAGTAGCGTTGATGTAGGGAAACGGAAGCGGGATTGTCTGGTTGGTCTTGTAAGACAAAGTGGATTCAGTATGGTCCAATTGTAGGGGTTGTTTGTCCATTTTGTCTGTAGATGTATGAGTCTTTCCGAGATCTTTGTCATGTTTGTGCGTTCGTATAGTAGTTGGGTGGGGGGGTTGTGCAGTGGGTTTTGGGGGTCTTATTCGTGTTATTAGTCTTAGTGCAATTTGTTCTGTTATTTGTGTATAACGTTTTGTCCTTTCTGTTCCGTTGGTCATGAGTATATGTCCAAAGTCTAGCAAGGGTCTACAAATAGCTTTATATATTTTGGTGGCGGTGTTTGTGCTGATTCCTCTGTCTTTGTAGGTTAGTGATCGGAAGTGTTTTGTTCTCTTTATTGTTTCTGCCCTGATGTTTCGTATGTGTTTAGTGAATTTAAGTTTGTGGTCAATTGTGATTCCAAGGTATTTTACGTCGTTTTTTGGTTGTCGTTTGGCCGTCTGCAGTTATCGTAGGGGAGTCAGCGTTGAGTCTGTGGTTTGTGAGCAGAAGTTGGTTTTTTGACGCGTTTGGTGTTAGTCTCCATTTATAAAACCATGTCATTGTGTTGTTTGTTAGTGTTTGGAGTCTTTGAGCTGCTCTCTCAGTAGTTTTGTCATGTACAATAAGTGCCGTGTCGTCTGCGTATTGTAATATGTATGCCGATCTGTCGATTTGATTTTTGTCTGGTAAGTCGTAATTGTATATGTCATGGCAGTATATATTGTAGAGAAACGGTGAGAGCGGGGATCCTTGAGGGAGCCCTTGTTCAGGGGTTTAGTTACAAATAAATACAAATTGCAATTTTACTCTTCTGAAATTTGACGGACTCGTTTTCTTCCTTTTCGTTAAAAAAATACCCCCAAAATATTTTGCCACTCTTCCATCCTCAAATAGTTTATTTCAAGATCAATTTGTTGTGGAATTCGCACTTTGTTTGCTTCTTGAACTATTTCTGGTTTACTTATTTATTAATTAATAAAACCCAAATGTTTTATTTTCTCTTTTGCTGTCCCAATACCTCCTTGACTCTTTTGGACCAGACCAGAAAATACACTTTTCTAAGGCTGCAAATTTTCTCTTCATTTATCCTTGCTCGCTCCAGCAAGTTTAGCAATAACTAAGAGTTCACACCGGTTTCTTAAATAACTCGCGTTTTCGCAATTTATTTAAAATAAGGTGTTATATATGCTTAATAAACTACACGTTTAAATAAAACAAGGCCCTATTTCCGGGGCTTACACGCAAAACAAACGATATCATATGGCAGTGACGCCATACTTCTTTGACAGTGAAACTGGAATACGCGCTTGCTGATTTTTCAATGGAGCTTTTCCAGATGTTTTACATGGAATAATAGATTTGTGCTATATTTTGGAAACGTTCGATTTTATTTAATATCTGGACATCATAAGAAATAATGAGGGTAACATTTTCTATGTGCAGCAACGAGTCAGACAGAAATAGAACATGGGATAATGGCTAAAAATTGATTGCATCGGAATTCTTTGAACTTTAGCTGAACTTTTTAATTTCCCCGAAGCCCAGCAAACCAACAAGACCAAAGGGAAGCGAAAGCAATAAACGAATCGGTCTTTAATTTCGATATGAAACGTGCGCTCGAGGAATATTTGTTCTGCCGACACCAAAATAAATATTAATTTCTCTTCTTTATATATATAAGTGATTTTCTCGTATTAGACGGCGACAAATATTGCGACCTCCGTATTTCTTTTCCCTTATTGCTCTTTAATATAAATGGCACAATGTGTATTTTCACTCGGACTTTATTTGCAAAGGAAGCAATGTAAGTTATTGGTCGGTGCTCTTTCTTGCGGACCATATTGCAGCAGTTCTCCAGGGAATGCGATAATATGAATTAAGACACTCGGCAGGAAACTTAAGATCTCAGGCAAACAAACTGAAGAAATATAAAAGACCAGCAACAGGGAGAATTAATCGTGGTGTAAACGTGAGAAATAATTCTCACGAGCGTTCGAACTTTAGAAATGTCAAGAAAAACCAACAAAAATTTGAATTGTTTGCTACACTATCTAATGCAACTTCGTTCTCTTTAATTTTGCTGTCACAAATTTCACCCACCTTCCTCGATGTCATAATTCAACCAGTCAAAAGATTCCGATAAATATTGAAAAGTATATTGAGATAAAAATGAGAGAAGCAAAGGAGAGAGCACGTTAACGTTTTGGCTGAAACTTTGTTAGCTTACAAATGAGAGCAGCCACTGTAAAACGTCTTACTAAAGGGCAAATCTGCAAGAAGAGCAAAGAACAATCAAATTTAAGTGTCGTGTTAATTTTTAGTTATGGAAGCTAGGAAAGATGTATCTGAATTTGTGAAAAAATGAGAGAATTTCAACTTGCAAATGAGAACAAAATAACATAGACCAAATTTCCAATAAGTTGGGGTCAAATTTTGGGTGAAATGATAGTGGAAGTGAAAATGGTTTAGAGTCAAGGAAATAATCAAATTAGTCTCAAATGTTGGTGGTTTCATAGCACTGTTGAAAAGAAAAATAAGAGTGAGTCTATATGCAAATTGAAGCCGAGTTGATATAAATTTAAAAATTGCTTAATTAATAAAAGAGAGAACCAAAATTTAAAAGCTTAATGGAAAACAAGCAGATGCAAATCAGATCAAACAAAATAATCAATTCAAGAACATAACATTTATTGTTACTAATTTGAAAGACAAAATTGCACCATTTTCAGAATATGAGAGGCAGAATCATGCATAAAAGAGAGCAGCGAATGTGGGAATATAGACATAGTTCTAAACAAATGAGAAAATGCTCTTTGGGCTAATTATTTCAAAAATCCCTGCTTTATCATAAAAAAATATTAGAATTAATATTCAGTCTAGTAAAAATAATAAAAATAATAATTTTTATAGGCAAATAATTGCTAAGAAAAAGGGATTATTGTTCGTGTTGAAATTTTCACAACCAGACATTTGCCAGGAGGAAAAAGACAGCCAATTGATATACAAATACTAGCAAATAAACAGAAAATTTTAAATCATATTCTAAACATGTTGCTCCTTAAGCATTTGGTTGTGTCTTTTTGAAGTAGAAACCGACAACTGAGAGGCAAATGGAGAGTTTTGTTTTTTATCTGATGGTGAGAGGTGGACGAGAACCATATATAATAATAAAAATTAAAAGCCAGCTTTGTTCTATTCTAATTGCAAAATGCTACTTATGTTGCGATAATCCTGCAAAATTTCGCCTATAAAATGAGAGCAATAAGACTAAAACAGTGAAAGAAAAAATGAGAGTTTAGGAAACCTCAAATAACATCTATACAAGTAAATTTTAATGTGTTGGCTGGTACTGAATGAAACACTAAACGTTAAAAGAAGAGAGCAAAATGAGAGTTGACACTTATCTTGAAAAAATATGCCGAAAACTTATTTTGGAGTGATTCTTTTTGAGCATGCAATTGAAACTTAAACGCTTTTGAATTAATTTGGAGAAGAAAAGTATAAATTGCAATAAAGCACGAGCGCCAGAAAAAATAAAAACACTATTTTAGTTGCTCTCAATCTCCGTAATCGGAAAGAAGACTGGGAGCAAATCAGAATACAAATGAGACAAGAATAGTAGACAATTTTATAGCAAGAATGTAATTCAACAAAAAAGTTTTTATTTCATTTATAACAAAAAAATGTTTAAGGCGAGCTTGCTACTAAACATTAAAAGGGGAGCATACAAAAACATGTACACACCCGAAGGTAAAGCTGAAGTTAAAGCTATTGAAGATACTAAAGTCGCGAAATGTATATGCTGCTTTAGATTTTCTTCAGAACTTCAAATGTTTCTAAAAAAATAAGAGTAGATGAGTCGAACAGAAGACAAGTAGTAAACAAGAATGTAGAAGAAAGTGAAGCAAATTCTAAATTTAAGTCCCTTGTTGGTTATTTCAAAGACAAAATTGCACTTGTTTCAGGAAAGTCGAAACAGCAACTTGTGCTCTTAAAATGCAAAGCGCTGGCTCACAATTAAAGCAAAGAACTTCCAGGAAAAATTATGAAAAAAAACCAATATTAAGCAAAGAATTAAAACAAAGTAACTAACGACAGAAATTACAAAGGCGACAAACACCAGAACTTGAGCAAGTAAGGAATTGAAATTTAATGATGTTTAATAATGAACGAATGACTGGAAGTGGAGTTAAGTGTGGAAAAGGCATGAACCGATACATGGAGACATAAATTAAGCAAATAAAATTAATTTTAAACTCTCCAGTTTAAACAATTGCAACAACAACTGCAGTAAAAACTTCATAAACTGAGAGTTTTAAGTATTTTTCTGGGTTTCACTAACTAAATTAAAAAGGGCTGCCTCTATGCGACTCGTAAATTATGGCACTGAAGGCTTTTGAGCCTTTTTAACTAAACTATTATTGTCAATGGGTAATGTAACCTGCATTTGTGAGCCTTTACAAAGGAGCAGCAGCCTTGCCAAAATAGAACTCCCGAAACGTTACCTAGAGAGACTTGTAACTAACTTTAAACGTAATCGCACGGGCAACTAACTCAAGCAGATTTATAGAGTGTTCTAATGCTCCAAGTTGGTTCGTTTACTTAAGTAGCTCCGGCTTCCGCACTAAAATTATAACGACAAGCCATCTGACTGCCATGCTTGGTGCACGTTCAGGTATCAAATGAAATTGGCAAACTTTTTAAGGCACAACCGAGTTAATTTAAGACGACTTTAGGCTGGGAAATACCGTACATTTGGAGCAATTCTTTCGGAACGCGCCTGCATGCCGGCATATTTAGCTAGAATTCCTGACGTTTCACGCAAATAGCGGGGTTATAACTTCTGTCGATAACTGCTCGTCTGGAAAGATACCTGGAACGCAGCTGTCAGCCGCACCTGGATCAGCCCGTATTCCTTCAGCGTCTGATTCAATTACCGGCTAACAAAGTAATTCATTAGTCGATTAGAATTGAACGTTTTGACAGTGCCAGTTCAGGGATTGCTGGTTCGGTATCGTCCATTTTACTTGTTGTCAAAAACAGCGAGCTTTGGCAAATTGGAAAAAATGTTCCTCTCAGGACGAGTATGATTATTTTATAAAGACAGCAGTTGTTTATGCGTGTGATTCAATTTTTGATGGCGGTCCAACCAACAAACCGCTCCTACATTTGAGTCCGTATTTTTAACGTCTTGGAAAGCTCTAAGTAATAATAATTCTTGCCTTTACTTGGCATACAGTAAGCAATTCTTGTGGTAAGACCCATTCAACTTGATTGACCAATATCTTTGAAAGTTCACACATTTAACGAATTAAGTCGGCTTTTTTCAAGTTTCAGATGCAGCACTTTTCGTTGTTCCGAATAAGTCGATTTGCCTTTAACCAATTTGTTAGCGAGTTAGTAAAATCTCCCGTTGTCGTTTATAGCAGCTGAAAATTCGTATCTCCGGCAATCAGAGTAGTATCATCTGCATATTGTATATTAAATTGATAAGCAGAGTTGGGATAATAGCAGAGTTTTTCACATAGTATTCAAAAGCTAGAGCGCTGCTTCGTTCTTAATGATATAAGAAGCGATGTCTTTAGTTGATCGAGGAGCAATCCAAACTGGAAAGAGTTTTAAATAATACCAAGTTTGTATAAAATTGGAGAATAATATTGTGATGTTTCGTGTTCCTTTTTCTACAAAGTGTTAAAGTTTTGTGAAATTCTTCGACAAAAAAATGTATTTGACCACATGCATTTCAAATATAGCTGGAAATATCCAGAAAATGCTTCAAACGCTTTCATAGATTGTTAAATGTTGCTTATTTCATTTAAACGTTAAAAATTCTTCTTCTTCCTGTTTTTCTTAGGCATTGTGCCTGTTTTTCATTGGCATACGGCCTCATCGTGGCGGCGATTCTATCGATGATGAGGCCCAACTTTCGGCCCATCTTTTTGGTGGTCTTCCCGGTTGTCTTTTGCCCAGGGTGATTCCGTCTCGTACTATTTTTGGTAGCCGATGTTCATCCATGTGATTGACGTGAGCGTTCCATTCTTTCCTTCTGGTCTTGGTGAATTTGATTATGTCCTGGATGTCGCATTTGTTCCTGACTTCTCGACTAGGTATTCTGTCGTGGAGAGTTGCACTTGCTATCGTCCTTAGCGCCCTCATCTCGGTTACTCTGAGCCTTTGTTTTGTTTTGCTCGTCTCAGCTCTAGTATCCCTTGCGTAGGTCAGCGTTGGTCTTACTATGCTTTTGTAGATTCTGAGTTTATTCGTTACCGATATGTATTTGTTCCGCCATATGACGTCTCGAAGGCAACCCGATACTATGGCGCCCTTGTACGATTGTTTCAATACCTCTCTGTTCAGGTCACGTGCGCTAGAGATATCAACGCCTAGATAGTTGTAAGACATTACTTGTTCGATGACGCGGCCATCGATTTCCAGTTTGCACCTTAGAGGTTCCTTTGATATTGTCAGGCATTTTGTTTTCTCCTTAGATACTTCCATGTTAACGTTTTTTGCTGTTGTTATGACTTGGAATAGGAGTCTTTGGAGGTCGTCTTCGCTGCTGGAAATCAGGACCGCATCATCTGCATAGCATATCATGTTCACACTGCTTCCTCCCATTCTGTATCCGTTCTTGGATTTGACGCTGTCGATAATTTTGTCCATTATGATGTTGAACAGCATAGGGCTTAGCGAGTCGCCTTGACGTATTCCGGACCTTGTTGAGATTTCTGCTGTTATGTCATCACCTGCTTTAATACATGTTGTTGTATCTTGGTATAGGTGTTGAATCAGATTAGTTAGCGGACTGGAGACTTCCTTTTCAGTGAGGATTGCTATTACGTCTTCGAGCCTCACACGGTCGAATGCTTTAGAAAGATCAACGAAACAGATGAAGTAAAAAACGGTAAAAGTTGCAAATGTTAAAACCTGTCTAAAAAAAGTTTAAGGGGATCAGAAGAGGCAACGGGTTAAACTTCATTTTTAAAACTTGATTGACAACGTTTGCTTTACAGATGAAATTCAAAGTATCACTTGCCTTACATTTACAACTTTACAATTTAATTAGTTTAAGTCAGTTTAACTAAAAGTCTAAACAGCGCTGCTGTAGAGGGTCAGAACGAATTTTAGAAAGAGCAAAGCTTCATATTAATCTCCTACGATAATATTTTTCATTCACTTTCTATTAGCTAGTATTCAAAGCAAACTTTCTTTTTTTCTTATCTTTCTCAGTTGCTGATACCCACTAATATCAGAAAACGTGACAAAACGTATATTGATTAGTCGATAATCCCTTGGAAGTCGGCGATATTTACCTGGTGTAAGCGAGGCAAAGAATTTCTCATATCTTAACAAAGGCTCTTGAGGCTCCAGGTGAAATTAAAAAGCATTTGGTTATTGGATTTCGTCGGTTTTATGCTTGTCAAAGCTTTATGAAAAAAATAATATTTCAAATAACTGTACCCGTTTGGTAACCGTTCACTGGGAATTATTTTTATTGGAATTGCATTCCTCGAATGAAGAAGAAATGGTAAATAACATTAATTGAGATAAAAATACAGTTCAACGAAAACTTTAACTGTTATATGCAGTGAATGATTATTAAAATGATGATATATAAAATCGCTTATGCCAAACAACACTGAAGAATAACAGTTCCATAGTGTGTCCATCCAATGAAGAACAGCCTGCTTATAACTGAAATGCAGAGGAGGTGACTGTCTTCATTTCAGCCAATCAATGTTTTACAACGGTACTTATATTGCACAAGAATCCAATAAATTCAGATAGATAAGTATGCAATAAACATCTCAAAGGCGCAAGTTCAACTGGCATAAAAAATAAAGAGGTAATAAATGAATAAGTTCAGTAACGAATTATTCGAACAGGTTGAGGATACACAGTGTATCGCTGTGAAAAATGAAAATTTAGTTCCACAAAACTGAAAGGAACGGAAAAAATATAACGCAAATAAAAATGATGATTTAGAAAAATTTCAAGCATTTATCTACACATCCGCCAGAGTCTTCTGGGGTTGAAAGATCAGTAACTAATCGATGCAAATGACAAGACAGACATTTAGTGAGAAATTAATAAAATAAAGCTGAAAACGCAAATAGTAATTAATACTCAAACAACATAAACTGAAGATAAAAAGCTCTATAACTCAGAAATCACCATTACCATTTACTCCGTTTATATCATTATAGAAGATTGGAAAATGAAAGAAATAATTGAATCAAAAGAATTAACCAATAAGTGATAATGTTAAAGTTATAAGAAGAATAAAAGGTTAACTGTTAACTTAATCCTATATGAAAGCATGAAAGGACATTCGAATCACCTGCTCATCTCCCTGCTGTTTTGATGAATTTTTGGATATTTCAAGCTAATTTATTTGCTTTATTGTCAGCTTCAATGCAACATTCCCTAAATTAGGATAATTTTATTTCCTTTAGATACTGACGATTTCAATTTCTACATTTTCAACATTAGCACTAAAGTTATTATCTACGCGAATGATTTTTTCCTGATAGGACGTGGATACTTATGTACATGGAACTCAAACTCCGTACCTTGGACCTTCCTCCCAACCAATTAGCGGGGAATGGGGAGCACCAGTAAGCTCAAAAAGTCGTCCCATCCATCATCTACCATCTACCTCCTGTATTCTGACACCTCTGACTCCGTACTTCCGAATCCACCATTGCTCCCTTATTTCCGAATCCAAGCCATCAGTCCTACGACTTCCGTTCTCTCAATACTCATCTCTCTGATTCCGTACTTCCGAATCTCTAATTCTTTACAAAACCCATACCTGCGTCTTACGACTTCGGACTCCCTGAATTCTCTCCCTACTTGCTTCTATACTAGAAGTACTACTACTACCTAATCCTTCTATACCCTGACTTTCCTAACACTAACTATTCACTATCTAAGTCCTAACTCTACTTAATGTACATCGATATGAAACCGATCGATCCTTTCCATATCTACATAATCTATGCCCTATTTGTTTCCTATCCAAAAACCTATCTATTCTTATATTCTATTCTTTCCACCGCCGCTCTAACATCTGTTCGTCCCAGACTACGTCGTTATTGCAGATGCGGCACTGCAGCCTCGACAGGCTGGTGTCAGCCTGTTAGCCGAGCCCTTGCTCATCCGATGACGAAGTCCTAAAGGGTCTCGCCCGGGGTACGCCACTTGGAGGCCGGTTGACCACGTCGCCACGTGGATACAGTCAGAATGTGTGATGTGCTTAAAATATGTGCAAGCATTTGAAGATGTCGATTGTTGCCACATTTGAGTTAGCATTCGTTTTCTTGACTAAATAAACCTTCCTTAGCTATTTTTAGTGAAACTTTGAGTTTTTATTAAAATAGCTAAAGAAAATTTTGGTCTGTAAAAAATGGTTTCCTTTTTCTTCAACGAGTTATACTACGAACTAATTCAATAGGAAACTTCCAATCTTGGCCATCAATTATAAAAAAATTATGTAGACGCTGCATTAAAAAACTAGCCCATTTTCTTCTATCGAAACCTGCAAACCCACAGATAGTCTCAACTCATCATCAAAATATTTTTTTCCTGCGAATTTCCTTTTATCTGTTTTTTCTGCTTCAGAAGTTTCTACAGCACTTACAAGATTTCCTCTGACATTGTGGACTAAATCAGCGTCAATTCAATGTCTTAAAATTGCTTCTTGTAAATTTGACTTAAGATCTACTGAAGGATTCGGTGGTGCATTCACTGGTTCAAGATTTGCTTTTACTTGCGAGTATTGTTGATTCACACTTCATAAATAGTTTTAAAAATTCGCAAATTTCATTCAACTTAAGATGTTAAAATTGGCCTGATTACCCTGATTCAGGTTGTCTTAATTGACGTGAAATGCTCTTAATCACGTAATTCAAAGCGAAATCCGCTACGCACTTAGTCCCTAAGAATCGAGGGGGTCCAGTCGCTTACAAAGTCTGAGGAAACGATCAAAGACCCACCCTGGCAGTTGATTAACTTACTTGTTTCGGTAAAGTCGGGCATCTCTCTGGCTTTGAAAGCCAAAAAGCTAACGAAATCATTCGGAGCGCGTTTTACGCAACTTGAAATCCAATTCCCTTAAACGAGCGCCACTCGTTCAGATTTTCCCGATACGATAAATGACTGTTTAGTTTTAAACCTTTATTTTAGTTTTCTTCGCGATGCTCCTTCAGAGTTATTTTATATCGCTGTCTGTGCTTTACGGAAATAAATTGGATTAAACCGGGATCAGGCCGGGTTTATCAATAATATATTATGGCTTAATTCAGTCTTTTCAGGTTCAGTTTAACAATGCTTATTTGTTTTTGTTAAAGGCATTGGCGATTAACACACTGTTATATCCATGAATAACAGCAGTTTTCCAGGCTTCTCAAAACTCAAACCATCGCACATTGTAAACGAAAAAGGCTGTTTGCAACGGTAATGAAACGGGAAATTATGTCAATGTGCAGATTTACAAAGGGCCAATAAAGCAAAAAATTGCTTCTTAAAATTGTAACATTTATTTCGAAGCATTTTAAGTTCAATTAAGGCAACAGAAAGTCAGAGTTCTAACAAAATGGCATGGTTTTTAGAATATCCATAGGTAAAAAATATGATTGCGAACTCCTCTAATCCAGCAAATTGCTAAATTTAGTAAACTACAGACCTTAATTAGCTTGAAACAATCGCGTGAAACAATGCCAAAAATGATTCGGAACATTAACGAATGAAAGACGAACGAAATGAAAACAGAGACAACCTGTACGTAGCGATTACGGGATTCTTATCCATTATCTTCTACCGCTAATTTCCGGACGTTATTCTCCTAAGCTCAAGCATCCGTTCATCTTTGTTTTTAATCACAATGCCGTACCCGAGGGAGAACGGGATACATTCAGCCCTCTTGATTCTAAAATTAAAAACAAAATAATCGTTTAAGATTTTGCCACAAAGAAATGCACAGAATGGAAGAAAAATTACGTCTTTGGTTGGGATTGGAAGACCGGCTGTTGTTTTCTTTTTAACTCTATACAGCCGCATGGAAAATAATCCTTGGATTTTCTAATTATCCATTTTTGGCCGCCAAAACAATAAGAAGATGAATTAATTTTAAAATCCTCCAAGAGCCGGTTTTGCTCCCTGGGCGGAGATTTTCCCAAGTTTACTTTGAAATCGTAAAGGTAGAATTACGACTTTTCTCAAACTGGGGATTATTTATGTAAACCAGACATTACCCGGAATTGTACCGCCAAGTTCCCGTCGTATAGATGCAAATTTTTGTCCAGAATGAATTCACCTGGCTTTGCAGAAAGAGCGAAAAAGAATCGGCAAATTACGTTGCTCACAGAACTGCGTCTAATTTTCGGGCGATGGAATAAAAAGATCGTTATATGTGTAAAATGTAAAACGATGTTGAAACATCCGCTTCTTCTAGGCCACTTTATCACAACTTGTTTTCTGTCATTTTGATTTTTTCCCAATTATCCAGATACAAAAATTAAATCTTAATCCCGCATCAAAGAGATAGTAATACGATAAATGTAAATTCAAGTGGAAGGGGATTATGATTCTTGAAATGAGGTGAAAGACGACTTCGAATTCGTTCATCGTCAATTGGAAGTTATGAAAAGAATATTTGCCGAATGAGAGGGAAGAACAATAGGTTCTTTCTCATTTTCAAGAACATTGACTTCGTTTCTTCCGATTGACTTCGATGTTACTTTCCACAACATAAGAAGGTAAATATCGATGTCTCATCCAATTGCTGTTACACGAAGCCACTACATTAATTGGAAATATAAAGACCATATTTGGAAAAAAAATGTTTCTTGTACAGAAAGTCTGGACCAATCTGCACATAACATCAGATGTCGATAACTGGTAATGAAGGAAATTCCACATTTTGGGTACAATTTAAATTACTGCCTTCAAAATTTGTGCTTAAAGTCTGTAGGTAAGAAGTGGTCTGTAAGCGGATTGCTTACAGATTTGTAAATGTGGCATTTCTGGGATATCTCCAGTTCCTCTCCAGTCCAGTGGCATATCTGGGAGTGTCTGTTACAGTAAAACATGTAACAGTAGAACATAACATAGTACTAATTTCGCATCAGCGAGTTTTATAGGGTTTTATACGAATCAACTCCCTGTACACATAATTAAAATTTTTTTCGGCTACTAGCTGATTTTCTTTTGAAACTTTTTTGCCTCTTGTAAAATTTTCGTCAGACCTACAGTTTCTGTACAAATAATTATTTACGACACCTAGCAATTCAAATTTTTAATTATTCGAAACAAAAAAAACATGGAAAAGTATGAATTCTGATAAACTGAAATCTTCAAAATGTTGACCATTTTGAGGAACACATAAATTAATTAATTTCAGATAATTAATTACACAAAAATAATCTGCAGCTTCGAAATTTCTTTCCAGTAACTCGGCTTCTGTAGCGACGGCCAAAGCAAACAGTTTTGATTTAAGAGAGCCCCACAGAAGAAAATCTGGCGGTCTTAATTCGGGTGATCTTGATGGCCAATTTATGGCTGCATCGTTGCCTCTTCCGATCCGTCTATTAGAATGTTTCATTTAAAAATTTCGTGAATGCTTGATGGTTGGGAAATTTGCGGCTTGGATATTCGTTACTATAAACTCTGATCTTCATACGTCCATTGCCTTCACACAATCCATTTACTAGAAGCATGTCAACTTTCTCGGAGATAGAATCATGTTTCATTTTAGAGAAACAAAAAATAGAAAAATATTTTTTTGCACAGAAACTGTATGTCTGACGAAAGTAGTAGAAAAAAAAATAATTATTTGTATAAGGGATAACAAAAATACAAACATTTATTAACGAATCAAGATTATGCTTATGTCAAAAGACGTCAATTTATGTAGTAACTGCTGATTCCAAAATTAGTGAAAATCGATATGGGCGTTTAGAAATTATGTAGAAAAAACGATATCAATTTGAGGACTTTGGCGCCTTGTAGCGACGAAGTAAAGCAACATTGCTTAGATCGTCTGGATGCACTCCATGTCGCTTTTTCCTGCAGGGATGGAATATCTGTTGATACGTTTCTGAGTGCTTTTGGATTCTTCCAGATGCTTTGGTCTTCTGGGTTGAGCTCAGTTTCATCCTGATTTTCTGTGTTCGATGTGTGCTTTCTTCAGTTTCTTGTATTTTTCTTCTTCTAGGTCTTCTGTGTTCATATATCTGCTCCTCCCTAGGCGGTTCACCATATGGTTATTTGTTTGCTGGTTTATACATGGTAGAAGTGGCTTGAAATGAAGCCGAAATATTATCTGAATACCAGTAAACGAGATTGTGACGAAACGCATCGACATCTCCCAATTTATGTCTTTTACAAAGCAGGAATTATCACGACAAATCAACAAACCGTTCCAAGAAATAAACTGATTAAGCAACGGAAACATTTTAATCTTGACCGGCGAAATCCCTGTCTTTAGCCGGGCGGAATTATAGGAGACAGCGAGAGAGATAAATGTAAAAAAGCTCTAGCGTTCAAAGATTATAATAGAGTGCTTTCAAATACAGTCCCAATTAATTCTGGATGTTTTTATTGAAGTGTCTGGAATCTGCAAGCTTCGCTGAAAACCTAAGGATTCTAATTTTCAAACTTAAGCATTGGTAAACCAGAATTTGGATAGAAATGTATTTCTTGTAAATTTCGTAACTACTTCAAACAGAGTTGCAACATCGTTGAAGCTTTGAGGCCGCACATAGACGCAAGAAAAGACAAAGCAACTTTTCATCAATTATCTGGATGAAATCTGGACGGGAGCAATGCGGGAGTAAATAAACCTCAAATTCAGCAATTCGGGTGGAAGATGATAAATTGCGGGCACGCGGTACATGGCGGCGACCACACGCCGACGCCGCCAAGGGCCATTTGTATTTTTTAAGCTGCAGCCTCTGGAAAGTCGCAGTCGGATGACAAATGTTGGTGAAGCTTATTAAATGGCCCAATTTCCAGTACGTGTGTCAGTTGTTGTCGCTTAATTATCTTCTCTCAATCAGCTACGCAACTTTTGACACCGGGTAAACTGAAGATGACGTTCCATTGCAACTTTCTTGACTAATTAGCTGAGGAAGCCGATACCAGCTTAAGAATCCCGCAGACTTGAATGGCATCTAAAACATTTTGCTTATTTGCCATCCAGTCAGCAGCAAACGTGATAATCACGTCAAAAATCTGTCAAAGTTATCAATTGTTTCTCGTCAAAATGACGTGATTTTTACGGCAATATGTCACGGCAAAATGACGTCTATCAATCACGTTTACGACTGTCACAAAACATCATTGAAGGATGTTACCTGAAGTTATTAAAATTATTAGAATGCAATTGGTCAAAGAAATTCGGATTTATCGGTTAATACTTAACTCGAGAATTTCAGTGAATTATTTTTATACAGGGTGTTCCACAAAATGTGGGCATGCTTTCGGATACATATACAGGGTGTCAAAAGACCATGATAAGGTCTACCTAATCCTACAGACCCTCCCTTACGAAGAAACGGGCCCCTAAGAGACGCCAATTAAAATCGGATTTTATTAAATAACTTTTAAAGTTGTGGTTATAACACTTGATAAATTTTAATAAGTATGGTAGATACTAGTTAAGGCCCGTTAAAATACTGTCTTTGAAACTCATTTAGCTGTTATTAAGAATATCTTAAGTTTTGTTGAGGAGGAACCTTCTACAAGTGTTAGAAAACTGGCTGCACAGTTCCATGAGTCCAAAGCAACAAATTTTCATGTAGATACTTAAAGAATAGCTGTTGCACTCCTACCGGTTGCAGAAAAGGCATCAAGTTGCTCAATCCGACTCTCAAAGTAGGATAGTGTATGCAAACTGGTTTCACAGTATGAACACTAATATTGAATGGAATCGTTGCGAATTATTTGATAAGGCTTTTCGTATTGCTGCGAAAGCTGAAAGGACAACTTTATTTGCAAATCCTTCAAAATAATCTAGAAGATTTAAGGGAGGATGTAATTCCAGAGACATGAAGAAACATGTGGTGCGTGCACGACTAAGCACCGCCTCATTTTAGTGTTCTTGTACGAGATCATCTTAACAATGTTTTTCCTAATCACGGGATCGGCAGAAGAGAACTTATAGCTTGGCCTCCCCGTCCTTCCTACTTAAATCCATTAGATTTTTACCTGTGAAGTCACTTAAAACTTGGTTTATTTCGTTCTTGTTGAAACTAAGGAGGGACTTTTGCAAGTAATGATTTTTTCATTTTTTTCCGATCACATAAGAAACAATGTTGGGATTCTGTGGCCTGGCAGAAAGCCCATATTGAACCTATTTTTTTAATTAACAATTACTTTATCAATTCCTCATTTCGAATTTCGAAAAATGGTTTAATTTAATTAAAAATGTATTCGAATAGTAATTTCTTTTCTGGAAAACGGTTTTATTTTTGCGATGTTAAACAAAAGTACTTTGTTTTAACTCAAAAACCTTTTTTGTGCTATTATGATACAAGGTGTTAAAAATATTAGATTAATGTGTACAAGCTGGTTATTCCCTGGCCAACTCAAACAACAAAATCAGTTTCAAAATCACTTTTCTACAGGGTCTTTTCTACTAGTCTCTATCATATTAAAACGTTGTCAAATTATACCAAGTGCTTTAAAATCAAAACCTATTTTCAACGACCTCTCTTAGGGGCTATATCTTGCTAGGGAGGGTCTGTAGACGTTTTTTACAGAACCTTATGTTATTTTAACGCCCTGTATATGTATGCTCATTTTGTAATTTGTAAATTGAAAAATTAATCGTCGCATTTTGTAGGCTTGTAAGTCTCCCTCTATCATTAAATCGTCACATTTCATAGAAAACGTTGAAAAAGTTGTTAATTTGTTTAGTCAAGAATCGATTAAAACCGCATAAACACACTTTGATGTGCCACCATCTAAGCTGCTCATTTCGATTAAATGAAATTCAAGTGTCCTCTAAACCACTCTAGTCTTAAAACAACACTTTTTCAACTTTGATTACTCTTCGCTTTCCCGTCAAGTAGGAAAACCATTTAAAATCGTCATTTCTCTTTATCCCTTTGTGTTCCATTGTTATCGGCAAAAAAGCGCTAATTGTTTGTCCCCTTCATCAACATTATGCGCCACTAAAGGCCCAAAGTGTCATTGGCAATGCGCCTTTTTGAAAAGCGATTTCTTCCGCAATCCCGACGATCTTAAGCCCCGCAACGGGCTTTTGATGTTGAAATTTCGTTGCCACAAAAGGGAGTTTAATTTTATTTCAGGTCGGTATTTGTTTGCGCAGATAGCCGAAGTGGTTGCTGAGGTTGGGCCAGTGGAAAAACGTCACCGCTTCATCGAGCAAGTTCGGTAATGTCAGCTCATTCACAAATAATCACTTTCCTCGAAGTTTAATGCTGGAAAATTAGCCCGAGATGGGACTTATTGGCAGCATGTGTGCTTCTTATTGGGGGCGATTACCGAAAAAAACATATGGCAGGAGTTTTAGAACAACAATTAAACCGACTAAGAGCAGGACATTGAGGCGATTATCAAAGTTTCCTGATTTAATTCCCGTGGGTTGATGAGTTTAGGAGAAGGAGAACTTGCATTGTTTCCAGATGGAAACGCGCACTATAAAACTCCCATTTTTCCTCGCAACATAATTTTATGGGTTTCATGTTCAGCTATTAACTAATTGGATGTCTCTGACTCATTATCATTGACATAAATAAACGGCAGGTCGGTTATCATGACATAATTTATTGACTCGGACTCTTGAATTGTCCTGAGGTGTGGCTTGGGGCCTGTTATGGTCCGATTGCGTGACTGAAGACTTTTCGGTCGGGTCAGCAGCTTTAAGCCGCATTCGACAGCAAAAAATTAATTTATGATATTCTAATAATATGAAACGAGGTTATAATGGCATTGGTTTTTTTCAGGTTGACCTCGTTGTCGTAGCAATTTCTGCAATTTTCCAAAGTTTATGTTGTATTTCACACGAAAAATTATTCTTAATGGATTAATTTGTATGTGATACAGAAATTTTGATATTTTCCTGAACAAGCAAATCTGGAACTCGAGTTAGAATCGCTACCTTGGAAAGGGAGTTTTTAAAACAAATTTATTTTACTTTCGATTGATATGGATTCAGCTTCAAGATACAACTGGCTGTTTATTACAGATTTGTTCGAATTTATATTATTTAAGTGCTGAGGTGTTACATACCATCAGTGAAACTACAGGACAGTATTTATAACGTAAGAGTAATTAGATACTTCCTTACGCTGAGTACGTGAAATAAGATATCATAACTGTACGCGAAATGAGATATCATAACACCTCCGGCATTAGATGAAATTATATCCTCACAGTAATGTAATTTCATTTGAAAATTGAAGTTTCGATAATTTCTTTTTTTTTTTTCGACTTGTTCTTAAGTTTCTTACAAATTAATTTATATATTATATAGCAGATAAATGCAAATATGACGATGTATAATAGTATGGTCCATATGCTAGTACGGTTAACATATAGGGGTGTCTGCATCCCTTGGAGTTGGACTGCTTGGCTCTTTAACTGAGCTTGGATGTCTTCGGATGATTTCTGGTTCATGGTATTCAATTTAAGGGTAGGTGGATTGAATACTGCTTGACATGCTCTGGTAGAGGTCCAGGTCAGATTGGGTAGGTTGATTTCTTGAAATTGTAGTTGCTTTAACTCAAAATTTTCAAATATTAATGAATGGCGTCTTGACGGCCTTGGCAGTTTGATTTGCCAATCACTTCTTCAGGTGCTGTGATTAACCATTTCCCATCGGCTACTTTGGTCGATTGGATTTCTTCAAGTTTAACTTCGAATGGGTGCCAAGTTGTGACATTTGATTGGAATTTGATCAGTTGGACACTGCAAGGTGGATGATTTTCTATCATCTGGCTGACTGTTCGTTTGCAAAGAAATTCATTAGTTTGTATTTCTAGACATTTTTCATTGTCAAATGAGCACTTTTTCTCACTTAGGGCCAGGTATGGTTTGAAGGGTTTGTTGACTAGAAAGGAATTGTTTTTGGGAATTTGAGAAGGAAACAATTTGTAATATTGGTATGTTTCCGCCTCGACTAATGGAAGTTCTAAAATAAAAATTACTTCAAATTCCTTTATGAAACTTTTAACTTTTATTAAGTTTTCTAGATTTGTTATTTATTGAGAGTTGATATCAATTGGTAACTTGTTGTGTAATTGGGGATGTAGTTGGTTGATTTCTCTTAGAAGTTCGGTTGGACTAATTATTGAATTATGATGAATATTGATTTTTGAGAACGTTATGGCAACCTCTATTTTTGCTAAAGTATCATAGATTGATTGATACAGTAATGTGATTTGGTTAATTACTATGATAAGGATTGTGATGATTATTGTTTTGATTCGGGTTGCGGTTGAAAATATTACTATTCATTTGAGGTCTCGCAAAATTACTGTAATTGTGCATTTGCGGTCTTGGAAAATTTCTGAAATTATTATTAGGGTCTGAAAGGGTTTGGATTTGCACGGAAAAACATGGGTCGATTATTTTGAAAGCTTGGTCTAAAAATGGGTAATGTTTGTTTCTGTCTATTTCCAAAGCTTGGAGAAAATGGATTTGGTTTTGGTAATTGATTTGGAAGATTAATTACAGTTTTATTTTCATTATTAACTCGATTTTTGTAATAAATGAAGTTTTCTTCTTCTTGAGCGAAACTCATGGCTTCTTCAAGGGTTTTTGGGTTTTTAAGCCTTACTACTAGTTGCATGTGATAGCTTAGACCACTAGTAAATGTTCTGAGAATAAGGTTTTGATATTCTGATATTTTTAATAGTTTGATCTCCCGAGTTTCATTACTCATATTGATTTTTGAAAATAGGAGACTGCGTACAGTCTTGTAAACGCACGCCAAATTCTTGGGCTGTTTCGTTTTTCGAGGGTTTGAGGGTGATTATATCTTGCACTACACAATCAATTGATCTTTGGTCTGCAAATGTGTCAATGATAGCTTGTTTAACAAGTTCCCATGATTGAAGTTCAACACGAGAAGCTATTAAATCAGCGGCTCAGCCTACTAATTTGCAAAGGATAGTGTCAAAAAGACAAGAATTTATATGTGCGTCCTCATTAGTTCTATCTCGATGGTTATTGAGAAAATTGTCGCAAGCATTTATAAATCTGTTGATTTGCTTGGCGTTGCCGTCAAATGGGGGAATGTTATCTGCTTGATATTTGATCAAAGCAAAATTAGGGTGTGCCATTGTCTTATTTTTTTTTTTTATTTTTTTTTTAAATTAGACTTAAAATTATGTTGAGCGAAAGAATGTTTTGCTGCTTGTGCAAACAAAAGCGGAAAAATTCGCAATATTCGAATTGTTCAAAAAAATGGAAATTGGAAAAGTGGACTTACAGTGATAGAAGTACCAATGTTGTTTTCATTTCTTTGATTCTTGTTTCTTCCTTAGTTGCTAGGGTCCAATAGGAAGGGCGATGCTTGTCTCTTCCCTGGCTAATCTATGAGAGGTGGGACGATGCTTGTTCCCTTCGTCTCGCACCAAAGTTGATCGGACGATGCTTGTTCCTCACGTTCTGGCCTTGAGTTGCCCTGTCGCTGCCAATCAATGAAATGTTCGGGTTTGTCACAAATCGTTGAAACGAACCGAATTTATCACGCACGATGCGGGATGACCGTTTTGAAAGTTCTTCCACGATGCTTACACGATGATCGTTTTTGATACTCACACGACGATCGTTTTGAAGAATTTCTGACGACTTTTCGTTGACAAATCCTACCGACTGCGCCAGTTAGTATCGCTACCTTGGAAAGGGAGTTTTTAAAACAAATTTATTTTACTTTCGATTGATATGGATTCAGCTTCAAGATACAACTGGCTGTTTATTACAGATTTGTTCGAATTTATATTATTTAAGTGCTGAGGTGTTACATACCATCAGTGAAACTACAGAACAGTATTTATAACGTAAGAGTAATTAGATACTTCCTTACGCTGAGTACGTGAAATAAGATATCATAACTGTACGCGAAATGAGATATCATAACACTCGTCAGGTTTTCTAACAGTCAGTGTCTGACTCACCAGACTTTTGGCGTTGTCTTTGTCCTGTTAAGTTTCATGAAATAAGAATGTTTTGGATGGAATCAAAGTTAATAATTGTTACAATCGCTGCATTTTAGAAGCATGTGATGAAGAGCTGCATTTAGTGGAACTTTTGAAATTGAAAGGGTTAAAAATTAGTGTTAGAGCGCGAGTATTTAAGAAATCAAAAGAAAGCTGAAGTGGATGCAGAGAAGTTAATAATTCAAATAGTTGAGAATCAGCAAAAGAAACATTTGGCGTTAAAAAGGAAAGTAAAAGACCAGAATAAAGTCAGAGTAATTAATAATGGCCAGAGCTAGCTGGAACATAAGCCTACAGGTAGATCCAGGAAAAGGTCCAGTTTTAAATGTGTAGATTCTAAAATAAATGATGAAACCGCCGGTACCTTAAACTTACATGTTTTCTCAATTAGTAAAATGACCATAGTTTGATATAAATAAATGTTCAGATCCATAACAATCAACCAAAAACTGCAAACAGATTTTTCAATTTCTTCAAAAACTTTTTTAACCCTTTTTAGAAAATTTGGAGCATTTTTTCTTTGATAATTAACACTCTGTTCGTTTGCGTTCATCAATTTTCACTTTTACATAAAATTTTCACAGAACGTAGGAAGCGAAAGGAATTTTGTAAAACTTTAAATGACAAAACAAATTATTTCCTCTTCATATATTCGGTTCTCTTTACTCATCTGCAAAGGAACACGCCGCATTATTTTCCACAGTAAATGATGGTCGAAAAAACAACGCCTACTAAAAAGACAAATCGCAACAAACGTTTGCTATAGAAAATGCAATAAATTTGGAAAAATTGAAAACAAAAATCTAATTTTGTCCGTATGAATTCTTATGTGTATATAAATACCGACTATAAGGAACAAATTGAGACAAAACGAGGCCCATTATACAAAAGGGAGAAAATTGGGGGCGGCATCAGGTGCAAACCTAAGCAAGTTCTCATAAAAATATTTACTGGGAAATGGCCGGGAGCGTCTTAAAAGCGGTAAAGCGGAATAAAAATATTTAATATCTGTCCGATCGGAGGCGGTCGCCATGAAATAGAAATGACTGTGCCTGCAGGGAGTGAATGAAATTCATGCTGGAATCGCAGGTGACAGCGATTATGGCCCTCGAGGCTCGTCCACACGCTTAAGACTCGAAATTGGCATTTTGTTCTCAAAGACGTGACTCTAATGGCGAGTTTTATGTTTAATTTTATCGGCATTGTAATGCGACGTTATAGGACTTTCGGACATCTTGCCTCCAGCCTCACTGGAAATTGCAAGAATGTCATTTTTTTATAACCACCAAGTGTAATCATAATACTTCAATTAATTTCCTGTTCTGCTCTGTGAACACTCTCTCAAATGTCCCAATAAGCTTCGCTTCCATGCTCTGATGAACAACACTTCTGGTGTTTTCTTGGATTTTTTGGCAAGATCTTTTGTATCTGTTGAATTACTATCAATTGCGCCCACAGTTAACTGCAACAAGTTGACTTTGGTAGCGTGACTAACTTTATTAAATGCCCGAAATGACTTTTTATCGGTTTTCAAATTGCTGATAACTTAAGAAAGTTGGCTTGTAAGCTGAACTTAATGATTTGCTTTAGAAATCAGTGTGTTTTCTGCTTGATGCAGAAAATTATGGCAATGAAGGGAATAGTTTCTCTGTATCTGGAAGTTGCATTCCAAAGTCATACTCTTCGAAGCATTGGAGACTCAGTTGACATCGTTTGTTATTTTTGATGATGAAGAAATTTCTCTCCTCGATTCAAAGGCATTAAAATCATCAATTTGATACTCAGTTCGGAGTGCATTCTATATTGTGGAAACAGTTAGATTTTTAGCATTGAGGTACAAAACATTTGCATATAATATGAATAATTATAACCGGATGTTTTGAGAAACTGTAAATGTTTTAAATAAAAACAATTATTTTACTCCGGGTCAAAATATTTTGTCGAAATTTCATGATGAATAAAAAATCATATTTCTTGAATGAAATTGAGGATCATGAAGCCAGTAGTAGTAGTAGCATTACTGTGGAGGGGACCCGATGGGCCCGGTGAGTAGGCCTTAAAGGCCCTTTTCGCCATTCCCCCTCCATCCGTCCCCACCTTGCCACTCCTGATCTTCGCCATCCAGGCGTCTCCCTGACAAAGGCAAGGATCCGTCTCCACTCCAAGGAAGACAATTCGATGCGGGAGAGTGTGGAGGCCCCGGGGAGGCGCCTCCTAGTAGACCACCAACGATGGCAGACTCGTAATAGGTGTATTATTATTTATATTATTATGATGTTTCCTCCGCCATTCCACATTGTGGACATACGGGGCTATCACCAATTCCTAGTAGGTGTAGGTGTCTGTTCAGACCACAGTGGCCTGTCATGACCCCAACCAGAGTTCTCAGGGCCCGGCGACTTCTTGACATCAACCATTTGGATGTTGCCTTGGCGTGACTTGGGGGTTCAATCAACTCTGGCTTGTCTACAACCTTCTGCCTTTATCCACATCTCTGTGGTGCCTCCAAGAGCCCAGTCATTTAGAGCGCTTCCTACCCATCGGTTACTTAACCCTATGTGGGGTTCGACAGTTATTGGGCTCTCAGAAAATCCGAGTCTTGCCATGCATCGGCCCTCTCGTTTCCGGCGAACACCATGTGCGCCGGGATCCACACCAGGTTTAGTTGTTTCTGTTCTGCCACTTGGTTCATCATGAAGTGAACTTCGATTGGTCTTGTTGATTCCCGAAGTTCAGAGCCAGAATGGCATTTGAAGAAAACGACGAAGAACATTGATAAGAGCTTTATATTTTTAATTGCTTGAAAAATACCGGCCGTATTTTATGTAGAATCTTACTAAAAAGATCTTGAGAACTTGGAATCCACGGTGGTCTGATTTTGAAGTTCGCGCATTGGTTACAGAGTGTTATATGCAATTATATGCATATTATTTTTTCTCAGAGCATGACTAAACTAAGAGTAAACTGCAAAGACATCCAGCCTTTTACGCAGGAATTTTAGAGCTAATTGGAGCAAGAGCTATAAGTGAGTAAGCACCAGGAAGACAATAAAAATTTAATGAAAAAAGTAACAAACACTGGTGGAAACTCGGGATGGAAGATCAAATTTGCAATAGAGCAAGAATCTCAACAAATTGACTCAGACTGGGATTGCTATTAAATCAAAAAAATCAAAGTGACTAATTAAATTGGACATGAAAGGAAAAATAACTTAACGACAAAACAGATAAAAGTAAACACAATACGAAATAAAAAAAGCAAGTAGTATTGATAGAATTAGCACCAGCAAAATAAAAACTGTATTTGAAGATATTTAGGATAATTGCCTGTGTACAATAAATACATTTTAAAATCTGGAAAATATCCATAAAAAAGCGCCATCATAATGCCGCGTCCAGACCGAACGAGCTGAGTCCGAGCCGAACCTAACCGCGACAAAATACCTTTGCTGTTTCGTCAAAACACCTACAGAAAACTTAAGTTTTATTATAATGCCTAACTTTTGCAAATTATGCAATATCTATCTATACAAGGCGAAGAAAGCGAAATATTTCAAGTGAACAGGTGAACAGGTAGTACACAAATATTACAAATTGTAGCACATGATGCAAATAATAATCATTATTAATTAATGTTGTAAATTGTTCGCGTTGAAGCTATTAAATAAATGTGGATGCAGAAGCGTCCCCAAAGCTTACTACTGTATGTTCTAATAGAGAGGCTGGAACTGGATTGAAATTCCTTTTATTTTCTAAAAACGACCCCGATGTTTCGACGCATTATAAAAACCTTGGAAGGGTCGAGACTTCGGCCATTTTTAGAACATAAAGGGAGTTTCAATCCAGTCCCAGACCCGCTCTCCCGGAACAGAAGCAATTGATTAAATCATCATTACTTAAGTAAAATCGAGCTGATTTTTTCGGCTGATACTTTCATCTATGGTGATATTGTAAAGGTTCATAGATAGTATTATCTAAATACACATAAACCTGCCCCTACTACATACAAATGAAAAGAAGCGCCATGAAAAGAAGCGCGGATCATTAGGCAAGCTATTATTTCCCAAAAGGAATTCATCCAAATTAAGCCAGCATATCCTTTCTAAATCTCTTTGCAGATAATTATTACATTTGTCACTGTTAATTGCGCCGCCTCATACGTCAGACCCTAATTAATTTCCGACGTCGGCGACGCCAGTAAAAAGGACCTTGTTAAATTTTCGATGTAAATAGGAATTTCGGTACTCTTTGTACAAGTTTAGCTTGTTACTGGGCTGTTTTCCATTAATATAGTCAAATTTGTTTAATTTCCGAAGCTGCGCGACCCGTTTCAGCTACGTTGCCTATTTTGTTGTGGCCGTGCGACTAATAATTTGGCTGGTTTTAGGCTCCGCTCTAACATGGGAATGCGGAAATTCTATTTAAACATCAGCAATGTTATAAATGAAATTAATAAATAATTGAATAAATGGAAACTGGGCCCCAACATCCGATCAGCGCCCGATTAATTTAACATAAATGCTTTAAAAAGCCCGAATGTGAACTGTGCAGTTTCACCATGAATAACTTTGGCTGAATGTAAAAAATATATCTAAAGTCGGCTTTTGGCAAAGCCTCAAAATGTAGCTATTCGAAAAAGCTAACAGTAATTTTGGATCGTGGAACTCATAGTAAGGTAGCGGGTAGATACACAGCTGTAATCCCAACAGATGATAGATCTACTTCAGGGACGCACCCCTGCCTACGCGAGCCTTGGCTTATCTCCCAAATCCACACGGGGGAAACCAATGTCACACCCCAAATTTCCCAGCCAAGCCTAGTATTCCCTTCCTAAAATCCCACCTACCCCACTCAACAAGACGCCCAACCAGCGTGGTGATTTCAACGGCTAACTCCTCTCAAATGGATACAAACCGAGTACAAAGGCCCCCAGTCCCCAGCGGTCTGAGCAACCCCAACCAAGACAGCGGCTGGAACAGGGCTCAGACAGGGGGTGCTAAGAATCCCTGGGTTGGATCAGGCTGTCACTTTGATATAGCGACTTAATATGCAAGGACTATGGCTACCGATGATCGTTTAGTCGAATTAGAATACGAACTGGAGAAGATCAGATGGGATATCGTGGGAATAGCAGAGACAAGAAGAAGAAGTGAACAATGCGTGAAGCTAAACTCCGGGCATGTCCTTTTCCATCAAGGAGATGAGAACAACAGTATAGGAGGAGTTGGAATTCTAATCAACAGAAGAGTAGGCGCAAATCTTAAAACCTTAAAAGTACTATCAGATTGGGTAATATATATCACAATGATCATAAATTAAAAAACAACTATGAAATACATCCAACTATATGCACCAACTTCTTCCCACGAAGACTAGAAGGTAGAGAAAGTATATGAAGATATAGCCAAAGCACTATACGAAAATAAAACAACGCATGTTATAATAGGTGGTGACTTTAATGCCAAAATAGGGAAGACCACAGATCTAAAAGAATTATACATAGAGAAGTTTAGAATCGGAACCAGAAACTTCCTATAAAGAGAAAAGCTCTACCTCATGAACACCTTCTGTCCGAAAAACGAAAATGGACATCGGAAAGCCCAAATGGAGACACAAAAAACGAGATCTACTTCATTATCACTAAGCAAAAGCATATACTTCAGGACGTAGATGTAATAAACCAATTAACTACTGGAAGCGATCACAGAATGGTTAAATGAAAAGTTTTCATAGATGTTAAGCTTGAGAGAGCCAGAAGAATGAGACGAATAGCAACCAAAATAAATGGGGAACAGCTTAAGAACGAAAATGAAAGCTACAAAAAACAACTTCGAAAAAACTTCTCTAAAAACCCAGGACAGCCAAATGAATCCATGAATGAGGCCAATAAAAGAATAACAAAGATCATAAAAGAAACGGCTGAACAGACATCCGAACCCCTTCAAAAATCTGGGGACAAGCTGTCCAGTGTGAGTGAAACCAAACAAATGCTGGAAAAACGAAGAGAACTCATAAAAAAGGGGAAAAGAGACACAATAGAATTTAAGGAGATCTATAAAACGGTTAGGAAAATGACAAAACAAGACATCCTGAAATATAACACCAAACAGATACAAACACTTCTGGAGAAAAATAGAGGAATAAAGATATATAAAAGCCAGAACACACAAAGGAAAGAAATAACGAAGATAAGGGATGAGACAGACAAAATAATAGAAGATAGAACACAAATACTGAAGGTGGTTGAATCCTTTTATACACACCTGTATAAATCAAAAATCCCGAATGAGACAGCTATAAGAGAAAATGATGATAAAATCCAAAAGGATTGTCAATATAAATTCAGAAGAAATGCTAGCTATAGATGTCGAAGAATTAGAGAAAGCACTTCATCAAATGAATAATGGAAAGGCAGCAGGAGAGGACGACATACTACCGGAAATGCTAGAGGAAAGTGACGAAGAAACCAACGAAGAACTAGTGAAACTGTTTAACTAATGCTTAACATCTGAACAAATTCCTGAAGGCTGGGAAAACGCAATGGTTGTTCTGATCTACAAAAAAGGGGACCCAGCGGACCTGGAAAATTACAGACCTATCAATTTGCTATCCCAGATATACAAACGGTTTATCAGAATAATAACACACAGATATACACAGGATAGAAAGCTTGAGCTATACGAACCAAAAGAGCAGGCTGGATTTTGAAGTAACTTTAGCAATAAAGGAATTAACATTCAGGCAGAAAACCTTAACAACCTCAGATTCGCTGATGATGTAGTGATATTCCGAAGGGATGAGCAAGAACTTACCAAGATGATGGAAGAACTACAAGAAGAAGCAGCTAAGATTGAATTATTCATGAACAACACAAAAACACATGTTCATGTACATTCACACATTCATGACCAACACACATGAATCAGGAGGGACAATATCGATACACGGACCAATAGTAAACAAGACGACATCATACATATACCTTGGACAAACAATAAGACTCGGCAAGCAGAACCAAGAAATCGAGGTCAACAGACGAATCAGACTAGGATGGGCCGCATATGGAGGACTGAAATACATTCTTAATACGAAGATACCAATGTCATTAAAAACAAAAATATATAACGAGTATATCCTCCCAGTGGTGACATACGGATCTGAGACTTTGGTCTTGGCAAAGAAAACCACTAACAAACTAAGAGTGCATCAAAGAGCCATAACGAAGATTAGTAGGTATAACACTAATGGACCACAAAACCAACAAATGAATAAGAGAAAAAACGCAGGTAACAGGCAACGAATTAGCTCTCTAAAGTGGCAATGGACAGGACATGTCGCCAGACACAAATAAAACTAGAGTGGGCACATCACCAGATGGAGACCCTGGGGAGAGCGAAAAAGTGCTACAAGACCGCAGCAAAGGTGGTGCGAGGAATTGAAGAAATTCACCGGGCTAAACTGGTACCAAGTCGCGCAGAACAGGGATACGTGGTCAAAAATGAGAAAGGCCTATATACAATGGATAGAGAACGGCTGAAATGGAAATGGAAATGGAACTCATAAGTACAATAATGCTCAATTAAACTTTGGTCGATTTTAGGAAGATTTTAATAATCACAGGCGAATTTTCTTAGGTATTGATGAAAAGTGTCAGTAATGGCCCAAATTTTTAAACATCTAATTATCCTTATGATTGTTCTGTTAACACTCTTCTTGTAGCCTATCTAAGCGCTAAATTCTGGAGATTTTTACTCAATTATTCTTACAAGTTGGCAGATAAGAACAGTCTGTATAAGACAATCAGAACATCTACAGCATATAGAGAGGAGTTTAAGTCTGGCCAAATTGCGTATGAAACGGTTAAACAACTTGTTTTGTTTTGGGCTTCTAAGGGAATTTCTGTAGTAAATAATTTACTAGTCACCTATTATTTTTTTAAGGCCTTAGGGGTTATTTGCTTTTTAACATGAATTTATAAAGTCTCCGAAATCTTTTATGCCATGAAGCGTTTAAAACCGCCAACCCCTTAAATAAACACCTAGTTATAAACTGCAACAAAATCATTAATATTTATTATACTTAATTGTACTTAATTTTGGTCAGTCGGAAAAAAACTTCGTCCTCTAGAGTGGTTGAACATACTAATGTTTTTAATTAGCATAAAAAAGCTGATATCCTAGAGACCAATTGAGCTTTTTACACCTATTTTTTAGCTTCTGCCCATTCTTTTCCAGGATCAGAAAAAATCGACATCTCACGTGAATGTCGAAAAGGGAAAAACTTTCTGTGAAAGTTGGAAATTCACAAAGCAAAACGAAATCCGAGCCTCAAAGTTTTATTTTATTTTATTTTTTACATAACCTGCGTTTACTCAGTGTTACTACTTTATACAGAGAACTTCTGATGATGCCTAGGGTCGAAACCACAGTATAGGAATGAGTAACTAACTTAAAAAATACTTTGACTTTGCTTTGAAAACTAACGTGTTTCTGAGCCAAATGGAGTATTTCTACGAAGTTCAAACTTGGTCTTGACCATATTATGTAGTAGTAGTAAACATCTTTATTTCTAAAAAAGGCTATCGACCTATCGGTCTTTCTGCCCTTGTTTAATACATGTAGTCTTAGTCTAAATAAAAAACAAAGATGGAAATTCTCTTATTCTAGGTTAATAATCTTATTAAATAAACTTTCCAATTCTAATGACAAGAAAAAAATATTTTATTGTCCAGTAGTCAGTTGCGTTTGTAAGTGTTCGAGTAGCGTTGATGTAGGGAAACGGAAGCGGGATTGTCTGGTTGGTCTTGTGAGACAAAGGGGATTCAGTATGGTTCAGTTGTAGGGGTCGTTTGTCCATTTTGTCTGTAGGTGTATGAGTCTTTCCGAAATCTTTGTCATGTTTGTGCGTTCGTATAGTAGTTGGGTGGAGGGGTTGTGTAGTGGGTTTTGGGGGTGTATTATTCGTGTTATTAGTCTTAGTGCAATTTGTTCTGTTGTTTGTATATATCGTTTTGTCCTTTCTGTTCCGTTGGTCATGAGTATATGTCCATAGTCTAGCAAGGGTCTACAAATAGCTTTATATATTTTGGAGGCGGTGTTTGTGCTAATTCCTCTGTCTTTGTAGGTTAGTGATCGGAAGTGTTTTGTTCTCTTTATTGTTTCTGCCCTGATGTTTCGTATGTGTTTAGTGAATTTAAGTTTGTAGTCAATTGTGATTCCAAGGTATTTTACGTCGTTTTTTGGTTGTGTCGTTTGGCCGTCTGCAGTTATTGTAGGGGAGTCAGCGTTGAGTCTGTGGTTTGTGAGCAGAAGTTGGTTTTTTGACGCTTTTGGTGTTAGTCTCCATTTATAAAACCATGTCATTGTGTTGTTTGTTAGTGTTTGGAGTCTTTCAGCTGCTCTCTCAGTAGTTTTGTCATGTACAATAAGTGCCGTGTCGTCTGCGTATTGTAATATGTATGCCGATCTGTCGATTTGATTTTTGTCTGGTAAGTTGTAATTGTATATGTCATGGCAGTATATATTGTAGAGAAACAGTGAGAGCGGGGATCCTTGAGGGAGGCCTTGTTTCAGGGGAAAAAGAAAATGACAGTGTTTTGTCAATTCGTACTTGTAGTTGTCTGTTTTCTAGTAAGTTCTTTATGGTGTGTAGTAGATATGTTGGTGTGTGTAGTTTGTATAGTTTGTATAGTAAGCCTCTATGCCAGACACTATCAAAAGCCTTGTTAATGTCCATAAACAGGTAAGCTGTCTTTCTGTCAGTTAGGTGGGTTGTTTGTATATTGTTAGTCAGAGTGAAGAGTGGGTGAATAGTCGAGTGCTGATTTTTGAATCCGAACTGATACGATGGTATGGACTTTCCGACCAGTTTTCCCAGTCGCTGCCTTATTATGTACTCAAAAACCTTGCTAAATACTGGTAGCAGTGTAATTGGTCTGTAATTGCTCGGTTGTGTATTGTCGAGACCATTTTTGGGTATAGGGATTATTAAGCCGTTTTTCCATGTTTTTGGAGTTATGTTATTTCTGATTCATTCCAATGTATTGCTGGGTTTCAGTCAATTTCATTGTCACCAATTATGGCGTTATGTGATGATCCATGCGTTTCGTCCCGGGCCTACCTATTGGACTCGTCAGTAAGTGTGTTGAGATTTATTAGACTTAGCCAATTAAGGCTTTTAGTCTTTTCTGGTGGTCCATGAAAGAGCCTGGTTACCGTAGGGGTGGGGGTTTGGGGAGTTGGTGGTTTGTTTGGGAGAGTAAGTTAGAGAGAAAAAGAGAAAAGAAAAAAAATTAAAAAAAATAAAATGTTATTTACCTTTTTTTCCCTTTTTAATTTATTGTTATTGTTTATAGTTGGGATTGAATAAACGTGAGGGGATGTGTGTTTTGGTTAATGGGGGAGGGTTTCATTAAGTTTATGCTGCCGCAAGAAGGCTGGGGGTTGGCTTTTTGAGCTTCGTTTTGGCCGAAAGTGAGAGAGAGAGTGAGAATGAAAGCGAGAGTGCTGGGTGTTGGCTTTTAGGGCTTCGTTTTGGCTGAGAGTGAGAGAGATGGTGAGAATGAAAGCGAGAGTGAAATTTGGGGAGTTTTCGCAGTCGCTCAGCTGATCGCTGAATTTTGAAAGGGGTTGTACTTTTTGCCGAAAGGTAGTGATTTTGTAGCTGTTTTTTAAGATTTATGGTGGGTGGTTCCAGGGGGGGTCTGCCATTAGACTGGTTGGAGTTTGGAAGTGATGTTTCGGGATGATTTGGGAGAAGGTTTCTTTGATTAGTGGGTTTGTGTGGTTGAGAGCTCTGACTTTGAATTTGGAATGGGTTTTTGTGATGTGCTGTTTAATGGGGTCTATTTCTAGGTTTTGGTGAATTTGGGAGTTTCGGATGTACCAGGGGGGTCTTGTAAATCTTCGAAGGATTTTGTTTTGGAAAGTTTGGAGGTTGTTAATGTTGGTTTTGGCGGTTTGACTGATTATTGGGGCGCCATAGCATATTTGCGATCTGATGACTTGCTTGTATAGTAGAACTTTGTTTTTGAGCGAGAGTTTGCTTTTTTTATTTAGGAGCGGGTAGAGATAGCCATATGTTTTGTTGCCTTTAGTGATGATTTTGTTTATGTGCTCTGTGAAGTTTAGTTTTGAGTCTATTGTGATGCCCAGATATTTGAGAGATTTTGCGAGTTTTATTTCTATGTTATTGTATGTGAGTTTTGGAAGATTTTTGGGCGTTTGTATTTTTTTTGTGATTATGATGGCAGTGGTTTTTTCCGCATTGGCTTTGATTTTCCAAGTGTCTGCCCATTCTTGGAAGATATTCAAGTGCCTTTGGAGAGGGCCAGTTATGTATTTGATGTTGCGGTTTGAGTAATAAATGCAAGTATCGTCGGCAAATAGTGCTAGTTTTGTGGCTGGGGCTTTTGGGGCATCGGCTGTGTACAGGTTGTACAGGGTTGGGGAAAGTGGGGAGCCTTGTGGGACTCCTGCTTCTATGGAGCGAATGCTTGATTTAGTTTTTTCCACTAGCGTGTAAAACTTCCTATTTTTAAGGAAGCTTGCCACGTATTTGGACGAAAGTTATTGGTAGTTTGTGCAAGTGAAGGAGTTTCCAGATTAAGCCCTCGTGCCATACTTTGTCGAAAGCTTTTTCGATGTCCAGGCAAATGACTCCAGTGGAGCCTTTGTTTTGGAGAGCGATCGTGGCATCTTGAATTAGCCTGGCTGCTTGCAGTACTGAATCATGTTTTTGCATGAATCCGAACTGCTCTCGAGGGATTAATTGGTTTTCGTTTATTAGTAGGTTTAGGCGGTTTAGAAAAAGTTTTTCTGTTATTTTAGAGAGCGAAGAGAGAAGGCTGATTGGTCTCCAATTTTGCGGGAAAGTTTTGTTTTTTGATGGTTTTGGGATTAGGACGATGGCTGCTGTTTTCCAAGGCTTTTCCAATTTTCGTAGTGTAAAAGAAGTGTTAATTATGGTAAGTAGGTGGTTTAGAAGGTTTTCAGGAAGTGTTTTTATGATTTTGTGGGTGATTTGGTCAGGGCCGGGGCTTTTGCGGGTTTTTAGGGCAGAAATGATTTCTTTAAGTTCGGAAAGGGTTGCTGGGGGGATTTGTGGGGCGTCTGGAGGGATTTGTCGCTGTTTGATTTCGGTTAGGACGGTGTCAACCTCCTCCTCGAAATCCAGGTCGTCCGTTTGGGATCTGTTGGGCGAAAACTGGCGTTCCAGAGAGTCGGCAAAAACTTCCGCTTTTTCCTCGTCTGTGTACACCAGTCCTCGCTCACCATGGATTGGTGGGAAGTGGGTTTTGGTTTTCCCTCTTAGTGCCTTGGAGATTTTCCGGGCGTCTGTGCCGCCTGTTGGGATATTTTCCAGTATTTCTGACCACCTTTCGTTTTTTAGGTTGTTTATTTCGTATTTAATTTCTTTACTGAGTTTGTTTGCTTGTTTGTTTAATTGTGAATCGGAGAATTGTTTAGCCCTCCGTTTTATTATTTATGTCTTAGTTTTATTTTGAGTTTAATTTCAGTCGGCAGCGAGTAAGGATTTGTATTTGGATTTGGTTTTAAAGTTGTGGCTTTTGAGATGGCTATAGAGATTTTTTCAGTGATTTTATTTGTGTAGGTGTTTAATTCTTTTTGATTTTGAGGTGGGTGGTCTGGAATTTGAGTTTCTCCAAGGTAGTAGGCGAGGGCATCCCAGTCAGTAATGGAAATGGGGGCTAGGGGGTTGTTAGTGTATTGTTCGTTTATGTTTATGATTATTGGGTTGTGATCTGAGCTGAGAGAATCTGAGTTGGTGACTGTGAGAATGTGGGAGATGTTTTTAGTGACAGCAATGTCCAGTATGTCTGGAGTTGTGTGGTCGTAGTGTGTTGGCTCTGAAGGAGCGTGAATTTCGAATTGGAGCTTTTGGGAGAGCTTGAGGAGCTTGTTTCCCTCGGGGTTAGAAGTTCTGCAACCCCAGGCAGTGTTTTTAGAGTTTAGGTCACCAGCTATTAGTGTTGGGATGTCGTGTTTGAAAAGTTCAGTGTAGTCTTGCTCCGTTATTTTGGTATTGGGGGATTTGTAGGCTGAAATGATTAGGATTTGGGAGTTTTCCATGTTTAGTGTTATTGAGGAGTGTTCGATTGAGGTGTTAGTGAAGGGGGGGTTTTGGGTGTGGGAAAGGTTGTTTTTAATAAAAATGACAGTGCCGCCCCCCCTTTTGTTGGGGCGGTCATTACGGTAAATTTTGTGGTTGTTGATTTTGAAGAGTGTTTGTGGTTGCAAAAAGGTTTCTTGGAGAAGTGCAATGTCCACATCGTTTTCCCGGAGGTAGCCTTCAAATTCGTGCCTTTTGGGGTAGAAAGAGTTGGCATTCCAGGAGACAATGTGGACGCCTGCTGGCTTTAAGCTGTTCATGCCAGCGCTTGAAGAGCAGGACAGCTGAATATCATTTGCGATATTCGCTGTATTTTTGCCTGGATTTCTTTTTCAGGCATCAGGAGAAGCTGAATAAGGGCCGGGCTCAAGATGGGGGTTGCTGGGGGGCCGAAGGGGGGCCAGCGGGGGGGGCAGTTGGGGGGGCTGATCGGGTGGTCCGGAGGGCATTAGGGGCTGGCAGCATTTGAGTTGCCGCTGGGGGTTTTGCAGTTTTTTCTGCAAATGAAATTGTGGGCTGAATCGTATTTGCGAAGCTGGCTTGCTTCGCTTTTTGCTGCTTTTGGGCTATATAATTGGGGTTTTTTGGGCAAAAGAAGTAACTTGCCGGGTGGGGGCCATTGCAGTTCACACATTTGGCCGGGATATCCCGAGGCTTTTTGCACTCGGCTTAGAAGTGCCCCTGGGCACATTTATGGCAAGTGGGTTTTGCCCCACAGTTGGACATGGTGTGTCCGAATTTCTGGCATTTTTTACATTGTGGAATGTGCCTTTTGTTGATGGATTGGGAGTTTCTTTGGGGTTCGATGACCACCGACAAGTTTAGAAGGTGTTTTACCTCAAATATTTGGGTTTGATCTTTGGGGAGCAACATTTTGATCATGTTGGTTTTGGTTTGGAGATTCCCCATTTTGAAGAATTGAATTTCGGTGGGCGAGAAGCCTAATTCCTGCAGTTCTGCTTGGATTTCAGGCAGAGACATGTCCTGGTGCAATCCCTTCACGATTGCTATAAGTTTTTTGTCTTCCAGGAGGGTGTGAGTATGAAACTCAATTCCTTCTGAGGACAAAAGTTTTGTGATGGCCCTGTGGTCATCAGTTGAGAGGGGGTGAATTTGGATCCCTAATGCAACTTTTTTTGGGTTTGTAAATTGGAAATTTTTTTCCAAAAGTAATTTCTGGACTTTGGTCCAGGCTGCGGGAGTTCTGATGACGATTGGAATCGTCGCTTTTTTGGGGTTTGAATTTGAGTGAGAAGTTTCGGGCAGTTGTGCGGGCTTTGCACTTGTGGGCTTTTGGGGGGCTGTGCATCGTTGCACCATGTGGTTGTGCAGTGCGGCATTCGAAGTTTTGGGCAGATTTAAGGAGGCTGAGGGTTTCGGTAGGGCTGGGAAATCATCCATTTCCATTTTCTCATCTTGTTGATGAGTGGCTTTATTGATTGGGGGCTGAGAAGCTTCTAGCTGAGCTTTGAGGTTGGCATTTTCCTGAAGGGCGGCTGCTAATTGAATTTTGATCGTTTCGATGTCCCTTCAAAGGGTTTCGAGGGCCTCCCGATCTGAGGGCTGGGGTTTTTGTCGTTTGGGCTGCCTTTCAGCGCTTGAGGAATTGCTTCTGCGGGGCACGTGGTTTTTTGAGGTTATGGGAGTGGGGTTGTTTTGGTTAGGGTTGATTACGGACTTACCGGTCTCATTCATGATTTCACTTTGATTTTCACTTTGAACTGGGCTTTCCGGAGCCCTAATGGGGGACCTGCACGTGCCTCTGAAGGAAGCCCGTGCTCGAATTTCTTTTGATTAAAACACGTGTTCTTAAAAACGTGTTTTCCGGGGTTTTGGCTGGCACGCCGCAGCTGAAGGTAAGTTTGTCGCGTTTACACTAAAGTTACTTTCGCGTACAGCGGTCTTGGAATCCGGCGGTAGAAAAACACTCTGATTATTGCTGATGCTGATGTTCATCAGTCTAGTGTCAGATAATTAGTTATGTGATGTGATTAAAGTTATGTGATGAGCCCTGCGTTTCGTCCCGGGTCTACCTATTGGACTCGTCAGTAAGGCTTAGGTAGACCCTGCCTTATACGCCGGACATCGGTTATACGCGTTCGGACGTAAATGAACCGAGTCGGCGTAGCTCTTGTGCGGTGAGATGTTAGCAACCCGTGTTGCTGATGCTGCCACCCGTTTCATTCTGCTTTTGTTCCCAAGCATTTCTCTTCGTTTTTGTATATTCTTTTCCCGATTGTACTTTAATTCATTCCAATGTATTCCTGGGTTTCAGTCAATTTCATTGTCACCAATTATGGCGTTATGTGATGATCCATGCGTTTCGTCCATTTGTTATTTCTGATGCAGTTGTTCAATTCAGTTAGGATAAGTTTGTGTGTTTCTTGAGTTAGGCTTTTCAGGAGTTTTGCCTTTATTTCATCTTTTCCCGGTGTTGTGTTTTTGATATGCGCTAGAGCTTCATCGTACTCTGTGTCTGTGATCAGTTTGCATGTATAGTTTGGTGAGCTGTTGAAATAGTTCAAGTACCAGTCGTTGATCAAGTTCCAGTTGTTATTGTCGAAGTTAGGGTTTGTCGATATGCTGAAGGCCCTTTGATAGTATCCGGCGAACGCGTCAGCTGTCTCTTTGTCTGTGTACCGTTCTATTCCGTTTTCGTCAATTGTGTCAGTAGTGTTAGTTTTTTTGTATTGCGCTAGTTTCTTAATTTTTCGCCAGTATGTTTTGCCTTTGTCTTTTTGTATTTCTTTACATGTTTCTAGCCATTTGTCTTGTCGGTATTGTCCAATCAAGGTTTTAATGTTGCTGTTGAGTTGGTTCAGTGTCTTTTTTAGGTCGTTATTTTGAGTGTTTGTATATAGTCTGTACAGTTCTCTCTTTTGTTTTATGAGTCTCAGTATGAATTTGGGTATTGTATGTCGGTAGAAAGCATTTTTTATTTCCGGGCTAAATTTTCCTATGGCTAGTGAAAGTTGTTGTTGTATGGTTTCTATTGAAATGGTTCTGTGCTTGCGATTGAATGTAGTCATGTATATGTTGTTTCACTTTGTCTATGTCAGTCTTTGTTAGGTTTAACTTTTTCTCTATAGGAGGTGAATTGGAGGTAGGTTGCGTATGTTGTAAGTCTATGTTAAACGTAATAGCCAGGTGGTCGGATCCAAGTTCGTTGGTGAAGTTTATGTTGTTGATGGTGTTTGTTAAGTTTCTTGTGTGCAGTAGAACGTCTGGTGTTGAGTCTGGGTTTGCGGGCATCAGAAAAGTTGGTGGGGTGTGCTGTTTATAAAGTCCGAATTTTGTAGAAATCTTTTAAGCTGTTTCGTTCTGGTTTTGTTCAGATTAAGGTCGCCTATAATTATTGCATACTTATAGATGCTTGCTTTGGTCAATATGTTTTGTTCTAAGATGGAGTGTGGGTGTATGTTTGTGAGAAATATATGTATCAGGTCATTTAGGTAGGGTATCGTAAAATGTATGCAGTCGTTCAGAGGGTGGTTGAGGGAAGGAGGATTTGCTCTTCCAAGTTTAAATGTAGGTTTTAGGAGAGCTGCGACCCCGCCCCTGCCATGATTGATGGTATTTCCATGCCTAAAGATATACTGCCAAATTCTGTACGTTGGTGTCTGTCCTAGTTTGGTTTTAGTCTCTACAAATATGCAGCAGTCTGTGTCGTTTTGTTCTATGTAATTGTAAATAAGTGGTTTTTTACTGTTAGGTCCGTTGATGTTGGCGTAAAGTAGTCTCATGTTGAACGGTCTATGTTAGTGATTGTTTGTTTTAATTGTTCATGGGGTTCTGTCGAGGTTCCATATTATGTTTTCTTCAAAATCAACCATTTTAAGCAATTTAAACATTTAGTTTATGGATCTCGCTTTTTCAGAGTGACCAAGCTTCAACTCCTCTTTCAGAAGTTTTTCAGCTTCTTTTAACAGTTCGGGTTGGACTTCGTTTTACCTCCTTCGTCACTAGCCTTGCGTAATCTCAAGCATTCTGCAAAGAAACTTTTTCTATTCACTTGCCAAATTAAAGAATGTTCGACAGGTGAATAAGTAGATAATAAACCATCAAAAAATTAGTCGACTTTTGTATAAGTTTTAGTTCAACTTTCAAGAGAAACCACTTTAAATGAAAAGCCTGCACTTCCGAAACGAATTAAAAAGAACATCCATGGTTCGCAAATCTGCCATTATTTAGTTTCTAGCCTAAGTGGAATGTAATGTACGTTTGAGCTTAACATGGTGAAAAACCGATGACCAAATTCTTCCAGAATTGTAGAATAATAAACTGTATTTTTCGCGTTGTGGCATGTCACAGCATTCTAGAAATTTTTTATTAATTCTTTTAGAAAGCGGAAAGCTTTTATTTAAAGCACTTCCTGTTGTAGCTTTTCTGAGCATTAAAAATCCTCCTGTTAAGTAAATCCAGTGTTGGTTTTTTTCATGAAATAATGTCTTTATTATCAACTTATTCACGTTAGTTTTGCAAATGAATGGAACTCTATTGTGTTTGACGATTTCCATGCAGCCTAAGTGCACGGAAATTTAATAACGCCACAATGTTGAGAACGCTTTTAGTTTGTTAATTTGATTTTTGCAATATTATAAATTTTTAAAGATTCTAAATTTTTAAAGTTCTAAACCATCCTGAAGATTCACGATTTCGGGTGAAGCATGCCAGAAGCTTTTTAAAATATCTGCAAGCACGCTATTTAAGAAAAATATGGTTTTGCAACTCGACACTTTTCACATTTGACGAACATTTTCAAAACAGTCAATCATTTGAAACGCGCTAATTGGGAACTGGGGTTCCAAATTGCTGAACTGGAAGATTTCTTTGATATGATAAACTGGAAACTCTTGAGTCAACTTCCAGGTAACTATCAAAGTAACCCGTTAGGAAAACTGCAATAACTGAAAGCTTCTGAAGTATATTTGATGCTAGTGGCGCTCATCTGGGGGATTAATCAATAATACGTTCTGAATCATGTTCCTTTTATCGTTAGATGTTTTTTAGCATATAATCTGCTATTCATCAAAAAGTTTTTCATAGTCTAAATGAAGCTTTAGAAAATCCTCCACACTTTTGTTCAAAGAAAACATTTCCCCACTTTTATCCCCTCAAGTGATGGCAAAACTAACCAGAATAACAACATGGAAAAATGGAATGGCAAAAATAACTACTAATCTTGATAACTGAGCGAAGTTACTACTACTTATTGAAGATATAGAGGAAGTTTTTTTGGAATTCTTCAAATGTATTCCTCTGCTATATTATTCTATTCATAGTTAGTTAAAAGTTTCCCGCCGCATGCTAAAAGCATGTACTTATTGGTTTTCCGGTGAAAAGCAAAACGTCGATTAAAACGACAACGAGGGAAGTCTAAAGCAAAATTCTAAGCACACACCATAAATTTGGATGAAATGAAAGTCCTGCCACTGAGTACCAGACCTATTTCGGCTCAATGCATAAGAGTGTGTGTATAAAGTTTTCGAATAATATTTGATATGGGTATCAAGAGCCGGGCTCCATTTGTTGAACGGCATTTCTATGATGCTTTTCCGATAAAACTCGGCAAACAACCGCCCCTTATGCTCGGCTTCCCTCGCAAAATTTATAAAGTTATTTACATTTAGTTCTCCTGCCGTTAAGTGTATTGATGCTGTGGAAATTGAGGTTCTCCTCAAGCGTCACAACAGCAGGAATCATTCCTGCGAACAGTTCCAGTTTAACGGCGGCGGCTTTTGCAATTAACCCAATTTTGCTTGTCATTTACGCGACTTATATCACCTTTATGAGGCCCGATTTTGGAACGGCTGTCTAATAATACATAGTTTCCCATAAAAGTGTAACGGGAGATGAGAAGCTGCGGATACCAATAAGCAATAAAACTTTTGTCATATTTTCTCACGTCTGTTAGGGGAGTAGCTGCTGTGTTCGCGATTTGGGCAAAGCCTTAGCTGTGACTAAATTTTATTTCGGCTTCAAAACACTGAAAAGAGCGGATTTTATGTTGGTGGATGGCCGTTAGACAGTTTAAAAAATGCTGCGTTTTGGTTTATTTTTATATTGCATAATTGGTGTAGCTTTGAGATAATTTTATAAATTTTGTGGCCTAAAATAAACTAAATTGCTGCTTCAGCTGAGAGTAGCTTAATTTTTTAAGACATACACACCCGGAAGAGTCTTAAGAGAATGTATCCACGCAAACCATTTGAGAACGTAGCAATTCTTCTCGGGCAAAATAGAGTTATGATTAAACTTTGAGGTCTGTTCCCTGGTCAGCCAGACAGCCATTAAACTGTCCACGACTTCCGCTGAACATCGAACAAAACTTTTAGTCTCATACTTTGGCGTGTCCTCTTTTCTTTTTCCTTCAAAAACTCTTTTGTAGTTAGTAGTTGTATATATTTTGGCCGGAGTCAAGCACTTTGATGGGCGTTTGAAATTCAAGTTGGTTTTATGAATTAAAATTTTTCCTTGCTCAAATTTAAAAAAAATGTACTTTCGAAATGAGTATGATGTTGCGAGCTTCATTTTGCGTTAAGAAGCTTGAAGCAGAAAAATGTGCTTTGTATCTGACGGTTTCAAGACAGAACGGCCTTAACAGGTGAATTGCAATTGTAATTTATTTATATACTGATTTTAGTATTTTTGTTGGTTCAATTGGAAGTTTTGAGTTACTAGTTTGAGTTACCTAAACGTATTTGACTCAATTCAAAAGGTCGTTTGAACTGCGGTGCTTCTTAAGAAAACTTAGCATTGCTTACAGCAAAAAATCTCCAATCTGGTTTTAGTTTGCAACGATTTCAGCCTGAGCAGGCGTTATTTAGGGCGCTCCTCAAATTAGGTTAATTTTTGAAGATTTTGAAGAAATTTGCAAACCAGGAGCATTTGAACTATGATTTTTTTTGATTACAGGGTGTCCCAACGGTAGAATAAAGTAAGTTTACGCTCACCCGGTATTATTTGTTCAAATCATCATCAAATTCTCATAGTCAAATTTTGAAGGTACTAGATGCATATATATAAGATTTTCACAATTATATAGAGTGCGTCAGAAAAGCCGCAGCGCAGAAAACAACGTTTTTTCTAACGGCACATTTTTAATTTTAGCTGTTTTTTGAATTATTATCTAAATTTCATTTACTTTTTGTTCTACAAATTATAAACGAAAATTGGATAGTTCTTTAGTTATCCGGTTTCGACCATCAAAATTCTTGTTTTTATGGTGTTGATAAATCGAATTTGGAAACAAATGATCCCGGATAAGCGTAAACTTACTTTACTCTATCGTTGGGACACCCTGTATAAAAAGATGAAGTATAAAACAACTCAAAATTCGCTGTAACTTTCGCTTTCTTTCACAAAATAAAGCAGAAGCTTTGGTATATATTGAACTATGAATGTGGAAAATATCAGCTGAAAAAACGTAGAGAAGAAAATACGTTTGGGTATTTCACAGCAGAACCGCCTTAAAGCGTCTATTAAATCAAATGGCATTGTATTCGTCGTTTTACTATCAACAAGTCAATTTTGGGGACAAAAATTTACATTTCAGTTTCTAGGTTCTAATGAAAGTGGCCTCATTTGAACTTGAAGAAATTTTTCATTTAGAAAAAAAAAACATCGAAATGGGCTCTTATTGAAGAAGCGATCTTTAGGCCTCAGCGTGATAGAATCGCATAGAAGATGACAAAGTCAAAGTATGACTAGCAAATAGCCCAAACATTGGCTCAAAGAAGAAATTGGTTATTTTCGGTATACCATTGACCAGACCAAGACACGCCATCATTACACGGGGAGTTTTTTGAAAAATCTAAAGTTTTATTGTCAACGTTCTAAATCTTCCGTACATCGCTTGAACTCAATAGATTCACTTAAAGGACAACTGAATCGTCAATTTCAGAAAATAAGATGTTGAAGCAAAGAAACCTTCAATGGAACCTTAGACTCACTTTCAGTTGCCAACTGATTTTGATCTAATTAAGAAAATCCGAAGAGTTTGTGGAATGAACTGTCTTAAATTGAGCTCAGTTTGTCTTGATTTACAAAACATCGAAATATGAAGAATGATTTTAGAAGGCATAGTGTGAAACCAATTAAGCGTTGTTTTGCCTTTAGAAGAAGCTGAGAAGAAAGAGCTTGCTCCACCATCAGTCATACCACAGTTCAAGCTATTAGTTTGTAACTGAAAATTGCAAACAATTCAATCAACTAGTGACTCAGTTTTTAACGGAAGGACGCTTTTAAGTAGAGTCTCATGAACCTACAAACAAAGTTGGAGAAGTAATAACGTGCTCCGATTAGTTCTGGCGAAGTATTTAACATCTTGGGCCGACTAACTTGCCATATACACACATCAACTATTAATATATGAAAGTTTCCACTAAGTCTATGGCAGCCACTGGGCGGCAACTTTGGATAGTTTAAACCTGCTGGATTAGGAAAGGAGATGTTAGGCAATAAG
>JAJTJO010000851.1:0-28441 GCA_024550625.1 Dendroctonus valens | reverse complement strand
TACTCAGGACGCATCTCAAAGGAGTTGATTCGGTTCTCCATTAATTGGTGGAAAGTCCAGCTCTGAGAACCATAGAAAAGGACTAGGAACATGTAGTAGCGTAGTATGCGCATACGGATCTGCAGGCTTTAGTCGCGACTAGTGAGGAGGGTTTCCCGGACCTGTTCGATCCTTGACACGATGTCTTTTTTAGGATCGTTGGACTAGTTGACAAGAGCTCCCAGATATTTAGGTATGATACTTGTTCCACTGCTTCGTTCTTAATTCTAAGGACTACGCGCCAGGGTGTTTTTGAGAACACAATTTAGTCTTTGCGATATTCATTTGAAGACCGTATTGTTCGCTGTGCTCAACGATCAGATTCATCATGTTTTGGAGACCTGGTAGGCTGTCGGCGAGTACCACAGCATCGTACATTATTTATGAGGGTGCCATTGATCTTAATACCCACTTTCGTATTTTCCAGTGCTCTCAAAACTGCCTCAGAATATATGTTAAAGAGGAGAGGTGATAGGACACACCCCTGTCTGACACCTTTTCCTATTTCTAACTCATCCGATGTGGTGTTTTCTACTATCACTTCTGCAGTTGGTTCCAGTATAGCTGAGTGATGATTTCGACAAGTCTTTGATGCGTAACACAGTCGAAAGCCTTTCGATAATCAATGAAGCAGGCGTACACGCCTACATTCATATCTCTGCATCTCTGTGTGAGGACGTTGATAGAAAAGAGAGCCTCTCGTGTGCATTGAAACACTAACAGTGTATAACGCGTTTTACGTAATTCCTGTTCATTTCAAAGGTGATAGTGGCCTTTAAAATTTAGCTAATAATACGATCTCTCATCTACTAATCACCGTTTCATAATTTCACCAAAACTAATTGCGCTTTGGTGAAATAAATCTGAATAATTTTCAAGCAGATCGTGCTGCTTCAGCAAGTTTACTGTGTAAGAAACGACAATCGGATTTTGAGAAACGGAATTTTCACAATGCAAAGATGAAAAAATTCAAGCTATTTCAAGATGCATTTGTGTCCCAAATGTTATTCAAGTCCCTTCATTTTATTGCTGTATTGTGTGACTCTGGAGTGTTCTATTTGTTCCGCTCGCGAGCATTAATAAACATTCGCGAGCATGCAAACCTGAAACTAGCGAACGAGCGCCAGAGTTAAACCACCTGGAAAGCAGAAATAGGCAGAAAAGTCTGAAGATGCAATTGCTTTGCAAAGTGATTCTTTCCCAAAATTTGGTGCAAAATTGTAGTTGTTCGTTCTGGTTCGTTGGGATCAAAACCGTTCACCACAAACCTGATGAATAAACTTCAGTTTACGCTCCAAAGTTTTCTTAGTCTAGAAATGCTTGGCATTACGTCAACTCATATGTAAAAAAAGCCTTGACTCAATTATAGAAGAATTCGAAAAAAAAACTTTTATTCAGCCCCTTGCTTTTGGAGTTGGAAACACAAATCAGCCGTTTTGGCCGCATTAAGTTGCCCTAATTTGCAAAATTTCACTCACACAATGGGTTGAATGCAAGAACCTGAATTTAAATCTAGTCAAAATATAGGTGTGGTTTGACTGATAAGTTAATTATTCAGCGGCATTGTTTCTCAACCGAAAATATCAACGTTAATATTGTTGATAGACTCGCTAGGGAAAACCGACACTCCCAAGTCTTCCCACAATAATTTGGTGAATTTTTTTCAATAAATCGAAATGCGTAGTTTATTTTGACTTGCCACCAACTGTATTTAAATATGCAAATTTTCGAAATACCAGTGCTGCACTCGATCCAGATCTGAATTTAATGGTTGCAAAATCAGTTTTGAATTTTACAGCTCAACTGGATTTTTTCCACTAGTCTTCACAAAGAAAAGGTGAAATCTATTAGAGGACAGGTTTACGATAAAGTCCAGTCAGCATTGAACTTGAAATGTCAAGGCTGTTCAGTACATCTCGTTGAATGAAACCAAATGCTTTTAATTTCGTTGCTTAACGATGTGGTTTCATCTTCGTTAAACAGTTTTGTTTTTTTTACTTTCAAGCTCCGGTAGAAAATACTTTTAATTTATATAGCAAAAATGAGTTTAGAGAAGCAGAAGTGTTTTTCATTGGTTTTGCTTACCAAACATTTAATCTAGGCCAAAGGCGTTACTGAAAACTTACCGGTGATTTGTTCAAGTAAAACATGTTCAAAAATGAAAACGGGTTAGAAACAATACGAAAAAACTGTTTGCAGTGTTTTTGCTCTCATTTCCCTGCTGGTTCGGCACGTTTGAAAGTCCACAGCAACCATCATTGACAATTGCACAATGCTTGAAAAATTTATATGCAAATCGAAATCGAAATTGTTAATATTCGAGCATTTGCGTCATAGGAATATTGCCAAAATGATTGTTTTTAATAGGTAATAAAAATACTGTTAAATTATTTCTTAAAAATATAAAATAAATCGGGCACGAGCATTTTAATGTACCGGACTGGGGCCATTTGATAAGAGAGTCGAAGTAAACAACTTGTTAATATAAAAAAAAAACATATTTTAGTAGTTTTTTCTTTCTTACTTTACTTTATTTCAATTTTTATTCACTGCAATTTTTTTAAAGTTACTTAATTTACTTCCAGTTTTTTTAACCCAAACTATCGTACTTGTGTCGCAGTGTATATAATTTCTAAATCCACGGAAAAAGGCCATTGACCACAGTTTGACCTGTTAGGCAAAGAAGGTTCAAAATCCTGTTTTATCACAGTTCTTATCCAAGCAGTCCACAATAAGAGATATCATCCGAAAGATTAGCATTTTCCAAATTCCTATTCTTCATTATTTTTATAAAATAATATCCTAATTCTTCCTTATTTTGTTGCGTAACTGTCATAAATTTAAGCGACCCTGTATTCCAAATAACCATGCTAGAATGTGAACTATGTTGTAAACAAAATTACTCAAGGGTTCCGTCATTTTTCACAATTAATATTCACACTAATAACCAAATGAAAGGCTGAATATTTCCATTTTTCAAGTACATGCATAACTAGGATTTCCTTTATAAATTTGTGGTATTTTTAAAATTCCGGATTGCACAAGGGTTTATAGAAGAACAAAAGCAAAGCCCAACTCTAGATTGTTCTTCTGGCACAGTTTTCTCTAAATTCTAAAATCGAACAAAGAAACCAAAGACGAAAAATGTCGATGATCCACTTGAATAAGGAGAATTTGAACTGCCTGAACACCTTTTTCAAAAAAATGGACATGAGATCGACTTCACACTATCAAACAACAAGAAAACCTGCATAAATACTCAGGGCTGAATCAGTTTGATTCAAACAGTACGAACTCAAGTTTTCCTTGGTTTCAAACTTAAAACTGAAAGAAACAAACTCGATTACAAGAGCAAAGTTCCTACTGCTGACGAACTCAAACAAGAATGTTTAGACCTCAACCTAGATAAAAAAGACCTCAAAATACGTCTGGATACACAGAAACTTACGGAGGTAGGAAGCACTCCCTGAGCAAAATCTGAATATCAGCCACTTAAACAAGCAATTCATAAAGGTGCAGTGTAAGGGGCAAAGGCAAGAAGGACCAAAGACTGCCCAAAAGACAACCTCACCTACACGAGTGATTTCAATTCCAAAATAAGGAAGGGCAGATCTGAGGACCTGGTTGGACCTTTTGGATTGGGAGATTGAAATGAGAGAGGCGACCGACTATTACAATGCTATCAAGAGGAGAATATGAAAGTAACCAATACCTGGGCCTCTTTACCACCTCGCCGTCTGTACACGTGGAAGTCTCCAGCAGACAATCCAAACAACATAGTGCGTAACCAGATAGACTATATCCTTATCAACAGACGTTTTGGAACAGAGTCTGCACATATCCAGGAGCAGATGTACCCTCTGACCATGTCTTACTTCTGGCTTGCCTTAAAACTAGAAAGGCAAAACACAAAAAATAGCCCCGCAAAAGAGAATTGCCTATGAGCGACTACAACAAAAACAGATTAGGGTTATTGTAAGTGACGAAATAAACCGAGGAATAATAAGCAGTTACAGCAAAAATGGAAGCAGATGAAGACCTAAGCTATATATGGAAAGAGACCCAAAATATGCAATGAACAAAGCTAAAGAAATAATAGGATATAAGAAATGAGAACACAAGCAGTCATGGATGACTGACGAAATTCTTTTATTGATAAGTGAACGCAGGAACTCAAAAACCAATCCAACAGGGACAACTACCGGAGGGTTCAAAGATTGATACAGGCAAAGATTAGAATAGCGAAAAATGAGCATGAATGTGAAAGGAGGATCATCTAGTAGGACCCTGAATAACAAAATCAGAAATAGAAGGGACCATCGGCACCTTGAAAAACAACAAAACACCAGGTCCCGATGAGATGCCGGCAGAGCTGATAAAACTACTCGATGATAGAGGCATAGCAGTTCTTCAGAAACTCTTCAACAAACTATATGAATCCAGCCAGTACCCCTATCAATGGCTGACATCAACCTTCATTCCCTTCCCAAAAAGGAATATCGCAAGGAAATGCGAAGATCGCAGGCTTACTAGTCTTATGAGTCACTCCTTAAAACTCTTCCTCAAAATAACATCAGAGAATATTTAGAAAGTGTGAACAAAACATCAGTGAAGCACTAGTGGCAACGAAGGTACTGGTGCAAAACTGCCACGATCAGCGGAAGGATGTGTGTCTGTGTTTCAGACTTCGAGAAGACCTACAATACTAAGACAACTGGATATGGACGGCAGGGATATCCGCTGCATCAAAAATCTCTATCTGAATCAATCTGCTCACATAAAGATCGATGGAGAACGAAGTAATAAGGTTGAAACCTACAGAGGAGGTCCGACAGGGATGAGTGCTTTCGCCACTGCTATTCAATTTGTACTCGAGAATATCTTCCAGGAAGCACTTGGGAATATTGAAAAGGGTATTAAAGTGAATGGAACATGGATTAATAACATTCGCTATGCGGATGATACAGTCTTGATTGCTGACAATATGTGCGACCTCCAACATCTTGTCAACGTAGTAGGAGGGCACAGTCAGAGACTGTTTGTTACTCGTCAACCAGACATGTTAAGAAACGTGGGACTAACATCGGGCGGATCATCAATTGAGCGGGTGAACAAATTTGAATACCTTGGAGTATGGCTGGAAAGAGGATGTCGTATAGAGAGCGAACCATCTTCACAAATGGACTTTGACCAAAGCCTAAAAGTGAGATTCATAAAGTGTTAGATTTGGTCGGTGTTAGTGTATGGAGGAGAGCTGGACATTGAAGGTAACCACAATGAATAAAATAGAGGCCTTCGAGATGTCGGTATACTGGAGAGTACTGAAAATCCCATGGACGGCCCGAGTAACCAAGGAAAATGTCTTACCAAGAATAAAACAAGAACGTGAACTGATACTAATGATCAAAAAGGGACAGGAGACATAATGCGAAATACGAAGTACCAGCTCCTACAACTGACCATCGAGGGGAAGATAGAGGGAAAGAGAGGAATGGGAAGGAGGAAGATGTCGTGGTTACCGAACATAAGGCAGTGGACCGGCTTATGAACAGTGGAAAGCCTAATACATACGGCCAGAGACGCGATGTGGTCGCAAACATTCATTAGTGAATATGCATAGAAGAAGAAGAAGTATAACACCGAAACAATAAAAAACGGTGCAATTATGCAGACAGCAGCAGCAAAAGAAAATCCAACAGAGTTTCGTCTTCAAAGATCCGAATTCTCTGTCTTCAACAGATAATCTTTTAAATGTTTCAGATGATCAAATATTTTTTGTAAACCAGATTGAGGTGTCCATCATCATTAAGGCAAAGACACCAACAGTGACATCAATTTTTATATACATAACTTTCGCTTAACCGTTCAGCAAATAACTGAGACATTTTTTTTTAAAAGCCCGCTTTATTCTGGCTTAATATTGGAATTGAATATCGCAGAATTTTGAAAGCATTCCAAATAAATTGGTAACATGCCGAACATTTCATTATTGCCAATTCTCATTTTGTAAGTGTCTAGTTTCCGAAGGAATGGGCGAAACAGTTTAATTAAAATATTCGGTATTTCAATAATATGACATGAATTTGCTGGCAGGATTACGTTTCAATCCTGTTTCCAAAGCTTTTTTCTGTTCCGTCGCTTAATTAGTTTTTTTTAACTTTTAATTCCTCATAAGTTCCACATTTTTTGCGAATTAAAATTGTTTAAAAGTTTGACGTCAGTGATTTAGAGAGCTACTGACCTCGCCTAATTCCAAATCTAGTGTTTTTTTATGAGTAGGTCTAAAAATCTAAACGAGATTCTAAGATATTCAATATCGTTACAAGCACTTCCTCATCATACTGGAATATTTCGTGATATTCCATAGCAGCTATAAAAACTTTCCTGGGGAATTCATTTATGGAAGTGTTTAGTATACGGATTAACAGAAAAAAAATTATATAGAGCATATTGTCAATCGGAAGAAAATCGCACGCAAAATTGCTCTGCGACAGATTTATTTTGATTATTTTTTGTGAAATCAGTTCTAAATTATTGCACATTTTCAGGTCAGAAATTTGAAGCTCAAATCAATTTTTTTCTATCTTCACTTTTTGGAAGTTTTTGGCAGATACAGGGTGATCCAAATTGATACAGTTGCTCTGGGGATTAAAGTCATAAACAATGTCATGATAGTTCTTTTGAAGCAAATTTACGCCCCAATACCCTGAAGATGGCCTTCATCCGAAACACCGATAGTATGAAATAGACTTTACTATTTCTAACGCAGCAATTTTTGCGACTCCAAATAGTCTGAGTTTACAGTAATTAATTGCCGAAGAATGCCTGTTAAAAAGGGCAAGTGAGAACCTAAAAATTCCCTACAACTAGCCTGATGCTGGCATTCACTCGAAACTTTGAGCTTTCACAGAGCGAACTAAGCTCTTTCCAGAGCCGGAATCGGCCACTCTGTAGCATGAGAGGGAGTTTTGCTAAATCGAAAAAAGATGACAGTTCTTTTGAAGCAAATTGACGCCGCAATACCCTGAAGATGGCCTTAATGCGAAACACCGCGCGTATACAAGAAACTTTATTCTTTCCAGCGTAGCAATTTCAGAGCCCCCAAATAGTCTGAGTTTGCAGTAATTAATTGCCGAAGAATGCCTGGTAAAAAGGGCAAATGAGAGCCTAAAAATTCCTTACAACTAGCCTGATGATGGCATTCACTCGAAACTTTGAGCTTCCACAGAGGCGAACTGAGCTCTTTCCAGAGCCGGAATCGGCCACTCTGTAGCATGAGAGGGAGTTTTGCTAAATCGAAAAAAGATGACAGTTCTTTTGAAGCAAATTGACGCCGCAATACCCTGAAGATGGCCTTAATGCGAAACACCGCGAGTATACAAGAAACTTTATTCTTTCCAGCGTAGCAATTTCAGAGCCCCCAAATAGTCTGAGTTTGCAGTAATTAATTGCCGAAGAATGCCTGGTAAAAAGGGCAAATGAGAGCCTAAAAATTCCTTACAACTAGCCTGATGATGGCATTCACTCGAAACTTTGAGCTTCCAGAGAGCGAACTGAGCTCTTTCCAGAGCCGGAATCGGCCACTCTGTAGCATGAGAGGGAGTTTTGCTAAATCGAAAAAAGAGACGACAGTTCTTTTGAAGCAAATTGACGCCGCAATACCCTGAAGATGGCCTTAATGCGAAACACCGCGCGTATACAAGAAACTTTATTCTTTCCAGCGTAGCAATTTCAGAGCCCCCAAATAGTCTGAGTTTGCAGTAATTAATTGCCGAAGAATGCCTGGTAAAAGGGCAAATGAGAGCCTAAAAATTCCTTACAACTAGCCTGATGATGGCATTCACTCGAAACTTTGAGCTTTCACAGAGCGAACTGAGCTCTTTCCAGAGCCGGAATCGGCCACTCTGTAGCATGAGAGGGAGTTTTGCTAAATCGAAAAAAGACGACAGTTCTTTTGAAGCAAATTGACGCCGCAATACCCTGAAGATGGCCTTAATGCGAAACACCGCGCGTATACAAGAAACTTTATTCTTCCAGCGTAGCAATTTCAGAGCCCCCAAATAGTCTGAGTTTGCAGTAATTAATTGCCGAAGAATGCCTGGTAAAAAGGGCAAATGAGAGCCTAAAAATTCCTTACAACTAGCCTGATGATGGCATTCACTCGAAACTTTGAGCTTCACAGAGCGAACTAAGCTCTTTCCAGAGCCGGAATCGGCCACTCTGTAGCATGAGAGGGAGTTTTGCTAAATCGAAAAAGACGACAGTTCTTTTGAAGCAAATTGACGCCGCAATACCCTGAAGATGGCCTTAATGCGAAACACCGCGAGTATACAAGAAACTTTATTCTTTCCAGCGTAGCAATTTCAGAGCCCCCAAATAGTCTGAGTTTGCAGTAATTAATTGCCGAAGAATGCCTGGTAAAAAGGGCAAATGAGAGCCTAAAAATTCCTTACAACTAGCCTGATGATGGCATTCACTCGAAACTTTGAGCTTCACAGAGCGAACTGCTCTTTCCAGAGCCGGAATCGGCCACTCTGTAGCATGAGAGGGAGTTTTGCTAAATCGAAAAGAGACGACAGTTCTTTTGAAGCAAATTGACGCCGCAATACCCTGAAGATGGCCTTAATGCGAAACACCGCGCGTATACAAGAAACTTTATTCTTTCCACGTAGCAATTTCAGAGCCCCCAAATAGTCTGAGTTTGCAGTAATTAATTGCCGAAGAATGCCTGGTAAAAAGGGCAAATGAGAGCCTAAAAATTCCTTACAACTAGCCTGATGATGGCATTCACTCGAAACTTTGAGCTTTCACAGAGCGAACTAAGCTCTTTCCAGAGCCGGAATCGGCCACTCTGTAGCATGAGAGGGAGTTTTGCTAAATCGAAAAAAGACGACAGTTCTTTTGAAGCAAATTGACGCCGCAATACCCTGAAGATGGCCTTAATGCGAAACACCGCGCGTATACAAGAAACTTTATTCTTTCCAGCGTAGCAATTTCAGAGCCCCCAAATAGTCTGAGTTTGCAGTAATTAATTGCCGAAGAATGCCTGGTAAAAAGGGCAAATGAGAGCCTAAAAATTCCTTACAACTAGCCTGATGATGGCATTCACTCGAAACTTTGAGCTTCCACAGGCGAACTGAGCTCTTTCCAGAGCCGGAATCGGCCACTCTGTAGCATGAGAGGGAGTTTTGCTAAATCGAAAAAAGACGACAGTTTTTTGAAGCAAATTGACGCCGCAATACCCTGAAGATGGCCTTAATGCGAAACACCGCGAGTATACAAGAAACTTTATTCTTTCCAGCGTAGCAATTTCAGAGCCCCCAAATAGTCTGAGTTTGCAGTAATTAATTGCCGAAGAATGCCTGGTAAAAGGGCAAATGAGAGCCTAAAAATTCCTTACAACTAGCCTGATGATGGCATTCACTCGAAACTTTGAGCTTTCACAGAGCGAACTGAGCTCTTTCCAGAGCCGGAATCGGCCACTCTGTAGCATGAGAGGGAGTTTTGCTAAATCGAAAAAAGACGACAGTTCTTTTGAAGCAAATTGACGCCGCAATACCCTGAAGATGGCCTTAATGCGAAACACCGCGCGTATACAAGAAACTTTATTTTTCCAGCGTAGCAATTTCAGAGCCCCCAAATAGTCTGAGTTTGCAGTAATTAATTGCCGAAGAATGCCTGGTAAAAAGGGCAAATGAGAGCCTAAAAATTCCTTACAACTAGCCTGATGATGGCATTCACTCGAAACTTTGAGCTTTCACAGAGCGAACTAAGCTCTTTCCAGAGCCGGAATCGGCCACTCTGTAGCATGAGAGGGAGTTTTGCTAAATCGAAAAAAGAGACAGTTCTTTTGAAGCAAATTGACGCCGCAATACCCTGAAGATGGCCTTAATGCGAAACACCGCGCGTATACAAGAAACTTTATTCTTCCAGCGTAGCAATTTCAGAGCCCCCAAATAGTCTGAGTTTGCAGTAATTAATTGCCGAAGAATGCCTGGTAAAAAGGGCAAATGAGAGCCTAAAAATTCCTTACAACTAGCCTGATGATGGCATTCACTCGAAACTTTGAGCTTTCACAGAGCGAACTAAGCTCTTTCCAGAGCCGGAATCGGCCACTCTGTAGCATGAGAGGGAGTTTTGCTAAATCGAAAAGAAGACGACAGTTCTTTTGAAGCAAATTGACGCCGCAATACCCTGAAGATGGCCTTAATGCGAAACACCGCGCGTATACAAGAAACTTTATTCTTTCCAGCGTAGCAATTTCAGAGCCCCCAAATAGTCTGAGTTTGCAGTAATTAATTGCCGAAGAATGCCTGGTAAAAGGGCAAATGAGAGCCTAAAAATTCCTTACAACTAGCCTGATGATGGCATTCACTCGAAACTTTGAGCTTTCACAGAGCGAACTGAGCTCTTTCCAGAGCCGGAATCGGCCACTCTGTAGCATGAGAGGGAGTTTTGCTAAATCGAAAAGAAGACGACAGTTCTTTTGAAGCAAATTGACGCCGCAATACCCTGAAGATGGCCTTAATGCGAAACACCGCGCGTATACAAGAAACTTTATTCTTTCCAGCGTAGCAATTTCAGAGCCCCCAAATAGTCTGAGTTTGCAGTAATTAATTGCCGAAGAATGCCTGGTAAAAAGGGCAAATGAGAGCCTAAAAATTCCTTACAACTAGCCTGATGATGGCATTCACTCGAAACTTTGAGCTTTCACAGAGCGAACTAAGCTCTTTCCAGAGCCGGAATCGGCCACTCTGTAGCATGAAGGGAGTTTTGCTAAATCGAAAAAAGACGACAGTTCTTTTGAAGCAAATTGACGCCGCAATACCCTGAAGATGGCCTTAATGCGAAACACCGCGCGTATACAAGAAACTTTATTCTTTCCAGCGTAGCAATTTCAGAGCCCCCAAATAGTCTGAGTTTGCAGTAATTAATTTGCCGAAGAATGCCTGGTAAAAGGGCAAATGAGAGCCTAAAAATTCCTTACAACTAGCCTGATGATGGCATTCACTCGAAACTTTGAGCTTCCACAGGCGAACTGAGCTCTTTCCAGAGCCGGAATCGGCCACTCTGTAGCATGAGAGGGAGTTTTGCTAAATCGAAAAAAGACGACAGTTCTTTTGAAGCAAATTGACGCCGCAATACCCTGAAGATGGCCTTAATGCGAAACACCGCGCGTATACAAGAAACTTTATTCTTTCCAGCGTAGCAATTTCAGAGCCCCCAAATAGTCTGAGTTTGCAGTAATTAATTGCCGAAGAATGCCTGGTAAAAAGGGCAAATGAGAGCCTAAAAATTCCTTACAACTAGCCTGATGATGGCATTCACTCGAAACTTTGAGCTTTCACAGAGCGAACTGAGCTCTTTCCAGAGCCGGAATCGGCCACTCTGTAGCATGAGAGGGAGTTTTGCTAAATCGAAAAAAGATGACAGTTCTTTTGAAGCAAATTGACGCCGCAATACCCTGAAGATGGCCTTAATGCGAAACACCGCGCGTATACAAGAAACTTTATTCTTTCCAGCGTAGCAATTTCAGAGCCCCCAAATAGTCTGAGTTTGCAGTAATTAATTGCCGAAGAATGCCTGGTAAAAAGGGCAAATGAGAGCCTAAAAATTCCTTACAACTAGCCTGATGATGGCATTCACTCGAAACTTTGAGCTTTCACAGAGCGAACTGAGCTCTTTCCAGAGCCGGAATCGGCCACTCTGTAGCATGAGAGGGAGTTTTGCTAAATCGAAAAGAAAAGACAGTTCTTTTGAAGCAAATTGACGCCGCAATACCCTGAAGATGGCCTTAATGCGAAACACCGCGCGTATACAAGAAACTTTATTCTTTCCAGCGTAGCAATTTCAGAGCCCCAAATAGTCTGAGTTTGCAGTAATTAATTGCCGAAGAATGCCTGGTAAAAAGGGCAAATGAGAGCCTAAAAATTCCTTACAACTAGCCTGATGATGGCATTCACTCGAAACTTTGAGCTTCACAGAGCGAACTGAGCTCTTTCCAGAGCCGGAATCGGCCACTCTGTAGCATGAGGGAGTTTTGCTAAATCGAAAAAAAGACGACAGTTCTTTTGAAGCAAATTGACGCCGCAATACCCTGAAGATGGCCTTAATGCGAAACACCGCGCGTATACAAGAAACTTTATTCTTTCCAGCGTAGCAATTTCAGAGCCCCCAAATAGTCTGAGTTTGCAGTAATTAATTGCCGAAGAATGCCTGGTAAAAAGGGCAAATGAGAGCCTAAAAATTCCTTACAACTAGCCTGATGATGGCATTCACTCGAAACTTTGAGCTTCCACAGGCGAACTGAGCTCTTTCCAGAGCCGGAATCGGCCACTCTGTAGCATGAGAGGGAGTTTTGCTAAATCGAAAAAAAGATGACAGTTCTTTTGAAGCAAATTGACGCCGCAATACCCTGAAGATGGCCTTAATGCGAAACACCGCGCGTATACAAGAAACTTTATTCTTGCCAACGTAGCAATTTCAGAGCGCCCAAATGTCGAGTTTGCAGTAATTAATTGCTGAAAATTCCTGGTAAAGAGTACAGCTGTAGCTACAGAAGGAGATTTCTAAATTTCAAAAAACTATTGTTCTGGTGAAGCAAATTTACGCCCCAATACTTTGAAGATAGCCTTAATCCGAAACACCAAGTTTATCACCGAAACTTTACTCTAGCACCACATAGTCTGATGATGTTTGCATTCATTCGAAACGCTGCGACTTTGCAGAATGAACTGCCGGTTTTTCAGGGCCGCAATCGGTAACTCTGCAGCAAAAGATTGCAGTTCTTCCAAAAGATCCCTTAATTTGAAACGGGGCTGATTGTTCTTTTGAAGCAATAATAAAAATTTCTCAAAAATAGTCAAAACCGAAAAAAAAACGCTCCTTGAGGCAAATAATTTGGATACCAGCTTGTTCAGCTCTCATAAAACCAATCAAGCTTTCATAAAAATTATCGGTAACTTTAGAACACTCGTGGTATTATTCCGTGATAAATTACTTTTTAATTAACGCACGTTTCCCAAGTTAAATCTGAATGTTGACCTCCCGAGGACCTGCAGTAACAAGCGAAAGATAAAAAAAATGGTATCCAAAAGCAAAATATTCCCCTTAGCTACCGCTGGAGCACAAAAATCACAGGATTTTTGTTGAAAGTTTGCTAAATTGCCTTACAGGGTGTTTGATAAAATCGATCATGTGAATAACGTCCCTGATCTTCCCTGTTAAAGCAAACAAAGCCTCGAAAGCTTTCCCAATCATGCAACTTCCCCAGTCATAGATTAACTTTGAGGAAAAGTGTGTTAATTGTGGGCGGTAAACTCCTAATCAATTTTGCCGACGTTTCTGTGCTGCGACCATCAGACATCAGTCGGTGAGTGTCGTTCTATTCCGCACTAAATCGCATGGAAAACCGTAAAACCAACATCAGGCAAGCTCGCTTTTAGTCAGTCGACAAGCCGCAGTTTTATGTAGTTGTCGTGCCGCGCACCTTTGTAGAACTTCGCGAAAATTCCCGACAAATTTCCTGCTGATCCAGATTCCAGCCTGTTGAGCGTCGGAATCGCCGGTGTGTGATTTCATCCATTCTTTCCCAATCAATTCTCGTGTGCACCGAGATATGAAGAACAGGCAGAATGCGGAGATCGACCTTTTGCAAGGGCTACAGCCCTTTTCGTATGACGATTCCGGTAACAGCTGTGGCTCATCCGTAGTGTCCGATTTTACCGGAAACGAAGACGAGTGTGTTCTTCAGGTGTCCGATTTGGAGTCCGAGACTAATGAAGAAAGATCGGACGTCTTGCAGGTCAGTAGTTAATTTTTCGAATTTCTGCCGAAAATGTCACCTTGTACAACTGGAAGGGCATTGGGGGGGTGGAGTCAGTTCAGAAAATTGGCCCGCAATGGCCTGCTTTGCGGGCAACAGTTTTTTCCAGATGTTAGCCGAATTTGGATCAATTTAGTGTCCTTGACTCTTAATAAGCCATGCGAACTGGTCCTGCTTGAATAGTATTAAGTGCGTTGAAATTTGTATGGAAACCGGATTAAATTGTTGATGCCAGTGGGAAGATGTGCTTCATTAATATGCCACCAAATAAGATAGGTCAGGACATTTAACAGGCAGCTTATTTCGGCCTGAAATCGTCATTTTAACGGATTTCAATTAATGGAAATTATTCACGCTCCCACTCGGGCCAGGCACATTTCCGGAAATCATTAACTCACATTTGCTATGTTCAATTATCCTCCTTTAATTATATCAAAGCGATGCAGGATAAGAGTTTTACAACTCCTGCTTGGACTAGCCAGGTTAAGTGTTCACTGATCTACCATCTAGTCCTCCCCAGGTGCATAATGCCCAATTTACACAGCAAACATCAGATGCCAAGAAAAAACAACGAATGAAGGAAGGTTTTTCTTGGTTGGGAGGACTTGATACTCAGAGCCATCAATAGTTGCATTGAAAGATACCATTCTTCAAAACAACGGGAGTAAAGCCACTCAGTAAACTCCTGTTCACCAAAGAATCGACATTTAAAACAATTTTGATCGGGTGCTTGTCTGCATTTAAGACCAGGAGGGAGCTGATTTATTTATGGGTTTTGAACTGCGACTGAAGAATTATCTGAGGCGCTCAAACTGAAAATCTAAACTTCAGTGCCACTAAGTCTGTTTCAAATATTAATATGGGACAGAATTCTTAAATTTTTGTTCGTTGATTTTTATATTTGGTCACAAAATAAGATTAGCAGCAAACGAGAACAGTTTTTTTTTTGCATGTTTTTACGTAGAGTTCATACACTTGGTTCTTAAGCTCTTTAGCAATTCCACAGTGAGAAAGTAAAAGGCTAATTACAACCAGTTCAATTGCTTTCGATTTTTGACCTAAAAATATGAGAAAAAGGACAACAAGATTATTACAAACGATCAAAACAGACATTGAAAAAATAAAACTCCTGAAAAGAAGAAAGAACGTTTGCTAAGAGACAGCCGAAAAACATTTTTGTTGGTACTTTTGGTATCGCTTTAGTGTTTGCTTCTAAATCATCCAATGGAAGAAGAAGAAAGTGTTGCGTCGTCCTAATGGGCTACTTGTACGAGTTTTTTAAATCGTTTTATTGCAGTTGTTAAACACCGCTATTGATCCTGAAGAAAATTAAACTTCTGGGCTTGAAACTCCCTGATTCTCTTATTGGTGATGTAGATTATATGTAGAAACAACGTTGACACGTCGACTAGTTTATACGTGTTCACTTGATAAATCAGAATTTAGTTCGATTGGAAGAAATGATCAGCATTTTGAGGTTCAAGAACCTTTTAAGGACTGTGCAATTTTCGAGTTGATGTTTGCTTTGGATTAGAAATTGGGAATGTTGACCATTTTTACATGAACATCTACAAAGCGCGCGCAAAAATCAGAATGTAGTCCGATTCAAAAGAAATTCTCCGAGTGCTCAGATTGAAGTTTCGTCTATAGAATGTGCAAGTTTCACGCCCCAGTTTCCTTTTTGTTAGAAGTTACGAATTTTTAAAGTTGAGCTTACAGTTGGGAGGAACCTTTGTTTTTACATAAACATCTACAAAGTGCGCATAAATTAGTGGCTGATATACAGGGTGTTAAAGTTGAACTAATGCTTATTTTTTCAAAACTAGAATCTTACCATCGTCCACGTTGAAGTTTCAAAGGGGGTGGAGTAATTTTTTTGAAAATTATCAAATCTCTCGAAATGCCCCAAACACCTTAAATATGCATAATTGGGATGCATAAAACGTTGTCGGCTTTCACAAAAAAGTCTAAATTTCCAAAGAATTAGTTTTGCTCGTTTTTATGTAAAATAGACCCAAACAAGACACCGCCTTTTACGACGTAATTGAAGACCCATTTGAGCTACAGAACCCGTTTTCCTACCGTTGGATAGGGAATTGGAAACCCGATTTAGTTATAGGAACGTGAGTGAGGAAACAGTGGCAATTTTCGAGCAAAAAGCGAAATTTGAAGACCACACATTTAGGTGCAAGATTGGCCCAAGATTTTACGTTTTCCGCCAGCTGTTTGCTCATTTCGCAGGAAAACATTGAGATAAATTACGCATTTGCGATGTGCAGCATCGCTTCGGAAATGTTCGCAGTTTTCACAGAAAAAACAGATTTTTTCTAAATCTTTGAGCGGTTGTCTTTTAAAGTTTAACGCCGCCTTTTTCCTTGTATCTCAAGAACAATTTGAGCTACAAACCCAGTTTTGGATGAGGAATTTTAACCCAATTCACCAAGAGGAACACAAGGTGGCAGTTTTCCCTCAGCAAGCGAAATTTGCATATCACACATTTAGAAGCAAAAATCTATTTTTTTGCTACGACTTTCAAGAAAAAAACACAGTTTCACAAACAGTAACTCATTGAAAACAATAAAACTGTGAGTCATTCATTCAAAGGGGGTGGGGTCATTTTTTTTGAAAATTATCAAATCTCTCGAAATGCCCCAAACACACTTAAAATGCATAATTGGGATGCATAAAACGTTGTCGGCTTTCACAAAAAAGTCTAAATTTCCAAAGAATTAGTTTTGCTCGTTTTATGTAAAATAGACCCAAACAAGACACCGCCTTTTACGACGTAATTGAAGACCCATTTGAGCTACAGAACCCGTTTCCTACCGTTGGATAGGGAATTGGAAACCCGATTTAGTTATAGGAACGTGTGAGGAAAACAGTGGCAATTTCGAGCAAAAAGCGAAATTTGAAGACCACACATTTAGGTGCAAGATTGGCCCAAGATTTTACGTTTTCCGCCAGCTGTTTGCTCATTTCGCAGGAAAACATTGAGATAAATTACGCATTGCGATGTGCAGCATCGCTTCGGAAATGTTCGCAGTTTTCCAGAAAAAAACAGAAATTTCTAGAAATCTTTGAGCGGTTGTCTTTTAAAGTTTAACGCCGCCTTTTTCCTTGTATCTCAAGAACAATTTGAGCTACAAACCCAGTTTGGATGGGACCAATGGATAGCAAAATTTAAACCCAATTCACCAAGAGGAACACAAGGTGGCAGTTTTCCCTCAGCAAGCAAATTTGCATATCACACATTTAGAAGCAAAATATCTATTTTTTGCTAAAACTTTCAAGAAAAAAACACAGTTTCACAAACAGTAACTCATTGAAAACAATAAAACTGTGAGTCATTCATTCAAAGGGGGTGGGGTCATTTTTTTTGAAAATTATCAAATCTTCAAAATGCCCCAAACATCTTAAATATGCATAATTGGGATGCATAAAACGTTGTCGGCTTTCACAAAAAAGTCTAAATTTCCAAAGAATTAGTTTTGCTCGTTTTTATGTAAAATAGACCCAAACAAGACACCGCCTTTTACGACGTAATTGAAGACCCATTTGAGCTACAGAACCCGTTTTCCTACCGTTGGATAGGGAATTGGAAACCCGATTTAGTTATAGGAACGTGAGTGAGGAAACAGTGGCAATTTTCGAGCAAAAAGCGAAATTTGAAGACCACACATTTAGGTGCAAGATTGGCCCAAGATTTTACGTTTTCCGCCAGCTGTTTGCTCATTTCGCAGGAAAACATTGAGATAAATTACGCATTTCCGATGTGCAGCATCGCTTCGGAAATGTTCGCAGTTTTCACAGAAAAAACAGATTTTTTCTAGAAATCTTTGAGCGGTTGTCTTTTAAAGTTTAACTCCGCCTTTTTCTTGTATCTCAAGAACAATTTGAGCTACAAACCCAGTTTTGGATGGAGAATTTTCCAATTCACCAAGAGGAACACAAGGTGGCAGTTTTCCCTCAGCAAGCGAAATTTGCATATCACACATTTAGAAGCAAAATATCTATTTTTTTGCTACGACTTTCAAGAAAAAAACAGCAGTTTCACAAACAGTAACTCATTGAAAACAATAAAACTGTGAGTCATTCATACCTAAGAGCATCGACTTATAGTAAACATTCTCGAGTATGGAAATGTTCATCCACACACGTAAATGTACAGCTAATTGTAGGATAGAAAGACTGTAGAATTGAAGAAAACAAAAATTAATTTAAATACAAAAAATGATAATTATCACAAAACGAAATTATTAATCGATCGAGTGAATACCAACGCATTTTCCAGATCCTTCCAAGTTATTTTCAACACCAAATCGTTGTTGAAACGATAAAATGATGAATCATTATGTCGGCGTCTAATTGTAATGCACCTACGCATCCATATTTTCATCCACGCATTGATGTTACATTAGCTACTCGTGTTTAGTTTCAAGAAATACTTACACTCTGTTCGAATGTGCGACCAGCACAAAAAAATCTCTATCTTTTGCAACTTTTTGTCCCATTGACCTCATTAGTGGCGCGAAGTGCACATTAATGAAAGTGATTGTTTAAATATTTCAAAGAAAAACATCGATTTTCAGCCACGGTTGGCTTGGATGATTGACCTGTGAATTATTGAGGAAGCTCCCAATGCGCCGAATAAATCATAAAGCGTCCCGATATATAATTACTGTAGGGATTTCGTCTAGGTAGTAATTTACTAGCAGGTTCTAATAAATAGTAGAAACGCGGCAATAATCAACTATGCAGACTGGAATCGTTTTTTCATTGATTTCCTTCTTGGTCGAGCTATCAAAGTTGCATGATGGTTGAAAAACCACCCGGATTCTAAGAATTTCATCTCAATTTCCCTTGAAATACCATTGAATAAACTAATAACACTGCTGGTCATTAAAGCCGAATGGTTTTTCTCAGCCTTGCCCAGCGAAAAAAGCTGCACATAAATGGCAAACTCTGAATGCGGATTTTATAATACCGGATCGACCAGAGTCAACAATTCAGAATCCGGTTTCATCATACAAGAACAGTGTTCAAGTATACGACACTTATCACGCCCATTTTGCCCGGTCACAGTCTAAAAATAATCTGGTTTCAAAAGGCCTTTTTCACTTTGTTGATGTGTTTTAAGCGTAGTTTTATTGAACAATTTTGTGCCACCGACTGTAAAGATTCTACCGCAAAACGATTAGCCATGTAAATGGTCTGCTCGTTTAAGATTTCGTTCGTTTTTTTTTCATGGCACCCGATTTGAAATACTCTGCCAAAGTTACCGTAGAATGAAATTGCATTATTCCAATTACATTTTTGGCTTTTTTTCGAGAATATTACACAAATAGGATCACACCGGTAGAATCTTGTGTGCTGAAAAAGCTTTAGATATTTTTTAGATTGTTATATAAGAACTGGATTTTTTACTAAAGTCCTTGGGAAGCAGATAGACAGTGAAACAATTGATGGCAAAGTATTTGTTAATGTATCAACAAAAGCCTAATTAAGGCTTCTATACACTAAAACACTGCCTTCTACAGATAGTACACGTGCCGTTTTTTTTTCGAAAATTTATATTTTCTCCACTGTTTATTCAGTGCTCACAAATGGGAAAGATAAAACTTTATTGTCACTGGCTTATCAGCAAGAAAATAAAAACAACAATTTTATACTTGTTTGTCAGCTGTATCGAAATAAATTTGCAATTTGAATATTTTTTCCTGTTTCTGTTTGTCGTATTTCCATGTAGCATTGCATTTATGCGCTTGGTTACATAAAACGCAACAGGCTATTATTTTTCAATTAAGCGTAAGTTAATGGTGACATGTTCTTATGGGTTTATCGTTCATTTCAAATTACTTTGGTGGAAATTATCTTTTTCCAGCTTGGCCTTAAAAACTTGCTTTTCAAGTGCCCCTTTAAGAAATAGTCTATTGGTGTTAAATCCGGAGAACTGGGAGGCCATTCTTCTACCAATCCATCCGTCTGGAGATAATTTATCTAGAGGATATATTATATATCCTTTTATGGACTTATCTTGGACTTTTATGGATTATCTGTTTATGGACATTAACAAGGCTTTCGATAGTGTCTGGCATAGAGCTTACTATACAAACTATACAAACTACACACCAACATATCTACTACACACCATAAAGAACTTACTAGAAAACAGACAACTACAAGTACGAATTGACAAAACACTGTCATTTTCTTTTTCCCTGAACAAGGGCTCCCTCAAGGATCCCCGCTCTCACCGTTTCTCTACAATATATACTGCCATGACATATACAATTACAACTACCAGACAAAAATCAAATCGACGGATCGGCATACATATTCAATACGCAGACGACACGGCACTTATTGTACATGACAAAACTACTGAGAGAGCAGCTCAAAGACTCCAAACACTAACAAACAACACAATGACATGGTTTTATAAATGGAGACTAACACCAAACGCGTCAAAAAACCAACTTCTGCTCACAAACCACAGACTCAACGCTGACTCCCCTACAATAACTGCAGACGGCCAAACGACACAACCAAAAAACGACGTAAAATACCTTGGAATCACAATTGACCACAAACTTAAATTCACTAAACACATACGAAACATCAGGGCAGAAACAATAAAGAGAACAAAACACTTCCGATCACTAACCTACAAAGACAGAGGAATTAGCACAAACACCGCCACCAAAATATATAAAGCGATTTGTAGACCCTTGCTAGACTTTGGACATATACTCATGAGCAACGGAACAGAAAGGACAAAACGTTATACAAACAACAGAACAAATTGCACTAAGACTAATAACACGAATAAGACACCCCCAAAACCCACTGCACAACCCCCCCACCCAACTACTATACGAACGCACAAACATGACAAAGATCTCGGAAAGACTCATACATCTACAGACAAAATGGACAAACAACCCCTACAATCGGACCATACTGAATCCCCTTTGTCTTACAAGACCAACCAGACAATCCCGCTTCCGTTTCCCTACATCAACGCTACTCGAACACTTACAAACGCAACTGACTAGTGGACAATAAATAATTTTTTCTTGTCATTAGAATTGGAAAGTTTATTTAATAAGATTGTTAACCTAGATAAGAAGAGAATTTTCATATTGTTTTTTTTAGATTAAGACTACATGTATTAAACAAGGGCAGAAAGACCGATAGGTCGATAGCCTTTTTTAGAAATAAAGATGTTTACTACTACTTTATCTAGATACTAACGGACAAGACTTGCAACTTGTGAAAGCAATTGTCTTGGATAAGAAGAAGCTAAATTTCAGCAAGTTTGCCTGCAAAACTTCCTTGAAAGAAAGAAGTAGCAGGAAGAAACATTGTGGACGACTGAAGTGAAAGCGCTTTGGTGTTAGTAAGATGGTTTGAATGATGTCCAAACAGGTAGAAATAGACGATTTCAAAAAATTTGAATCTCCAACATGAAAACGGGCAAAAAAATTAATATATAATACGGCGACATTCAGACTTTCGTCTACAGGACTTGAACTAAATAAATTAAACCCAAACAATCTGTAAACCGAAGTGGGCAAGATTTAAGGTCGAAATTTTATGAAGAAAACAGTAAAATGAGTTTTTTCAAATGAAAAATCTGGAAAATAGCTATATATATAAAAAAGGAAAGCTATAGAATAAAATCAAACATAATTTTATTTTTGTAAATATTCTATAATGTATGACACGTCAAAAGCGTCAAAAAAAGTCAAAATAATTTTATAACTTGTTTTTTAAAGGGTTTAACATCCAATTTTAAAATTTTATTCATCAGAATCTCTTTGATACTATTAATTGAATAACAGGATTTTCTGTAGTTTTTTTACGTAAAAAAGTCAAAGAACTGAGTGAGAAACTTTTGAGTTTTGTGAGTACAAAACAGTATTTTGGCAAATCCCGTTCAAGCTGTTTTGTTTTTCAAAGGAATATAGATCTCGGTTTTTGTATGATTGTTAAATATATTTTGTTAATTCTGATTTATTTCGACAACTTTGTCTTCTTAGCAGTTACGAAGTTTTTATAAAAATAATCTAAACGTCTATCGACTTTTTCGATGTTTTTAGCTTTTTTGGACAAACCAAAAATAGAGTGAAACGTGTTGGGACAAATCAAAAAGTTCAATGGGCAGCTTTAATTTAATGTTTAAAACGACAATATTTTGTTTTTAAACTGGTTTTAAAAAAAATCATTGAAAAATGAGGTAAATAACTCAAACACTGCGATCTTCAATAGATTTTGGCATCTTGAACACCTAAAAACGTACAGGAATCAGATAAAAACAGCATTAAATTGCATAGGAGAGTTTAATTTTGCACACTTGCACTTGAAACCCTAAAACGCTGTTGCAAAAAAACCGAAACATCCTAGATCCATATGAAAACGACCCCGAATGTTGCTCAGGAGTGTTTGAAACCATTGCCAAGTTTTGGACATGATCATTATGATCTAGGCCAGATTTCCTCGAGAAAATTAATTTTCCGCCTTTCCACTTTGTTTAAAAATCGTTTTAATGTAACCTCAAAGTTCTTTTTCGAAGTCAATTCCCTTTTAATCGTAAAATAGCGTGTTTTACTTGAAATTGGCTCAACAGCACCGATGCTTAAATACTTCCTCGCAAAAGCTTTTTTGCCCGCATTTTTGGCATTAAGACAAGAAATTGGAATATTCATTGTCTGAGTTTGAAGGGTCGAAGATACTAATTAACGTCATCTGATTTTTAAAAAAGTGGAGTTGAGAAAGAAAATCAGTTATTTAACTCAACAGCGATGTTAAAGATCGGAAAAATCACGGGCAAAATATAATCAAATATGGGAAGAAAATCAAGCTCAAAACGCCAGACAACAATCTGAATTGAATTGTTCTTCAACTTTCCAACCTTTAAATCACCTAAGAAGAACAGAAAATATTGAAAATCCGTTCACGTTTCAAATTTCCGCTTTTTAGAGCTTTTTATGTTTAACATATGTAAAAAATATTCCCAGAAAAAGTGATTGGAAAATATATACCTACCTACCAATTTGGTTTCAAACAACATCACTCGACTGTTCATCCGCTCTTTATTTTGGCCAACAATATACAAACTACCCGCCTAACTGACAGAAAGACAGCTTGCCTGTTTATGGACATTAACAAAGCTTTTGATAGTGTCTGGCATAGAGGCTTACTATACAAACTATACAAACTACACACACCAACATATCTACTACACACCATAAAGAACTTACTAGAAAACAGACAACTACAAGTACGAATTGACAAAACACTGTCATTTTCTTTTTCCCTGAACAAGGGTGCCCTCAGGATCCCCGCTCTCACCGTTTCTCTACAATATATACTGCCATGACATATACAATTACAACTTACCAGACAAAATCAAATCGACAGTTCGGCATACATATTACAATACGCAGACGACACGGCACTTATTGTACATGACAAAACTACTGAGAGAGCAGCTCAAAGACTCCAAACACTAACAAACAACACAATGACATGGTTTTATAAATGGAGACTAACACCAAACGCGCCAAAAAACCAACTTCTGCTCACAAACCACAGACTCAACGCTGACTCCCCTACGATCTGCAGACGGCCAAACGACACAACCAAAAAACGACGTAAAATACCTTGGAATCACAATTGACCACAAACTTAAATTCACTAAACACATACGAAACATCAGGGCAGAAACAATAAAGAGAACAAAACACTTCCGATCACTAACCTACAAAGACAGAGGAATTAGCACAAACACCGCCACCAAAATATATAAAGCGATTTGTAGACCCTTGCTAGACTTGGACATATACTCATGAGCAACGGAACAGAAAGGACAAAACGTATATACAAACAACAGAACAAATTGCACTAAGACTAATAACACGAATAAGACACCCCCAAAACCCACTGCACAACCCCCCCACTAACTACTATAGGAACGCACAAACATGACAAAGATCTCGGAAAGACTCATACATCTACAGACAAAATGGACAAACAACCCCTACAATTGGACCATACTGAATCCCCTTTGTCTTACAAGAGCAACCAGACAATCCCGCTTCCGTTTCCCTACATCAACGCTACTCGAACACTTACAAACGCAACTGACTAGTGGACAATAAAATAATTTTTTCTTGTCATTAGAATTGGAAAGTTTATTTAATAAGATTGTTAACCTAGAATAAGAGAATTTTCATCTTTGTTTTTTATTTAGATTAAGACTACATGTATTAAACAAGGGCAGAAAGACCGATAGGTCGATAGCCTTTTTTAGAAATAAAGATGTTTACTACTACTACTATTCCCAGTGAAAATTAGAGAAAATTTCCCGTTTTACCTTTGGTACAAAATACGCAGTAAATGAGCGAAAGTACGTATATTTTATTGGTTAAGCATTCGGCACTGTTACTTGTCCGATGGATTAGAGTACAATAAAATTATAAAACCGAAGTCAATAAACCAGTAATGCTTGGCTCAAATAGTGAATCCTCATATTACGCAACTCGAATATTTATTATGGGCCTTTAAACTAACATAGTTATCATTTTTCAATGCGATAATATCCAACGTGTAATGTATTCCACATATTTGGCATAATTCGTGGACATTATGTTGAAATATTGAACAGATGCATAACTGGCGATAAATAAACTGTTGTTTTTTTCGTCAGCAAAAGCATTTTTCGTAGATTTTCATTAAATTTGCGCTAATTTGTCGCGATAAGAGCGATAAAAGCATGAATGAATTTAATCAATTGCACGCGAGTTCACTATTTTGTGAGATTGTGTAATTTTATTGACTGAATCTACTTTGCTACTGATAAATCGTGTGGCATAAATTTATGCGAGTTACGCAAACTGTCGTATACTGTGGGAAATCAGCCAACGTTTGCGAACGTTTCTTTTGCGTTTTGTCCAATATTATATTAAACAGTGTAAGAGTATGTGGGTAAATGTTTCAGCAGACGGAGTGTCTTAAAACCGCAATAAAGCCATCCATCATTTACCAGCAGCAACGACAAAGTAATCAGAGTGTAACACAATCGAGCAGATATATCACTACTCGCATACCGCAATAATTTCTATTTAAAAACGCACCGAGTAGAAACCTACTAACATTTTTCGTTCAAATTGCCTTGAACCGATTTTTGCCTGAGAGGCAGCGGCCTCAGAAAACAGTCTCGTTTGGCAATGCACAAAAATGCGCTTTTACTTCATAATGTGCATGGTACCGACACCACGCCGCTTGCTTTGCTTTGTTCGGAAATAATTATGTTTACGTAACCCTCAAGGTTCTCACTGCTTTTTGGAATTTGTTTTGTGCTAATTTCGAATCGACCGTGCTTGTCTTTGATTTTTAATAAGCCTCTTTGTGTCGAAGCAACCATTTGCCAATCTTCTACGTGCTTATTTATTCAAAACGGATTTGGACAGAATTTTTAATCGTTTTACTCACTCATGTGCAGTTTTTTTCACCTTTCCTTTAAGTTCCAACTCACTAAAATGAAAATCTGTGAAAACACATGTGAGAAACATAAACAACAACATAAAGAATCGTTTTCAAAGCAACGCTACAAAAGGAGATTTAACTAAATCAGGCAAATATGCAGGAGCTTTCACTTTTGTGATCTAACAAAACCCTTTGACTGTGTGTGTCTCCAATGTTATAGAAGTTTTGTATCAATTTATATGCTTTTATAAAAACAGGTTTTTGCCAGTGTTTAGCTGATATTTTTTTTTTCGAAATTAGATCGCATGAAAAATATTTTCAGGGACACGAATTGTTTCCAAATCAATCAGGAATTTGCCTTATAGATATTTTTAGTTGTTTTTTTCAACATTTAACTACTCTTTAATACTTGTATTGCAACTCTGTGTAAGTTCAGCCTTTACTTTTTTATATGCAGTCTATATACCATGCATTCTTCTTCCTGATATTTCCTTCTCGAATTACACGAGTACAGTCGATTTATCCTGTTTTCGCATTGCCCCTTAATTTAATGTTTCTTTGCCGCGCTTCAATTTGTGTTGTCGATTTGTTATTAATTGTTTTTTTTTCATTTATTCATTCCAGCATTAAGTTCGTTCCATTTCTTCCATTCAATCAATCTATATAACGATAAGCTCTTTTTATGTTTCCTTTCTAGAGTTTCCAATTAATTTATCTTCTTTTCCATTGCTGCTTTAGTTTTAAGTTTCATCTGCTTTACACTCAATTTTTTTGTAGTAAAACTATCAATTAATTGTTAATTATACTTGGTTTGTTTCCTCAGCGTCGTTTTATTTTGCGCTGTTTTGTTATGGTTGCTATTTTTTTATTTATTTCATTTCGGACTATGCAACTCAATTTACGAGAGTATTTTCCCCCTAGTAGAACATACTTTTTTTTCCTTAGATGCTTTTAATATTGTTCCAATTAATATTTATTTCTTTAACTATTTTGAAATGTCTCTAGTGTGTTTGCTTCCAATTCTCTGTTTTCTCATGTCCCAAATCTATCGCAAACTTCCTTCATAGATTGTCAATGCGTTTATTTTCTAGGGCTTTTATATTTCGTCCTATTTCTTCTCTGTTTCTTTCATTTTCCCTGTCCATTGACTCGGGATTCCTGTTTTATTCTTATTGTGGTTCGATATTTCGCTATTTTGTTCAAAATCAATTTTTCACTTCAATTTCAATTTATTTCACTCTTCTTTATCACTACCATTGTTGAGGTAATTTATATTCCTTGTCTGAAATATTTACCTCATGATTACTTCAACAGATTTCTCAATGTTTTTCATTCCCATTATTTAGTTTTATTTCTTTAACTGTTCTTAATTTTAATAGTTTTAGTAAACGTCGCATGCACATCACTAGATGTTCTTTCTTATACTGTCTCAGTTTCAATTTTTGTTTTACTCTTTTTGTAGCTTTAAGTTTTTGCAATTTTTCCCATTAATGATCACTATTCTAATCTGTTTTCTGGCGCTATTTTCCTTGAAATCATGTTTTTCTTCAGTCATTTAAAGTTCCAACATTTATTAACCTCCATCTATTAGTGTAATTTTAATAATTTAACTAATCTCTAGAAGACCATTCATTCCTTACGTTTCTTAATCCACTCCTTCGACTTATTTTTTCTTTTGGAAATTATACAGTTTTCTATTTCGCTTATAAAATTATAAATAAATAATGCTTGTAATGAAAATATTTCGAAAGTACGATTAGTGCAGTTGCAATGGAAGCTTGTCTTGGGTTCATTTTGTGCCATTTTAATTGCATCGGTTAACATTATTTAATCATTACTTTCATTGTTATTTTTCTTCAATATAATTTTTCCTCTTTTGTTCCTGCCATTATAGATAGAAGTTAATTATAGATTAATTTTTTGAACAAGTTTATAGGGAAGAGAAACTAACTGCATATTAGAAAAGTTATTCTCACAATGTTTAATCCCAGTTTCTTGTCATTTTTCGTCCTATTTTATTTAATGCAACATAATTAATTTGCGTATTTTCCGAAATTTTATCATCTTAATCAGCGGCTTGTTCTTTTCGATTATTATTCATGGCTTTTTTTGCTGTATTATTTGCATGATGACCTGTTTCTCGTTCCTTCAAGTGATGTTTAATACACTTCTCCCTTAGTTGCTTTAGTGATCATTTGCTTCCTTCATTTCCAAGACACTATTTTCAAAATCCAAATTTAGATTTGCTTAGTTTTATTTATTTTCTGTCATCTACTTTCAGTTGTTTTTTCTTTTCGCTGTTGTACTTGTAGTGGTTTCTTGTCACTATACCTGTTTGAATAATTATTCATTCATTCCCCATCGTTACTTTTAGTGTTTAATAATATTGTGCCCTCCCTCAGAACTGTATAAGTTTTGGTACTTTTGTCAAATTATTTCCAGTTTCATTTTGTCAATTTTTACGCTTCTTTGCACATTTTTAAAGCATGTTTGTCTGTTTGGTGTTCGATTGTTGTTCCCGAAGGACAAAAACTGTTTTAAGAGCGCATTTAAAACAAATGGGAACTTTGGCAACTGTTCAGTTTCGATATGTAGACTCTGAGCAAATTTGCAACGTTATTGCCCAACACTTAAAAGTCGTTTCCCTGTAATTATCGGTAAGAAAAACGAAGAAATGGTCGTCTCGCCAGCATTTAATTTTTCGAATTGCGTGCTGATTTTCTTCTACATGTTAATTATACTTGTGCGACTTACTCATTAGTTGCACAGCCATTTATGTAACCAAATAAACATTGTTGAGCTGAATGAATTTTTTACATGAAAAATAGTACAATTTTATTAAATTAAACTGCTCTTAAACGGTTATTATCAGTTAAAAACCTGTTTATTAAATGCGATTAATTTTTCTATTGCCTATTAACACTGTCTTCGACTTAAAAATCGAGGACAAACTGTGCGAATGACGTCAAATCTGCAACCTGAAATTGAATTCAATTGAGAGGCATTGACGCCATGAAAGATGATTTGTTAACCAAACAGAAAAAGAAAGGCCAACATAAATTATTGCAACAATACAAGCCTACTATA